>CM041536.1:8917770-8947770 GCA_023238725.1 Scortum barcoo | reverse complement strand
CAGGGAACATCGTGTACGGACGTTTTAAGCATAAGTCAATCTGTGCAGGGCTTCAAAGTATCCATCGCCGTTGTGTTCTTCATGGCAAGAGCTGATTTTGTGTGCCAAAACTCACTCATGTTGTCATGTACACGAGGCGAGGCGAATGTGTCACGGGTAGTCTGTCTCAGCCTTGTAATTATGTAGCTTGTAGCTGGTCTCTGTGTTCTGTATCTCCTTTTTTTTCAGCATCACTGCACCATAGTTCAGGTGTTGTGTTCTGCTGTACGAATAACATCTAGAAATTTTGTTTTGCAATTTCTAGGTAGCTGGAAGTCAGATGCTGAAGGAGTCAGGGAAACCTGTCAAAGTTGCAGAAAGTGACGTGGATGTAAGTAAAAGCTTCATAGTTTCTCAACCGCATTCAATACAGACCAATAGTTGAGGAGTTTTTCTGTTCGTTCTTCTTTGCATGTCTGTAATAAGAAGTATGTCTAGTTTCTATATTCCCTCCTTATTAAATGTATATAAACTGCAATCTAATGGTTTTCTGTTATCTTATGTAGTTTAATGGCAGTACATATTCACATACAAGTCATGCATTTCTATACATTTCCTGTCATTAGAATAACAAATTAGGGTTGTTCAGTTTTGTTTTGTTCCACTTTAGACAAGAGAACATGGAGTATTAGTTTGTTTATGGGAGCGGCTCTGACTACCGTGGTTCAATTGGGAGAAAAGTGAGGGTAACTGAGGCAAAACAAAATATGGATGTTGTGTAAAAGGTGTGGGGGAGGACGAGTTACTGCATTACTCTGAGCTTCAGGGGTCAAATATCACGCGGAGAGTGAGAGGAATACGCGAGTGCCATAGCTCGGTTTGATTGTTCAATTCCCTGCGGTTTCTCAAACAGCCTTATTTCTCCCATGAAAGTATTTCTCAGTATAAGCTTCATACGCGGCTGTTTAAACAATTCATGAGAGCGTTGTCTACGATGAATATTTGATCTGATCCAACAACAACATCGCCGTGGAGACAGTAACAGGATTAATAATTTATTTGATAGAATATAAAAACCAGCGTTCAGTGTAAAAATTGATGTAGCGAAGCACTTTGTTCACATCAGGCTGTTCAGTCACAAACTCGCTGCGTCAATGTTGTGTTGTTGTTTTACCGCAGGATGATAAAGTGATCCAACCTTTACCTCGAAGTTTGCAGTTTAATCAGGGATTAATTAATAGGGCTCAGAGCCTCCCTGACACTGTAATTAAAAGTGTCAGGTGGGTCGCACCCACTTTGCTATGTAATGGGCTCACTCACAGTAATTACACCCGAACGAGACGAGGAGAGCTACGGGACTCTGAATAGTAAGTGTAATAAACCTGCCTGCATGCCCTCAAACATTTGAAAAGACATAAACTGCATGTGTGCTTGGACATGAACGCATGTACAAACACACAAGGATGCACATGCTTGTACAAATACTATTTAATCTACAGCTGCAGAGACAGGAGGAAGTTGTAATTAAGTAAATAGGCCACTTAATTACCAGAGGTCAACACACTTTATTGAGCTCCAGAGGCGTGCTTTATCTGTGAGAGTGTATGTTTGCTACTGTGCCCCCCTTCCTCCACACACTCCTCTCTTTCCCTCTTCCTCCCCACTCAGCTCTGTGTCTCCCTCTGCAGGTGAAGTTGAGTCGGTTGTGCGAGCAGGACAACATCCTCAAGGATCTGGAGGCGAGGATCAGCTCCCTGAAGGAGGACAAGGTACATGCTCTGCTGGTTATGCAGGCCGTCAGTCGATGGAGCTGTCTCACTCTACCGGACTCAATCTGATGAGTCAACGAGCAAAAAAAATGTTGGGGAGTATCACATGATGGTGCCACATTCAAGGACAAACTTTATTCCGCCGCCATCAACTGAGCCACGGTGGAGCTTGATAAGATTGAAGATTTGTCATGTGCACAACAATTACGCAGGGCAGTCGCCGGCAATGAAACTGTTGAGTCACAGGTTCCTTCTAACAATGCTTAAAAATATTTTGAAGGAAAACCACACAAGTAAAAATGACTGTGATTCAGCTATCAAAGAGAAGATAGCAATACATATCAGATTTCGTCTCTCAGAGTCAAAGTCGATTTCTTTCTAGATTTAACGATTGCAGTCATCGAGGAGATGCTGTTGAAGGAGAGGCGGGAATGTCGATTTCTCAGACTCTTCACTGCAAACGAGATTATGGCAATCACTGTAACACAGACCTGTCTAGAAACTCATGCAACCCCAAACAAGGGCACTAAATTCACACCAGTTCTTAAAGAGATGCTTAAAAGTAAATTGCAAGATCATTCATACAGGGTCTGAAATGAAAGATCATATAGAGATCAGACAGCAAGTAAGTAAGAGGAAGGTAAAGGAGATCTCACGGTGTCTCATGACTGATGGTAGAAACATGCTGTCCTCTGGAGGCATTTTTGAATGTCAGTGTTTTCTGCATAATAGTCCAAGTGCACGCCACATTAAACGAAGGAAGCAAGTCTCTTTGCTTTGGCTGACCTCGCGCTGCACGACTCCTCGCCCCTGCAGGACAAGCTGGAGAGCGTGCTGGATCTGTCCCACCAGCAGATGGAGCAGTATCAGGACCACCCGGCCCACGCCCACAAGATCGCCTACCAGCAGAGGCTGCTGCAGGAGGATCTGGTCACCATCAGGGCCCAAATATCGCGGCTCTCCACGGTACGTGTGTGTGATTAAGAGACATTGTGTCTGCGTGTTTTGATTTCACAAAAACAGGCAGGAGAAACCCCAAACAACATGATGAAATTGTTGTGAACTGTATTTCATGTGTACGCATTACATCAGATAAAAAGATGACAATCTCAAAATATTGCCTGGCTCTTGTACGTTTGATAAGGCTGCCATTTTTTAAAGTGTGGTTAAATAAGTGTGTGTATTTAGAGGTGTGCATATGTTTCTGGGCCTGCGTATGTTTGAAAATATACAGCCACTGGTCAGAGTGTGTGTGTACATAGGCAGTGTGTGTTTGAGAGAGTGTCTGTGTGCATCTGCACCAATGCCTGTAATTAGTGTTTGCGTAAAAAAACGTGCATGAGGGCGCATCAGTTTCTATACATGTATATTGCAAACTGTGTACCTTAAGGTGTTACTGTGTGTGTAACCAGAGATTTTGTATGTGTTTGTGTGATGCAGGAGATGGCACATGCCTGGGAGGAGTACAGCAGGCTTGAGAGATCAATGGAGCAGTTGAGGACGGCGCTGCAGGCACACATGAACCACAGCACAACCTCTCAGGTGAGACCTGGTAGTGTAGCTCAGAGAAAGTCCACTTCCAAAACGTCTGGTTTCTAAACTAACTTTCTTACTATATTAGTATCTGACACTTTTGAACTATGTTTAGTTTGTCCTTCCAAACAATTTGAGATCTTACATGGATCCTCCACTTACTTTTTTCTAATAAAAATGTCTAAAAAAGATATCTCCTAAGTTCTTACATTGTTGGGACGACACCTTTTTTTCCACTTACAGGCCAAATTTTTATAAATTATCAATTATCTGACCTTTAAATCCAAGTTTAAGCTTCAAATAACACATGAATGGAGTCATATGTGCGTGTGTCACATGACAGCAGGAGAAAGCTGAGATGAAGCGCGAGCTGTGGAGGATTGAGGATGTGATGGCGGGACTGAGTGCCAGCAAAGCCAACTACAAGATCACTATTGACTCTGTCCAGAACCCAGGTTGGTGAACATAGTTATTGTCTGCAAAAAAAAACAAAAACAAAACCTTGAGTGCTTTTAGAATAACTGCATAATTAAAAAAATGAAAAAGGTAGTAAGAGAGGTTTTACTGTGCGGTACAGGTCGTGACACAAAGAGTGAATACAAAGGGTACTATATTTAGTGTTTTCTACATATTGTCTTATTATCAGTTTTATAACAGTGTTAATGGATAATGTGCTCTCTGTGGTTACACTAATAACTATTATCTTACTTAAATCTTTTAAGGATCTGATTTTATGTGAAAATCCATGTCTTCATGTCTATTTCCTCTCTAAATATGTAAATGTAGTCACACTGTGAGTCAGTTTCAAACCGGCTTACATTTAAAAGCTAAACCTTGACTCGTCTGTGTGTTCACATGCCCCACCAGAGAGGAAATTAGTGCCTTCGGTGTCAGACCCGGCAGTGCCTTCTCACAGCGCAGAGGTCCAGCCTCCTCCTCGCAGCTCCATCCCCAGCATCCTCTCCCACACTTTGCCTCACAGCACTGTGCCAAAGTGGGTGAGTGTCGCCTTTTCCTCCTAAAGTCCTAAATCAGAAACCTGCCACAAAAACAGGCCATCAGACCTACAGCAACGCTGACGATACTTCTGAAATACTAAATCTTTGTGATTACTGTTCAGGCAGAGGATGCCGCCCCGCCCAGGCCACCACTGCCTCGCCTCTATGACTACGAGGAGACGCCCCCCGTGGTGCCGCCTCTTCCCAAAGAGGCCTCTGTCATCCGCCACACGTCAGTGCGCGGGCTGAAACGCCAATCAGATGAGAGGAAGAGGGACAGGGAGAGCGGGCAGTATGTTGTCAATGGAGACTGTAAGGTAAGCTGAGATAAAGAAATCTCTCTCCTTGACATTACATAGTCAGTCACCTGTTAAAATACTGTCTTTCTATCCAAACTTTTGTGGTTTCAGACTGACCTGCGTTCATACCTGAGTGAACCTGAGAGCTGCCAGGAAGCTGCCAGGAATAAGCCACCACAGCAGCGGGTCTGACGCCGACTACCAGTATTTCCAGAGCAAAGGTATCTAACACATAACACATTTATGAGACCATGTTTTATGGAGTCCATACTACCTATCATCCCATTTTTTGAAATATATACTATTATAATAATATATATTACTATATTGCATATATTTGAAAGAGATACAGTAGAGCAACATGCAGTTATTTCTAATTTGAACATTTCTTACCGGAACCAAACTTGCTTTTGTAACAGGACCGAAGTATGAGGAAAAAAAAAAGTTTCTTAGCAAGCTTTAATTAAATTCATTAAAACTTTGATAAGTGTATTTGTGTTCAGGAAGACACGTGTTTTCATTAGAAATCCAATTTATTCAGACGAGGCGATTCATCAGTTAAAATGTGAAGAATGAAGAACTCAACAGGGTAATAAATTAAGCCTCAATAATAGAAGTTATTGTCACCCACAAAAGTAGATGATCCACCATCTGGAACATCATTAAAATTTTCCAAATCCTGAGACATTCCTCCAAGTAAAGAAGTATTTTTAATTATTTCTTCCAGTGTTGATGAATTCTAATAAAAATTCTCTCCTTATAAAGAAAAGTGAGTTTTCTGACCCTTGTTTTTAAGTTCTTCTTCTATGTTTTCTTTTTATTACATTTTTATTTTTGCCTTCTCCTTTCTGTGCTTTGCTTATATGACCTCACTGTGCCAAATCTTCTCCCGTTATTATTAACTAGGCCTGTCAGTCTCCTCATCTCGACAGACCCAGTCCACCTCTATCTCGTCTTATGTCACCCTGAGGAGAGGCCCCGGGAGCTCCGCAGCCAGGGTGAGTCAGGATAACAGGGGTGGAGTTATCTGCAGGTCGGCAGGAGAAGATTTGGGGTATCTCAGTGTTTGTATGGGCCTGATTTTATGTTTAATGGCAAGTTTAGGGTTTTAAAAATGAAGCTTCACTGAAAGACTACTTCCTCTTGTGATGTAGACGACACCTAAAAATAAAATCATAAATCCGTATCATTATTAAATACGCGTATGAGCCATCTACATATTGACAACACTGATAATTTTTTTCATATATACAATACAGATATTAAGTACAGGTAGCATTTGACATGCATTTTTTTTCTGTGTCAGTGATAGTGACACTTCGTTGTTGTATCCAGTCATATATGCCATGTTTTATGTGTCACTGTATGGTGTTTAAATGTGTCACTTTCATTAGTTTCTTATTTCTCTTTTTTGTCATTTTGTTTGCACTTTTGCTCCTCTACGCTATTTCTCTCCATATTACTTTCTTTCATAATTATTTCTTACTTTCTGCTCACTTCTCATCTTCTTATAAGCTACATCTGCTTCTTTCCCTTCTTGGTGTGATCCTCCAATAATATTAATCATCCATCCCCTCTCTCATTTTTCCCCTCTTGTGTTTGGTCCTGTTCTCTCCTCATCTCTCCTCCCTCCCCATCTCACCAGGAGAGACCCAAGAGTGCCTTGGAGCGCCTGTCATCGCCTACGGAAGCCCCACAGCCCCCGAGAGCAGCCAGCCCCGGGGCCGGATGACCGCCGAGGAGCAGCTGGAGCGGATGAAGCGCCACCAGAGGGCGCTGGTTCGCGAGCGCAAGCGCAACCTCAGTCAGGGGGAGCGCTCGGGCACGGGCCTCTCCACCTCCACTGTCACCTCCCAGCGCTCCTCCTCCTCCTCCAGGCTGCCCTCCAGCACCTCCGACCCTCCGCCCTCCGTACGTTACCCCCCGCCCCCGCGCAGCAGCAGCAGGCACAGGGAGCACCACCTTCACCACCACTGCTGCTATGCCACCCTCCAGCCCCCAGCCACACAATAACCTAGTGGGAAGGCTAACACACTAGCACTCTCTGCCTCTTGTAACCAATGGAAAGTGTGACATGACATTAGCCGTCGAGCACTAACAAGCCAAAGGGCGGGACTGACTGCGGCCGGCTAGCTAGCTGGTTAACGCTTTAAGAACAATGGGAGACAAAACGAGAACAGGGAATTGTGGGGAAGGGGAATGCTTGGCTAGTATTGGACCGGACGACGGGGTCGCTCCCTGTTTGTTTTATTTATTTATTTTTTGTAAAGGTTTAGGGGTCACTTTTAAGCCCTTGTTACCACTGCCCCCTGGTGGGACCTCACTGACACAATTCTGAATGTAAACCGATCGAGAGAAAGGAGGGAACGGAAGGCATCGCTCTGCCTTCCTTTCTCTGTTTTTAATCACCAGAAAGTAGGGAGAAGAGCCCATTTATGTACGTCTACATACCGTGTACTTGTACACTTTTATTTATTTACTGAGGGATATTTTCAGTATACAGTTGTACAGTTATATTTTGTAGAGATTTGGTATATAGAGCATATAGGAGTCGTGGAAAAATGTTGGATAAAGAAAATAAGTATTCAGGTTGATGATATTGAGAAAGAGGCAATGCTAGTGGCACAAATCATGATCACACCTCCCTACTTTGTTTTCTTCAAATGAAATCCAAGTGCCTTGTTTTGCTGACTATCTTTTTTGCCTTTGTCCCAAACATTACCTCCTCAATCAACATTTGGACTAATCGTGGTTCGTCTCAAGCCTGCGTCTCCACCTCCGAATCGTAGAAACGATGCAAGAGCTAGCTTTAAGGTTGCTTTTCTGCATGAGAGCAGATTTTAGTCAGGAAGATGTGGGGACACTGCTGCTTTGAACTCCTAAAGGAATACTTTGACATTAACTGACACTCAATCTGGGACGCTAACAGTGCTAACATGCCTGGGTGAAGTAATGCAGAAAGAAATTAAAAATGTCAAAGTCTTCCATTTAGATTGGTGTTATGATTACAGACTAACACACACTTGTAACCAGAGATGCTGTGAGATATGCCTGTAATCAGACTACATTTCCCATAAATCTTTGAAATCAAATTTCCCTGTAACAGAGAGCAATACATAGTCTGTAATCCTCTGCTACCACTTTTCATCTCTTTTTACTGCATATATAACCACAAACGCCAGAGCATATTTTATTTTGTCTACTCCACCAGCATAAAATATGTTTACACCATTTTATATTTGAATTAACATCCTCATTAACACAGCCTTTTTCTTGTACAGACAACGAGGTTATTTTTTGCGTTTGACAGTGGTTGATAATTACATTGCCACAATAATTAAAGTCGGGAAGAGAATCTGTACTCACATCTGAGTATTTCTAAGTGGCCTATGCTGTGCTGTTTTATGCATCATAAATATACAAGACAGGTTCAAGCAAACTGGGCTGAAATGCAATAGAAAAATAAAATAAAAAACAGTAGTAAAAGTTTGAACAAGGAGTGGGCAGCGTTGTCATGGGAAATCTGCGTGGGAAGTAAGAAAGGGACAGCACAGAGGAAATATTTGACAATTTGTGTTAGAGAGATTATGGACGAAAATATTCTTTATCATTTTTTCAGTTGATCTTTTTGCCAAGAAAATGTTGAAAAAAATACCACTAACTTCTCAGATACCAAGGTGAGGTGTTCAAATGAATTGATTTATCAGTCCAACAGTTCAAAACTTCTTTATAAAGGTCTTTATAATGACCCAAAACAAGAGTCTTTGGCACTTTTATATGACAAATTACAATAAATAAAACTGTATTAAGTAACTGTTGATTATTCAGAAAAACTGAATAATCTCTGTAGCACTCTCCTTGTGTTATACTCGTTTTGGTTCTCCATGGCGCTGCTGTCCACTTCTTGTTTTTCTGACAAGTATTACGCTTTTTTTCTGCCATATTACTTTTCTCCTTCCACAGCTACGTACAATATATCAGATCAAAGAGAAAAATAGTTACAGGAGGTTGCTCAGTCGAAGAGTAGAAATATAGTAGAGAATTTAGAGAAGTGAACTGCTAATCACCACCTAATTCTGTGTAATCCAGAAGCAACGCACAACCCTTCCCTCTTTTCTTTTTCTATCATGTAGAGATTTGCACTCGACAATAAAGAGTTTCTTGCTTCTGAACCTCCTCTTGGCTGTGTTCTTCCTGATCTGGTGGGGGTTTGATGAATCTGTGCCTGCATGGTTTTCTTTCCCTCTGTCCTTTTTTGCGTGTGTGTGATTGATTCTCTTGAGCACAACAAGGCATGGGATGCAGTGCTTCCTCAGAGCATGTGAACACACCAACAGATCAGACCCCCGCTGCAGGCTACTGGAGTGGGAAGGATGCATGCATGGCTTTGATGCTCCTTGGATGATTACTCACAAGTACCCCTCGCCACACACATGCACACACACACACACACAGAAAAAAGTATACATAGGAGAATAAGAGTATTTTTGTAGATGCAAATGTGCTGGTGTACATAGGAGAGACAGATGTGTAATTATGGCTTCCATAAACATAGACTAATCATCTGCTCTGGTCTTCTCTGCAGTAATGACACTAAACATCATATTCTCAAATGCCTGGATTCAAGTTCTTGCTAAAATTATTCTTGCTTGCTCAGTTTAGTGTGTGTCTCCCTCTACTTAAGGCACTGCAGAGACATTATATATTTAACCAGAGAGCCTACAGCATTTCTGTGTGTAGCCTTTTTTACACCCCAAAGCATACAGTAGAAAGGATTCAAACACCTTGGTAAAAATCCAAACTAATATTGAGACTGTGCTATAATTGCCAATGCTAGTTTTCACACTTTATCCATAATCCTCGCTGCTTTCAGATGACAAGAGGTCACTACCTTCCTTTGCCCTTCCTGCCACGGCTCCATGTGGCTTTCCTTTTACTTGATTATAAGTATATAAGAGTGTAAACATGTCATTATTCACTTTTATTAACGTTCACTTAATCTATAACAAATACAAGAGCTGCAGCCAGCAGTCATTTTCATTATCAGCTTAACTAAATTATTATTGTATATTCCTAAATTATTTTCACAGTTGATCTGCAGAAAACTGTCTGAACATAGTACAAATGCCCATGATGACTTCTTCAGATAGCTTGTTTTGTGTGATCAACTGTCCAAAGCCCAAAGGTATTCAATTTACCCCAATGGAAGACAAGGACAACCAGTAAATATTCAAAGAGAGAAGCTCTCTAAAAAATGAACCTGTAAATACCCAGCATTTTTATTTTAATTTAATGTTGCTTTAATTGAATACATTTTCAGAATAGCTGGAAATGTATTTAATATCAGATTCATATTTTCTGCTCTAAAACAATAAATGTAGTGCAGTACTCAAATTTCTTTACTTTCTTATATGTAGATCCAATGTTATCATTCTGTAAAGTCATTTAGCAGATATCCAGGAAACTCCTGGTTGCAGTTAAAGAGTAAAATATTAGATGGACATTAGCAGAAGCATATTGTTCACAAAGGTTATTTACTGGAAATAAGTGGCATCAGTGGCATCAGTGGCTAAAATTGGCTATTCATATGAAGCATCCTAAGTCTTTTAAAATACGTATACAGAAGCACAGAGGTTTTGTGGTTGATTTACTTTTAATTTAGAGGTGATAACAGCAAATCTATTTTTCACAGCACCAGGCTACCCATATAATCCTGATTCCTGCCCTTTCCAGGTGTTTGATTGGCAAGAGGAGCGACCCAGGGCGGAGGGTCAGAGCGATGAAGGGTGGAACCAAGTGAAAGAGAAAGGGAGGATCCAATCAGATGAGTGGGTGACGGTGACGGCCACCCGCATACGAGAGGTAGACGTGGAGCCCCTCGACTATGACCTGGATATCAGCCGAGAGGTAGAAACACATCTGCTTCTATCTCTGTCTTCTGTGACAAACACAAGTGGGAGTGCAGATTGAGGCATCTGATCAGTGAGGAAACTCGAAGGCTACTAATCCTCTCAAAGCTGATCCATCAGGTTAAATCTTGTCTCACCTAATTTTGGACACCATCCATGGTCTTGCATAACATGGACAAGTGTGAATTATTTTATTTAGTTCCACTTCTATCCAGTCAAATCTTCACAGCAATGATGTAGAGGATATTTACCCAACCTTTTAATTAAATTTGCTGCATCTGTTAAAAGTGATGACATTTTGTCTCTTACATCTATTTCCCTCATGAAAAAGCAAGGTGCAGTACATGAAGGAGAAAAGACAGAGGGGAAAAATCTTAACCCTCACACCCTCTGCTCTTTTTCTGTAAATGAAAACAGGAATTTGCAGCTCAAGAAAAGTTTTTAAATTTGACTTTGTCATTCAGCAACCTTTCCAAATCCTATCTTTGTACATCATCAATGAAATTGATTTGAAACCTATTAAAGCATAATTTAAAAAACTGATATCACTACCTTCCTATTAAATTCATGTTAGGTATTTTTAAATGTTTTAACTTCATTTCAATGCTCAGTTCCTGTGTTAACGTAGCAATAACCACCCATTCATAAAAAAGGTACTATAAATCACAAAGCAAAATACTTTGTGTATTACATTTTGTATGGTAACACTGGAAAGGAAACACCAGAGAGAACTATAAAACAACACTTATCTTTGGTGTAACATCCCAACACACTGACTACCTGTCTATCCAATATGCAGCTGGCCAAACCACAAAAAGTTCCCATCCCAGAGCGCTACGTGGAGTCTGACTCTGAGGAGCCTCTGAGTCCAGAGGAGCTGGAGGAACGCTCCCGTCGGGCAAAGCGCATCAAGAGCATCCTGGCCAAATCCAGGTAGACACCACTCAGAGATGGGATGATAATGTGTTTGATTTTCATGTTTAAATTTACTCTTGGGACTGTGTTAATGTGCTAAGGGGGAAGGTGTTTGTAGATCGATATGGTATTTTTCTGCTCTTAGACAGAAATATGCACTCATATAAATACAGTGAGTTTGTGTGTACAATGTGTACAAGGTCTACTCTATCCCAAATGTACAATAATGTCAGACAGTGTGGCTGTTCATGAATCCACTGAAGTATTTGTGTCCTTTCAACAGTGTTCAGAACATACAGCCATCTGCACCGCTGGACTTCAGTGAGCTGGACTCAGCTCTACAGCAGCAGGAGAGGATCATGACCGTGTCCCACGCGCTGGCCTCTGAGGCCTCACGCAAGAGCAAACTGGTCGCAGGTTAGTGTACTCCCACCTTCACTAACATAATAGACTTAAACTAAGCATAAAACACCACATCTATTGCACGTTTTCTCCAATCCTGTATACTTCACTTTTAATAATCCCAGTCACTGCACTTATAGCAAGCCAACACTAATTAAATATAGCAGGAATCATCTTAGATTACTATCTAAGGAGGCAACATGTGATTTGTCGTTGTCCCTGGTGTGTAGGGACAGAGTGGCTGGAGAGTCGGTGAGGTCTGGTCCAGGTATACCTGCCATTTCCCTTCTGGGTGTGGATTCATTGTACTCATTGTGTTGTATGTCTCTGTATATGCTGTTTGGTTTTAGTCAGGAATGTGCTCAGATTGGTGGCAAAAGGGACTCACCCCACCCCAAAACATGTTTACTTTCTTTCTTATATAAAGTATAGGTGATGAACAGGATATGTTATAATGTTTTGTGTCTTGGGTGAACCGAAGAGAAATTCACTTTGGTCACATGCGCACGATGTGTTTAGAACAGAAAATACAAATTAATCAAGAAGAATCAAGAATCTTTCTTTGTCATTATGTTTTCACATAATGAAATTATGAAGATATGAAGATTGGTGACTCTCAGCTATAAACATAAATGTGAATATATGTAACATGTACATAATCATAAATATCTAAAGTATAAAGTTAAAATCATAAATATCTAAAGATTTAAAGTTGTAGCAGTAATCTGTAATCTGTGACTTTTGACCTTTGACTGAACATTTGTAGTGTTTATTTTTTCCCGTATGGGTAATCGAGTCCCTGAAACAACTCTGTGCACAGTCCTGGTCTCTTTGTTTTGGGTGATATTCTTGCCAAAGAGCTTCAGGTTTCTTCTCATCTTTTTTTTTTTTTTAAATCATAAAGAGCTGCTTTGGGGAACTATGGTGGCCTTCTACGTGCAAATGGTGTTTTGGTGGGAGTTGTGTGTGTCTATGTCAATAAAAAAAAAAAAAAAAAGAAGTCTTGTAGGACTAATGACATATGTCATATTTATACACAGTGGTTTGTATATTGTGTACTTCGGTATATATCAAGAAGAGTGTTTTACTGCCACAAAGCAGTTCTAGATCACATGGGTCAAACACTAAAGAATAATAAATAAAGAACTTTTTCTGTTTTTTTGTTTTTACTGTCAGTGTGAAATACATATCACTTTTTCAAATAATATTTGAGCCAGCTCTCCTCCACATATAAGCTTTTCAAAACTACACAAAACTACTGTATAAAGTGTTACAAGGGACATTTTCTCATTGGAGCAGTTTGAAATAGATTGGAAACCTTTTTGAAATCAAAATTCTTATGCAAATTACAAATGTTTAATTTGCATAAGCACGTCTTTAAATTAAAGCCATGTTTACATCTATGATATGGTGACCTGTGAGGACGGCAAGAAGAAATACTGACGTCTTCATTGTGTTTTCTTCTCCTCAGCAAAAGCTGCAGCAGAGCACTGACCGACAGGAACAACCAGCACAAGACAGAAGAGATTCTTTGTGAAGGATCTGATCTTTTTTTCAGCAGCTGCCAACTAACTGATTCACTTGTAAAAAATTTTGAGTGAGAACAAGACACGTTTTTCTAAAGAGTTTTGATTTGTGGATTTGAAATAAAGTCTTCTTGCTTCTGCACTTATATTGCACACATAAGTAACAATAATTTATAACACTAATGAATTGAATTTTTTTATCTTTAATTACAGTTTGGTTTTTGGTTTGTATTTTTATGAGTGAATAAAGAAGGGTGAAATGAAAGCCAGTGCAAACATGATCAGATTACAGTAAAATGTTTTGACATTAATCATTTATTTATTACTCTGTTTGGCTTGACATGCTTGACTTCTAACATCTTCAATACTGTCACCCACTGATCGCTGTTCTGTAAGTCAACTAAATACATTAGAATATCATATGAATGATAATTAAAACACATGGAAAAACAAATACAAAGAATAAATCTTAGATAAAAAATTCATTATTTGGTGTCTGTTTCCTTGTTATATTTAGATCATATTTAGTCACCAATGTTTTGAAAATAAAATGCATATATTTCTCAGTTACAGTTTTATATCCAGAACATAATATAACAATAATTTAATGCTATTCTGTCCTATACAGATAAAGCACAGACACAAGGATGTAAACTTGGAGGAACAGAAAAGAAATTATCAAATTTTCTCTGATAAACAGTTAACCAACTCACAATGCTGATTACTACATATTATCATGATCCTACTCCATGCCTCTGGTGTTTCTTGGTGTTTCTTCCTCCCTGTGATCTTTGTGATCTTATTTGTCTCTCTCATTGTGCTTTGTGTTTATTCCCTGTTCTCGTCTTTTTCAGTTTTGTTATGCACACTTCCTGTTTTATTTTGTATATGGACCGTGAGATACATGGGCAGATCAGTGAGGTTCCTAATAATGTGGCTTTTGTATTTAGATGTCACTGTGAAGAGAAATGACCCAGTCAATTCATCCTTCAACCCTCAACAAGGTTGAGAAGCAGAAAGGAGCACTGATGGACAAGGCTAATGAGATGATGGTGACTCCATATTTCTGCATGTAAACATGAGGTAGCCTTTCAGAGAAAGGGAAAATTAAGACTAAGCTAAGGTTAGATGCTTTCCTCAAAATATTCAGTTCAATATACAGTGCTTAGATGATACGAATTTACTATTGATACAGATGGAAATATGTTAAAACAAGGTTATTTGAAATTCCTTAATTTTCAACCATAATGTTGAGATGTATAACTGGCATTTTTTTCAGCCGTAATTATTCTATGTACACTCCCCTCCAAAGGTATTGGAACAGAGAGGCCAATTCCTGTATATTTGCTGTAGACTGAAAACATTTGGGTTTGACATCAAAAGATGAATATGAAGCAAGAGATCAACATTTCAGCTTTTATTTCCCAGGTATTTACATCTGGATCTGATACACAACTTACAAATAATGCTATCTTCTAACGGAAAACCAAATTTTTAGGTGAGCAAAAGTATTGGAACAGATAGACTTAAAATACATTAGAGTGAATAAGACTTAATATTTAGTTGCAAATCCTTTGCTTGCAATAACTGCATCAAGCCTGTGACCCATTGACATCACCAAACTTTTGCATTCTTGAGCCCATCCCAAAAGAAGCCATGCAAGCCCAAGCCATGACATTACCTCCACTGTGTTTCACTGATGTGCTTGTATGTTTGGGATCATTTTCTCTCAGCTTCACAATTGCTTGTTTTTCTCCCATAGACAGCTCTCAGGGTTTCTCTGGTTTTCATGTTGGTTATACCTCTAACTATAAATGCAGTCTGCACAGGCAAAACCCAAATCTAAAACTGAATGTAGACACTATTTATTGTTTGAATAATCAATGTAATAAGAACAAAACACACCTGTCAGTCACATGTTCCAATGCTTTTGCTCACCTAAAAATGTGGTTTTCCGTTACAAATAATGCTATCTTGTAAGTGTATCAGATCCAGACATAAATACCTAGAAATAAAAGCTGAAATGTTGATCTCTTGCCTCATATTCATCTTTTGATGATTTTAGTCTACAGCAAAAATACAGGAATTGGCCTCACCGTTCCAATACTTTTGGAGGAGAGTGTACATGTTTTATGAATGTACACTGAATATTCAAGGGTATTCTGGCTGGCATAGAAATAATGAAGAATCTGCAGCTCCCAGCCTGAAGCCTGGATACAGTGGCTCCGAGAACTTGGTGTGGAACGTATGCAGGTGAGTAATGGTGTTCGATGAAACCGTGTAGAAGGACAAAGTGCCAGCTGACCAGTCTAAGAACACGCCGACCCTTTTGGAGTTGAAGTAAGGTACAGATATGACTGCATCATTTCTGTTGTACCAGGCAGTGTATTTGCCGTTACAGTAGCGGAGACTCCAGGACTTATCATTGTAGCCAAGGACACATTCATTACCTTCTGCTTTCCTGCTGATTCCTTGATAAGCCACTCCTATACCTGTCCGTTCCCCAGTCCACTCTACTTCCCAGTAACAACGACCAGACAGACCCTCTTTACAAAGCACTTGTCCCCACTCTGGTAAATCTCTCTGGGCTGTCAGGATATGGCTGAGCTGTTTCCATCCGTGTCATTTTTTTCTTGTCTTCAGAAAAAGACAGGTATGAGTGGGCAGTGTTCAGGTCCATAGTAAGCTCACATGCATCTGATGAAACAGAAGATATAACATTAAAAATAAAAGCAACTGTTGTTGTCCAGCACCTTAAATAACATTACCATTACCATTTCAGTTTTAGTCATATACAGTATTCATGCTGGTTACTGGTATGTTTAAGGATGCTCAACATGTCTGACTTCATTGATTGGGTTAACAATAAAAAAAAAACCACTTACATTTCTTCAGAGCTGATTTTAAGTAGCACTCTGCACTGTTATTCAAACTGGAAAAATCAGAGAGATTATATTTAAAATGTTTACTAAATTAGATTATGGAACAAAAACAAAACAACTGGTGACATATAACCCAAAATTATACCTGACAGTAAGGTGTTCAATCTCTTTCTGCACACTGGACAGCAGCTCCATCCCCTGTTGCCCTGGATGATTGAAACTCAGATCCAGTTCCCTCAAGTGGGTGGGATTAGATCTCAGAGCTTCAGCCAAAAAGCCACAGCCAGTCTCTGTGATTCCACAGAATGGCAACCTGGAATTGTAGAGTAAAACAAATAAAATTCACACAATGCAAGACAAAACTGTATTTACCAAAAATATATTTAGAACTGGCTGGTTATATGGATGGAGATTCTCATGCCCCAGCACTTCACAAACCTCAGTTTTTTCCAGTTCACATGTTGGACTTGCCAGTCCAGCAGACAGCAGTTCAACTCCAGAGTCTTGCAGATCATTATCACTCAGGTCCAACTCTTTCAGACAAGAATTGTGTAGAGCTGCTCTAAGTGCTTCGCAGCATTTTCCTGTCAGGTTGCATTCTTTAAGCCTTTTAAATGAAAAACAATGTAAGCTATTAGCATAATTTGCTGGGTGTTTTATTTTGAGGCATAATAATAATAATAAATAATACATATGGCAAAGATGTAATGGTAATTTGTGATGCTACACATAGCACCTTCACAATAATCTGACATCAGATCTGAATCAACTATTGTTACCTGTGCATTCAAAACAGTACAAAAAATAATATTTTAATTAGAGAATAATGTTTTATTTCTTTACTCACAAGGCCACTCTGGATTCTTTGATAACTGGTAACAGCCTCAGAAGACCTTCCTCTGATCTTGAATAGTTCCTCAGGTCAAACTCTTCCAACTCTTCCTGTGAGGTCAGCAACACATAGACCAGAGCGGACCATTGGGAGGGTGAACAGCTTGGTCTCTGACAAATTACCAGAGCTCAGGTAGATTTGGATTTCCTCCAACAGAGACTGATCATTCAGCTCACCAAGGCAGTGGAAGAGATTTATGCATCTCTCAGGTGATGGATTTTGCCTGATCTTCTCCTTGATGTACTCAATGATTTCCTCATGTTTTGGTGAGCTGGTCTCCATTGTGGTCAGAGCGCTCTTCAGCAAAGATTGATTGGATGTCTGCGAGAGGCCAAGAAGGAAACGAAGAAACAGATCTAAGTGTCCGTTCTCACTCTGCAAAGCCTTGTCCACTGCACTCTTGAGGACATCTGTCATCTCACTGGGAGCCTCTTTGAGAGTGGTGGTTTCTTGTGGTTCCAGCAAGTTCTGGATTGAAGCAGGTGAATGCATGAAAAACATACATTGCAGCAAAAAACTCCTGTATGCTGAGATGTACAAAGCAATAGACCTTCTCCAGATGAAATCCAAAATCATTCTCTGATATCTCTGTGAAGATTCCTGAATATACTGCAGCATCGTTAACACTGATATTGTACTCAATCAGTTCATTCTCGTAGAAGATCATGTTACCTTTCATCAAGTGCTCAAAAGCTAGTTTACCAAGCTTCAAGATCACCTCTTCGTTCATTTTGTCCTGGGATTGTGTTTCAGATGCTTCTTGTCCTGCTGAATACTTCTGAATTGTGATCAGTGAGTTGTACACCAGGAAATGTGTGTACATTTGTGTCAGAGTCTTCGGCATATCTCTTATGCCCCCACCTTCCTCTGCCCCCTTCATTTCTGTTTCTTTTAAAATCCTTTGCAGAACAGTGGCAGCTGATCCAGCTGAAGACCTGGTATGTGACACATGATATGGAGGCTCCGGGTTGACTTAACGTGTGAAATCACTTTATTAGCCATGTTTTGATCAGAATTTTTTTCCTGAAGTACTCCTCCTTCTGGGGGTTGTTGAACCCTCGTATCTCCGTCACGCGGTCAACAAGGTCAGCTGGAATCCGATTTGCAGCTGCAGGTCTGGAGGTAATCCAGATGTGTGCGGAGGGCAGCAGATTTCCCTTGATGAGATTTGTCAGTAGTACGTCCACTGAAGCCGGCTCTGAGACACTGCAGCAGGGCTCATTGTGGTCAAAGTCCAGGGGAAGCCGGCACTCATCCAGCCCATCAAATATCAGCACAAGCTTGTATTTGCCAAAATCTGAAATTGCAGATTCTTTCGCTTCTTGAAGAAAATGATGGAGAAGCTGTGTTAGTGTGTAGCTTCTCTCCTTCATCAGATTCAGCTCCCGAAAAGGAAGATTAATTAAGAGTTGGATATCCTGGTTCACTCTCCCTTCTGCCCATTCCAGATTAAACTTGTGTACAGAGATTGTTTTTCCAATGCCAGAAATCCCTTTAGTCAGCACGGTTCTGATGAATCTGTCTTCTCCAAGCAGAGGCTTGAAGATGTTTTCACATTTGATCGGCTTTTCTTGTGTGGCTCTTCTCCTGGTTTGCAGCCTCGATCTGTCTGACCTCATGTTCATCGTTAACACTTCCACCGACTCCCTCCGTGATGTAGAGCTCAGTGTACACCTTGTTGAGAAGTGTCTGGTTCCCATGCTGTGCTACTCCCTCATAAATATATCCAAACTTTTTCAAGTTGTGTCTGAGTTTGCGCTGGCAGACATCAAGCTCGCCATAAACGTCTGATCAAAGACAAAAACAAGCATGTAATGATGGCACTGCATTTATTTCAGCACTGAAAACTCAAAATGAATTTGTAGCGAAGTTAATTTAGTAAGAAGTTATTACAACAATGTGTTTTAGTTCTACTGCTTTCCAGCAGTTTGGGGAAAAACACCAAATACCAAATATCACATCAAAATAGGATTTTAACGCTATATATCAGATATTGGCATTTTGAAAAAGATATCACATTAACCCATATATTACATACAGTACTTGTTTCTACCATTGGTACTTACGTTTCTCGAGTGTGTTAGCAAGCTCTTTCTTGGCTTATTTCCTTCAAGACATGGAGTGTGATCTTCAGAGCCCCGTCACTGGCACTGTTGTCTTGCTTTTTAACTTGCTTAGTCAAACTGTTGTCATCCTGCTTTTCATTCTCAGAAGATTGTGAAAGGTGTGGAAAGAGTATCCTTTTAAACTTTTTTAGCTCCCTAAGCAAAATGTTCTGGGCGTGTTCTTCCACCAGCTGCAATGGAGAAAGTCTATTGAACACAGCTTTTATACAGGAGCATCACATCCAAAAAATCTTTGACAACATTATTCTCAAAATTTCAAATTAAATTTAACAACCTATTAAAAAAACATTGAAATGCTTTTATTACTTAATTTATTTTAATAATTATGGTTTCAGTAGAGACATTAGAGAAATAACCAACCTTAAAAATGGCATTTCCGTCCATCTGAGTTGATTCTGAACAGTCATGTTGGTCTCTTGAGATAAAAAAATGAGAATAATGTTATTTTAAGAGGAATCAAGTCTTATTGGAATTCAGCCAGTCTATTATACTCTAATATTATCTATGATTGATTGATTCACTCACTTATGCAGCATTAAAGAATAATGAGTGCTTCTATAGTCTGCATGATGAGTTTAAATAAATCATAAATTAAAATGACCTCTGCTCTCATTTACGAATACTATCTAGCAATCTATTAAACTGAAATAAGTTTAATAGATTGCTGAAGTTAAGTTAAGTACATGGAAGACTATAGTAACAAGTTGTTTTTACTGATATGAGATTGACTTTGACTGTTGCATTTCATTTCAATACAGGATAAGACAAACAAGTATGGTTCCCCATTTTCCAAAAAAATTGAAATTGCTCAAAAGTGAGAATTAGTAAGTGAATTTTGTCGACTATGGCCTTACCCTGTGCTCTTAGATTTATTATTACTATTATTATTTATTATTACTCCTATACTGATACCATTTTTATTTTCTATTCAGGCGCTGTGTTTTAAAACATTTACAGTGTTTCATCATGCAGAGAGGAAGATGGACTACTGTCTGCTCCATCAGTTTTTAAAAGAAAGTAAAACTGATATGGATCTTGTCATCTCACTCTCAAAAAGAAAGCAAATATGCAAATTTCCCTAAATGGCCCTGAAAGCTCAGAGTACAGCTCATGAGGACATAATTTAGTCATTACGTTTAGAGGTATCATTCAGTGATGGACAAGGACATCGGCGAGGATATTTCACTTAGGACCAAAGTTTGAGTTCAGTTCCTAAAGCAACACCCAGCATCAACAACATCATCAACAACACTATAATGACTAAAAACACAGAACAGACTAAATGTACCTGTCAGAATCTTCCTTGATAAAGTCATGATGAACGTTCATGAAGGCATCACTTGTGGATGGACAGGATGAGGAAGGCACGTTTGAGTTTTCCAAATTAACTGAACTATAAAGGAGAACAGCACTTGATAATAAAATGACAGTGCTAACAGTGACAGACAATTTAGACTAAAATTTGACCAAAGTGCATTTAAACTTTAAAAATACCAAAAAGGTGTAACTGATGACAAACAAACAAACAAAAAACAATCATTATAGAATTGATGTACCCATCAGCCGCTTCTTTGTTGAAGTCATGGTAAATCTTAATGGAGGCCTCACTTTTTTTCATGGACACACAGGAAGAAGCGGGCAGCTGGGGCCTTTCATGACCATTTTCGGGCTCTTCAGCAGCTTCCATTCTGAAGGCAACACCTACTGCATTTTAATATAGAGTTATTTTGTACAGTGTTTAAACTCAGTACTCATTACTATGGATTTAGACTTTACTCAATATGTAAGAAACTGTCAGTTTCCTTTAACACAATAATACAATAATTATAAAAATTACAATAATTATTACATTACAGCGCTGTATTACTGACAAGTCTAAAAACAGATTTTCACAAATGACTGTGAATATTAAAAAAATCAACTCATACATCCACAAAAGTGGACTTCTATGGAAAAGCATAGAATACATGTTTTAAAAGATGAATCACTCTTGGGAGCCTTTTTCAGTTTTTATTATATTTTTATATATATTATATATTATATTGTTGGAACAGTTATTATATGAAGACAATAAAAACCAGAATGTACTCACAAGGCTTCCTGAGGTCCAGCAAATTTCAGAGAGGTGGGGTTGACACCCTGATCACCCAGCACTGATTCTGTCTTTAGTATAGTAACATGCTAGAGGACAAAGGACTGCTCCTATGATCCGGTCTGACTGCATTTAAACAGACAACAGACAGAGGGAGCTCACAGAAATGGGCAATAACATCGTTAGAAGAGCCTGGCTGTTGTTTAATAAATTCACATCCTGAGAAACAAAATGCACCTTTAAGATCCTGATCTCCTTCAAACATTAAATAAATAAATTTAACATAAGACATTTAACTGACCGTTATAAGGTCACATGTGAGCTGTGACGTAAGAGACGCAATAATAGTTTCACTTTCTTTTCATTTTGGTTGAAATAGTCTCTAATGTGCAAATGTGACTTCAGTTCACATGAAATTAATGATTTCGCTGGTGCATGGTTTAAGTCTTGAGAAAAAGATGCGTTTCTCTCTTTATCTCTCTCCGACCTGCTACCGACTGACTTCACTTTCTCAAAGGAGCAAAACACGAACCACATTTCATCTCTCTGCTCCTGCATGGTTTAAGGAAATTACTACTAGCAAACTACTACTACTACTAACTAAAAGCAAACTAGTTCATTAATACATTCATCTGTTGGATTTATTTCTTTATGTAAAATAAAAACTGCATCATACCTGCGGCGTCTCATTTCGCGCAGCTGGTTCAGGTTTCTTCGTGATGAAAAACTTCCGCCTGTGAAAAGCAGAAAAACATACTCAGGTGCCCGTATTTATCGAAGGAGTTTCCTCTGCTTCTTTGTGTACAGTGGTTTAATATAACTGAGTACATTTAATCAAGTGAGTCCTTGAAGAGGTACTAGTACAGGTATTTGCAGTTTCTGCTATTTATTCTTCAACGCATTTCAGAGGGAAACACTGCACTTTCTATTCCACTGCATTTAACTGTCAGATACAGTTACCAGTTACTTTTCAGATGAGCAACAAACCTCAAGTACAATCAGCTGATAAAAATCTAGTGTACTGTAGATTAAAGTAGTTTTCCAGGAGAAGCAGTGTTTAGTGGTGTCTCTTTCATTATAGAAACGTTTCCCCTTTAACACCATTTAAAAGCTGAACCATGAACTAATTGTCAGAAAAATACTTGTTTATTGAACTTTGACTAATACATATATATATATATATATATATATATATATATATATATATATATTTTTTTTGCATATATCATTTTTATTTGTATTTGTATAATTTTTGGTACATACATTCAACATTATTATATATTTTTTGGTTATTTTGTATTTTCCAGCATTTTGATTGTATACGTCAGGTTTTTCAGGGAAAAAAAATTCCAAAAACTCTCACTGCTCACATTCAGACCTGTGGTAAATGGTCGTGGAGTACGCCCTTACTCAGAATACACTTCATACAATACATTTGGAAATCAAGGTCCCAGAGTCTGGAGGAAGAGTGGAGAGGCACAGAATCCATAAAGTTGCTTGAAGTCCAGTGTGAAGTTTCCACAAATTATTTGTGTTTGTTAAAGTCAGTGATGATACAAAGGATTGGGCTGCCATGGCATCTGCTGGTGTTGGTCCACTGTGTTTTAAGAGAGGACTTAATTTTGTGTGAGTGATTGTGACAGGTCCACAGTCAAGAATAAGTCACAGCTTTATGGAGATGCTGATTTCATTTGTTTTTTCCAGCATTTTGTTTGGACCTGTCCATATTACTTTGTCTTTCATAATTTCTTCACCTGCCCACTTTGTATAATACTGATAATATATTTCAAATTCCTTCTTGTTTTGACAATACCAAAAGCTGTATTAGCTTTTCAATGACCATGGTGTTACTGTGCAGTTTTGATTGGCCTTTTTTTAGCAAACAAATATGTCTAATTTGCTAAGCAGACCTGAACCCC
The DNA here is from genome assembly GCA_023238725.1 of Scortum barcoo. Lineage (NCBI taxonomy): Eukaryota > Metazoa > Chordata > Actinopteri > Centrarchiformes > Terapontidae > Scortum > Scortum barcoo. Next base: position 8,924,529 of record CM041536.1, on the reverse strand, counting down.
CATAGAGAATCTATGGGGTATTGTCAAGAGGAAGATTGAGAGACACCAGACCATTTTTCAACAATGCATTTGTGGATGACCTGAAGGCCGCTATCAAAGCAACCTGGGCAATAATTCCATTACACCTGAGCATTTTTTTATGCCACAGGTTTGGTTTTTGGTTTGTATTTTTATGAGTGAATAAAGAAGGGTGAAATGAAAGCCAGTGCAAACATGGTCAGATTACAGTAAAATGTTTTGACATTAATCATTTATTTATTACTCTGTTTGGCTTGACATGCTTGACTTCTAACATCATCAATACTGTCACCCACTGATCGCGGTCCTGTAAGTCAACTAAATGCATTAGAATATAATATGAATGATAATTAAACACAAGGAAAAACAAATACAAAGAATAAATATTAGATAAAAAAACTCATTATTTGGTGTTTCCTTGATATATTTAGGTCACCAATGTTTTGAAAATATAATGCATATATTTCTCACAGTTATAGTTTTATAACCAGAACATAATGTCTTATACAGATAAAGCACAGACGCAAGGATGTACACTTCTACGAACAGAAAAAAAATTCTTATCAAGAAGGTCCACTCATTTGATTTTCTCCGAAAAACAGTTAACCAACTCACAATGCTGATTACTACATATTGTCATGGTCCTGCTCCTGGTCTGGTGTTTCTGCTCCATCTTGTTCGTGCCTCAGGTGTTTCTTGGGGTTTCTCCCTCCCTGTGATCTTTGTGATCTTGTCTGATCTTGCATACCTTTTCTGTATTTTGTCTCTGTCTTTGTAAGTTGTTCGATATACCTACCTGCCTGTCTACCTGCCTCTACCCACCTTATCCTGCCAATAAACCCTCATCTCTGCCTCCAGTCTGTTTTACATTTGGGTCCACCCTGCTCCATACATTACACAAATGGAGTAATCAGGGTCTTGTCTTCTATTTGTGTATGCAGGTTCTGGAGAGAAAAATCACAATCGAGGAGCAGAGACCTTTCAGTTTGATGTCCTAATGATTAAGTCTGCTTCTTGCAAGTGTTATAGGTCTGCTGGTTTTATTTACAATGCATGCAGTGTGAACAAGGGTGGTGTGATGCCCAGTATGAAGGGGCAAGGGTGACAGCCAGTACCTACAAATCTGAAGCCGTGCTACGATTCCAGAAAACAGTGGATTGCCTTTCTTGATTTGAAAAGTGAGTGGCTGCCTCAAGTGAAAAGACTCTGGTGAGCCGGATCATGACTTAGGGTAATATGGACTATGAGATCAATGGGCAGATCAGTGAGATTCCCAGTAATGTAGCTTTTGTACTGAGATGTCATTGTGAAGAGACATGACCCAGCTGATTCATCCTCCAACCCTCATCATGACCTCTTGGTTGTGAACAATGAGAGACTGCAGATTTATGTGGATGAAACCATGTCCTTTGGGGGGTGCTTGGGCTCACCACTTGGGCACAAGGTTGAGTAGCAAAAAGGGGCACCGATGGACAAGGCTCATGAGGTGATGGTGACTCCATATTTCTGCATGTAAACATGAGGTAGCCTTTCAGAGAAACAGAAAATTAAGACTAAACTAAGGTCAGATCCTTCCTCAAAATATACAGTTAACTGTTACACAAAGAAAGAACTAGAGCTAGAAAACTGTAACTGTATTATAGGAATACTTAGATGATAGGAATTTACTATTGATACAACACTGATCTAACTGGCATTTTCTTCAGCCTTAATTATTCTCTGTACATGTTTTATGAACAAAATCACTGAACACACATTCAAGGGTATTCTGGCTGGCACAGAAATAATGAAGAATCTGCAAATCCCAGCCTGAAGCCTGGATACAGTGGCTCAGAGAACTTGGTGTGGAACGTATGCAGGTGAGTCATGGTGTTCGATGAAACCGCGTAGAAGGACAAAGTGCCAGCTGACCAGTCTAAGAACACGCCGACCCTTTTGGAGTTGAAGTAAGGTACAGATATGGCTGCATCATTTCTATTGTACCAGGCAGTGTATTTGCCGTGACAGTAGCGCAGACTCCAGGACTTATCATTGTAGCCAAGGACACATTCATTACCTTCTGCTTTCCTGCTGATTCCTTGATAAGCCACTCCTATACCTGTCCATTCCCCAGTCCACTCTACTTCCCAGTAGCAACGACCAGACAGACCCTCTTTACAAAGCACTTGTCCCCAGTCTGTAAATCTCTCTGGGCTGTCAGGATATGGCTGAGCTGTTTCTTTTCATCCGTGTCATTTTTTTCTTGTCTTCAGAAAAAGACAGTTGTGAATGGGCACAGTTGAGGTCCATAGTAAGCTCACATGCATCTGATGAAACACAGGAAATAACATTAAAAGTAAAAAAAACAACTGTTATTCTTTGATATTTTTAGTTTGCCCCTATACATTAAAGACTAATGCTTGTGTATTTAAGGATGAACAGCTTGTCTGTGTTAAATAGTCACTGATATGTTTGTAAGAAAAAACAACAATAACAAAACGTACATTTCTTCAGAGCTGATTTTAAGTAGCACTCTGCATTGCCTCCCAATCTAGGAAAAATCAAAGATGACATTTTAAATGTAAAAAGTCTGCTAAATTAGATCAAGGAACAAAAATAAAACTTTTAAACATTTAAATCAAAGTTATACCTGACAGTGAGGTGTTCAATCTCTTTCTGCACACAGGACAGAAGCTCCATCCCCCGTTTCCCTAGATGATTGTAACTCAGATCCAGTTCCTTCAAGTGGGTGGGATTAGACCTCAGAGCTTTAGCCAAAAAGTCACAGCCAGTCTCTGTGATTCCACAGAACAGCAGCCTGAAATTGACAAAAAAAAAGCCAATTCACAGAATGCAAGACAAAATTGTATTATTCACCAAAAATAGATAAGAACTGGCCATGTCTTCCGTTGGATGGATGGAGATTCTCATCCCCCAGCACTTCACAAACCTCAGTTTTTCCAGTTCACAGGTTGGACTTGCCAGTCCAGCAGACAGCAGTTCAACTCCAGTGTCATGGAGATCATTATCACTCAGGTCCAACTCTTTCAGACATGAATCGCTTAGAACATCTCCAAGCAGTTCACAGCTTTTCTCTGTCAGGTTGCATTCTTTGAGCCTTCAAAATGAAAAACAATATAATCACATATTAGCAGAATTTACTGGATGTTTTATTTGAAGCATAATAACCATAAAGCAATGAGCCAATCATCTAGATCTGTAAGAGCAAATGCAGACCAAATGACGAATGGAACTTGCGAATTGCACAGGCCTATTACACAATATTGAAATAGAAGCAGGAACACTAGCTGTGGCAATAAAAGCCAATCATATTAACCATGGTTTCTATGTATACCAATGTTACACAATACATCTGGCAAAAATGTATTTATTTTGTGATCCTACACATAGCACATTTACCTTTATGATCTCAGATCTGAATGAACTTGTGTGTTCAAAACTGAAACAAGAATATTTTAAGTTTCTCTTTACTCACAAGGCCACTCTGGATTCTTTGATAACTGGTAACAGCCTCAGAAGACCTTCCTCTGATCTTGAATAGTTCCTCAGGTCAAACTCTTCCAACTCTTCCTGTGAGGTCAGCAACACATAGACCAGAGCAGACCATTGGGAGGGTGACAGCTTGGTCTCTGACAAATTACCAGAGCTCAGGTAGTTTTGGATTTCCTCCAACAGAGACTGATCATTCAGCTCACCAAGGCAGTGGAAGAGATTGATGCATCTTTCTGCAGATGGATTTTGGCTGATCTTCTCCTTGATGTGCTCAATGATTTCCTCATTTCTTGGTGAGCAGGTCCTCACTGTGGTCAGAGTGCTCTTCAGCAAAGATTGATTGGAAGTCTGCGAGAGGCCAAGAAGGAAACGAAGAAACAGATCTAAGTGTCCGTTCTCACTCTGCAAAGCCTTGTCCACTGCACTCTTGAGGACATCTGTCATCTCACTGGGAGCCTCTTTGACAGTGGTGGTTTCTTGTGGTTCCAGCAAGTTCTGGTTGAAGCAGGTGAATGCATGAAAAACATACATTGCAGCAAAAAACTCCTGTATGCTGAGATGTATAAAGCAATAGACCTTCTCCAGATGAAATCCAAAATCATTCTCTGATATCTCTGTGAACAATCCTGAATATACTGCAGCATCATTGACATTGATATTGTACTCAGTCAGTTCATTCTCATAGAAGATCATGTTGCCTTTCACCAAGTGCTCAAAGGCCAATTTTCCAAGCTTTATGATCACTTCTTCATCCATTTCTACCTGGGATTGTGTTTCAGATGCCTCTTGTTCTGCTGAATACTTCCGAGTTCTCATCACTGAGTTGTACACCAGAAAATGTGTGTACATTTGTGTCAGAGTCTTCGGCATATCTCTTATGCCCCCACCTTTCCTCTGTCTCCTTCATTTCTGTTTCTTTTAAAATCCTTTGCAGAACAGTGGCAGCGATCCAGCTGAAGACCGGTATGTGACACATGATATGGAGGCTCCGGGTTGACTTAACGTGTGAAATCACTTTATTAGCCATGTTTTGATCAGGAATTTTTTTCCTGAAGTACTCCTCCTTCTGGGGGTTGTTGAACCCTCGTATCTCCGTCACGCGGTCAACAAGGTCAGCTGGAATCCGATTTGCAGCTGCAGGTCTGGAGGTAATCCAGATGTGTGCGGAGGGCAGCAGATTTCCCTTGATGAGATTTGTCAGTAGTACGTCCACTGAAGCCGGCTCTGAGACACTGCAACAGGGCTCATTGTGGTCAAAGTCCAGGGGAAGCCGGCACTCATCCAGCCCATCAAATATCAGCACAAGCTTGTATTTGCCAAAATCTGAAATTGCAGATTCTTTTCGCCTCTTGAAGAAAATGATGGAGAAGCTGTGTTAGTGTGTAGCTTCTCTCCTTCATCAGATTCAGCTCCCGAAAAGGAAGATTAATTAAGAGTTGGATATCCTGGTTCACTCTCCCTTCTGCCCATTCCAGATTAAACTTGTGTACAGAGATTGTTTTTCCAATGCCAGAAATCCCTTTAGTCAGCACGGTTCTGATGAATCTGTCTTCTCCAAGCAGAGGCTTGAAGATGTTTTCACATTTGATCGGCTTCTCTTGTGTGGCTCTTCTCCTGGTTGCAGCCTCGATCTGTCTGACCTCATGTTCATCGTTAACACTTCCACCGACTCCCTCCGTGATGTAGAGCTCAGTGTACACCTTGTTGAGAAGTGTCTGGTTCCCATGCTGTGCTACTCCCTCATAAATGTATCCGAACTTTTTCAAGTTGTGTCTGAGTTTGCGCTGGCAGACATCAAGCTCGCCATAAACGTCTGATCAAAGACAAAAACAAGCATGTAATGACACTGCATTTATTTCAGCACTGAAAACTCAAAATGAATTTGTAGCGAAGTTAATTTAGTAATAAGTTATTACAACAATGTGTTTTAGTTCTACTGCTTTCCAGCAGTTTGGGGAAAAACACCAAATACCAAATATCACATCAAAATAGGATTTTAACGCTATATATCAGATATTGGCATTTTGAAAAAGATATCACATGAACCCATATATTACATACAGTACTTGTTTCTACCATTGGTACTTACGTTTCTCGAGTGTGTTAGCAAGCTCTTTCTTGGCTTATTTCCTTCAAGACATGGAGTGTGATCTTCAGAGCCCCGTCACTGGCACTGTTGTCTTGCTTTTTAACTTGTTTAGTCAAACTGTTGTCATCCTGCTTTTCATTCTCAGAAGATTGTGAAAGGTGTGGAAAGAGTATCCTTTTAAACTTTTTTAGCTCCCTAAGCAAAATGTTCTGGGCGTGTTCTTCCACCAGCTGCAATGGAGAAAGTCTATTGAACACAGCTTTTATACAGGAGCATCACATCCAAAAAATCTTTGACAACAATTTCAAATTAAATGTAACAACCTATTAAAAAAAACACTGAAATGCTTTTATTACTTAATTTATTTTAATAATTATGGTTTCAGTAGAGACATTAGAGAAATAACCAACCTTAAAAATGGCATTTCCGTCCATCTGAGTTGATTCTGAACAGTCATGTTGGTCTCTTGAGATAAAAAATGAGAATAATGTTATTTTAAGAGGAATCAAGTCTTTTGGAATTCAGCCAGTCTATTATACTCTAATATTATCTATGATTGATTGATTCACTCACTTATGCAGCATTAAAGAATGAGTGCTTCTATAGTCTGCATGATGAGTTTAAATAAATCATAAATTAAAATGACCTCTGCTCTCATTTACGAATACTATCTAGCAATCTATTAAACTGAAATAAGTTTAATAGATTGCTGAAGTTAAGTTAAGTACATGGAAGACTATAGTAACAAGTTGTTTTTACTGATATGAGATTGACTTTGACTGTTGCATTTCATTTCAATACAGGATAAGACAAACAAGTATGGTTATCCATTTTCCAAAAAAATTGAAATTGCTCAAAAGTGAGAATTAGTAAGTGAATTTTGTCGACTATGGCCTTACCCTGTGCTCTTAGATTTATTATTACTATTATTATTTATTATTACTCCTATACTGATACCATTTTTATTTTCTATTCAGGCGCTGTGTTTTAAAACATTTACAGTGTTTCATCATGCAGAGAGGAAGATGGACTACTGTCTGCTCCATCAGTTTTTAAAAGAAAGTAAAACTGATATGGATCTTGTCATCTCACTCTCAAAAAGAAAGCAAATATGCAAATTTCCCTGAATGGCCCTGAAAGCTCAGAGTACAGCTCATGAG
>CM041536.1:8546022-8917270 GCA_023238725.1 Scortum barcoo | reverse complement strand
TTCATCCTCCTCTTCCTCCTCCTCCTCCCCTCCACTTCTCATTCTCATACTTTGTGAGCAAACAGCTGGGCTTTTTTTTGGAAAAGCTATCATTACAGCAGCCTACAGGCATGAGAGCTGCACTCCAAATCGCTGATGGAAGCCCAGCTAGCCGACTCAGAGCTAGGGATGAGATTGGATTGGGGATGTGAGTGCGGGGGGCTGACAAACACACAGAACCACACATCTGTGCATGCATACACATACGGAGGCGCGTGACATGAAACAACAGAAGCACCCGTGTTTTATCTCCATTGAGGCTGTCGCTCTCATATCCTTGTAATCACGCCGATCTCAGGTCACAAACACACACCAGCACCTCTCTCGCAGTCTCTCAAAAGGTCCATACACACAGAAGTGACTAATCACCCATCTGGAGCAGCCATTCCCAGCTCTGGATGACAAAGCGCCCATTGCCACAAATATAGGCTAATGCCCTTCTCAACAAAAGGCTTAGGCTGCATTACAGCCAAACAGACAGGTCTGGAGAAGGGGGGTGGCTTATGACCTGGCTCAGACAAGCATGGACACAGGAGGAAGCAAGTGACATCACAGATAAGGGTGATGTACTTAGGCTTGCTGCTAGTGGCTACGTGGAGCTGACAAGTCCGTACGTGCACTTGATTTCAATAGCGGTTCTGCGAGTCAAGGGCAGGGAGAGGGCAGAGCCAAAACAGTAGGAAAAGCCATTTCAATGTGCCTAGGCTAGTTTCTGAAGTGAAAAATCTGGTGTGGCTTACCCACAGGGCTTTGCTGAAACCCTCTTGTCGCTAAATATTAGTGTGTTAGCAGTGGCAGGTGTGAGCCATCCCCTCTCAGAGCAGTCCATTGGGGTAGGGCTTATCCTCCAAATGCCTCAAACGCTGTGGAGAAGCATTTCCCTGGCAGAAGCTGGCCACTGGCTGGCGCGATCCAGGTAAGTCTCCCAGTTCTGAGAGGGGCCTGATGCAACCAAAGCCAGGTTCAGAATGTGGGATAAGGTTGGATCAGGGCCAGGAGCCATTAGCGAGCGGTGTGTCTGACACAACGGGCAGAACACAACATTTTCAAAAGGCTTGAACGAAGCTGCGGTGAAGAGTGCTAGGCAGCTGTTTCATTCAGGCCCTCTGATAACAGCCCCTTGTCCAGATTGGCTACTGCAAACAAGGCAGGGTACCGCAGGGCTGCACGAATACAAATCACTTCTTCGATACTCTACACTGTGCTAAGCAAAAACTAGTGCACTGGCATTCTCTCATTCATTTCTTAGCTGATCAAGCCTCTTACGGTTCAGTGTAAGCTGCTATAAAGAATTTTAATGTACCGGTGTGCATTTAGATTAATGTGCATCCTTACAAAAGAGCATATGACAGTATGGTTAATAAGCAGAAAACACTTTAGCTATCAGGAGGAGCCAGCAGTATGAACAGACAAAGATCTAGCTAATGGCCCTAGCCATATCATTTACGGTACAGCCCCTAGCCAGACACAGGATCACACACTGGCTCCAAAGACAGGCAAGAAGGGACACTTTATTACTAAAGAGATAACATCCAAAGAATACTTTGTAGAGGATGCCTGGCTTTCAACCCCCACTGCGAATAAGCAAACAACCAGCACATCAATTATGAGTGTGGGAAATGAAAACCCAGGGTTATTTAATTCTCTTTTTCCACTTAGTGCTTGGATTTAACTACCAAACAGAGCTTGTGAGCAATGTGACAAACGGATGGAAGCCCTGGCACTTAACCCCAATAGCACAGGCCTTTTATTGTGTTTTGGGCTTTGAAACAAAAAAAAAAAATCTTAGCAAAGTGACTCTCATTTCAAATATAAACCCATGGAACAAAAAAGCTGATTTAAAACACTGGTGGGGAAACCATCTGTTAGTGAGTGGTGCTTGATCTTAACAATCAGTCACAGATTCAAGTGGACAGCGCTCTGCTGTCCCACCTATCACATACTAACCATTGCAATCACCAAAAACAACAAGCCTTTACATCTGTGACTGTGTCTCAGTCCCATTAAAAACTCATCTCACCCACTACCGCCACGCTACGCTTACTGCGCACAAAACCCATTGCTATAATTGGCTCCACTGCACCCTCTCTCCACTCTGGACAGGCCAACCGGCAAATGCAAACAACTCGGCAGTAACTGGAAGAGAACCAAACTCTGGTCATGTCTCAGTGACAATCAAGCATGACAAATTATTTCCAAACATGGGGAGGAAGTGAAAACAAGAGGACTGTTTCAATCAGACACGAACGAAATAAGGGATGAAATAGAAAAGAGATGAGGTGAAAAGGAAAACATTGTCTGCTACGGGAGGCTAAGGGTGATGACAGCGTGACTGGCACACCTCCAGACGACAACACACACTCCATCACCCCACACAGACAGACAGAGAGGTGTGGTTGTGAAGCGGATCTGTTGTTTCACAGCGACCGCAGTGAGGGCCATAACCATGTCATTACCCCATCAGAGAAGAAGAGGAATCCCAGAGTCTGGTATTCTGTGAGTCGGGAGAGTGTTTGCGTGAGACTGTTTGACAATGAGAGAAAGATAAACAGAAAGCAGAGGGGAAAGAGTTGTAGAAGCCGAATGTGTATCAGTGTGACTGAATAAAGTTTGGGTGCGTGGGGGCCATTGTGTGCCATCAAGGCTCGGCTCCAGTTTGAGCGAGCGCCATGGAGGTGTTTGTCATACCACTACGTGGAGCGTGTCCGGACTGGGATGAGACTGAGAGAAAATGCTAGAGGGCCCCCAAGGCTCTCTGAATGAAAAATACACGGCCCTCTCTCTTCAACAGAACACACTCAACCTCGTGATTTTAGGGGCGGGGGGCTTTAGGCCAATCATTAATACAAAATAGGAAAAAGAAATTGCAAATGAGAGCTGAGGGCAGGAGGGGAAGTTATTTATGGAAAAAGAAAGTGTGATTTATAAGAAAAGTAACTAATTTTCACCAGCAAGAGACAATAGAAACCCCCAATCAGTCATAATTGTTTCTTGGTGTGACATGACTGCAGATAAAGGAAAACTATAATTGATATTCTGAACTGACTTTTGTTAATTAAAGCACTGATTATTCTGCTAAACAGACTCTGACAACCAGAGGCACAGCACTGCCCTTTAGAAAAGGCACTTGCGCAGCGTTAAACTGAAATCCTTTGAGGCCTATGTTTTTGGCAGCGTGCTGTCGTCCGGGGATCAGGACGTTCAATGATATGTAAACAAACACAAAAATGGGAGAGTGGTTTGCATACGGGACAATCCCCAAACCAAGCAATTTTATTTGCTTTCTCCAATAAATGTCAAGCTTTATTAATTGATTGAGCCTGAGAGGGACAGAGACTGGGAGCAGGGAGAGGCAGTGGAAGCTATGAAGCAGTGTGTGGACTATTGTGATTTCATCCCCCTCTGCTCTCAGGGGAAATTGATGTCAAAACCTTACACCAACAGATAGATATATATATTTATATAAAAACAAAAATAAACTCTTACAAATTCTGTATAGCAACAGAAATAAGCCTCAAAAATGATCTAAATCCTCATGTAGGAAAAGTTTAGAGAAAAAAAAGTGCCCTGTAATTACTACAGCATATCTGTGGACTGAACGGTTTGTGGATTAGAAAGGTTGGACAGTGAACAAAAGGGGACCTTGGCTTAGTGAGAGCCCGGTCTGGGCATATAGGGGAGGCAGTTGAGGACAGCACACTTAATGGAAGTGACAGTCAGCAGATACGTGGCAGTCCCCTCCACCTGCAATTGCTCCCGCCGCCGCTTCCTCCTCTGGCGGGTCCAGAAAAAAAAAAGAAAATAGAAAAAAGAAAAAAAAAACACATCCCCCCATCTACAGATTACATACAATGCACCCTAACATAGCGGGAGAGAGGGAAGCGAGGTGAGGGGTGGAGTGGGGGGAGTGAATAGACAGGGAGTGCTGCCAGGGCCTACTTTTAGATAGCGTGGTTATCAGTAAGAGAAGGAGAGGGAGAAACAAAGAGGAAGTTTACTGGCGTTTGTTTTATCTGGAAGGGCATTAAACTGAGAGGCACACAGGGGACGAGACAGGGCGAGTAAAGAGAAAGACCATTCAGGGGAAAGGGAGAAACTGTCCAAAGTCAGGCAACCTTCAGAGGCGTTCTGTCTCTGTCTAACTCACAGTCACACACGCACACTTTGCCCTTGGCTGAAAGTCATTCTTGGTTCATGGTCGCCGGCTTTGATAGGAGTCCGGGCCCCGGAACGAGTTACTAACGACCCAGAAAGCTGCTCGTCGGGTTATTGGTGCAGCTTGATATGCAGCGAGAGAGGCTGTCACTGGCATGGAAACTGAATGTGGCCTTTGATAAAACACTCAAAGGGGATAAAAACAGAACTGGAAGTAGGCAGCCCATTAGGACGTGATAAAAAACTAAATAAAACGTTGAGGGCCAGATGATGGAGGAATGGAGCTAAATTCTGTGTGCTGTCCTTGAACCCTGTCAGATGGGGCAGAGGCCTGAGGTGAGGAAGAGAACTGGGCAGACTGCCCCCCAGGTGCTGGCTGGAGAGGGATTAGAGGCATGTTGATGATGGGACCCCCTCACTGCTGGCACCGCCAAACACAGCACCCAGGCAGGCTGCCGGAGCCCACTAATCAGAGAACTTAGCCGCTGACCTATCCACAGGCTCTATACCTTTTAATGAGATCCATGCCTTTGATTCGGCTAGCTGCCTGGAGGGAGAGACAGATCATGCATAAGCTCAGACACACACACGCACACATGCACATCAACTCTGCCGACTGTAGATGGACACTTTCACATCCACACTCTGCTGTGGACACAAAGACACGAGGGATGTACACAGTCGAAATAATGAACGCTCTGTAATCCACAATGGCCGAGGGCTCTCATGCGTGTGCACACATGCACAGGGGAAGTGGATACACTACGATGGACTAGAACAAGAAATGCCCTAAGAACTAACTAAAGCAAAATAATCAGCACACACAAGTACACACAGAACCACACAGACATAAGCCGATCCCGGCTCAAGGACACAACACCCACCTTGTTAAGGAAAAGGCCGAGGGAGGTGCAGGTGAGATTGGATGCAGACATGCTTGCTCACAGACAGAATTGAATTATTGATCAGCCAACAGATTGTGTTATGAGGCATGGATCCATGCCTGGGCTGTCCAGCTCCCTTAGGCTGAGAGACAGACTGTGTGTGGACTCACTGTACATGTATACATTTGTGGATCAGCGTACGTGCGCATGAGTGCTGGGGAAGCCTACGGGGAAAGCAGGTTGCTCTGGTCGAAGTCCAAATTATTTTCTGTGGGCGGAGCGGGCAGTGTGAGCTCGCACTTAGACAAGACAGAGCAAACAGTGAATCGATCAAGCTGGCTGGGGTGATGCATACAGAAGGAAGGCCTCACCCTCGCTGCGCTGAGAGAGCTTTAACTGCTCACACACTGAGTGGCTTTTTCATTGGCACTCAGGCAAAGGCACAATCCTCAGCTCTTAATACCACCAATGGAAAGAGAGGAAATGGGACTTTTATTTGTCTGAGCTCTATGGGTGGTCTGCCGCTGCCAATAATGCACTGAAACACAGGACATCGCTTAGCTCGCGCTCCGTAATGAACACCAGCATCAGCCCACACGAGGTGCGTGCCGTTAGACAAAGGTAGGACTATATTCTGTCAGGTGGCTGTGGCACCTAAAAGTCCACTTTAACACAGATAAACCTTCCACCACTTCCTTAATGGTGATCTGCAGCATGAGGAACTAGACAGCGTGACAGAATTTTTTTTTTTCGCACTGCATCACTTTTTCCAAAGCTTAACCTAGTTCATCCAAAAAAAAAAAAAAATCAGTCTGTAGTCAGGTCATGCTGCTCTGTGCCTGAGCTTTTTACAGTAAGGGACCATCACCATCGCTAGCGTCTCAAATGTTACCTTGCTGATAAGATTAGAAAACTCTCACAGCTTTATGGTCATACGCTGTGGAACCATAATACAGATATCAGCACTTCATGGACACTATAGCCAGGGCTTAGATCCTGAGGATAACAACACTACAGATGGAGAGAAATACCAAGTCACTTTAATCCGGTCTAATCAGATTTTCCATACAGACCATTCATCATTGGAATTACACCCTATTTAATAATCTTGCTGTTTTTTTATCATTTGGACTTGTTTTGTTTATGTGTTACGTGCAAGAACAGATGTGTGGTTATAGCACGCTACTCGGGGGGGATAGTGTTTTGTTTTCAAGTCGGAAGGTGGAGAGACACATGAGAACCCGCTGGGACCAAGATGTGAGTTAATTTTTTCCATTACCCACAGAGGACGCCAACTCCATATGACTAATTAAACGACAGACACAGAGGAATGCGTGATGACATCCTGACGGCGGAGAAAAACAGGGGCTGGAAGTGAAACAGAACAGAACCTGGTTAAAAATAAAAACGCTAGCTAAGGGAGGAGTAGGAGGAGGAGGAGAGATGTGTCACTGGAAGTGTGCTGTAGATCTTAACAGGGTGGACCACAGAGAGATGTGGGGTCTGGAGTGGTGGATAAATGGCTTCTCTGGCCTGGTCATGCCACCAGTCAGCACCGGTCCATCAGTAAACAAGCAACGCTACACTGACATGGCCTCTTACACCCCACTTTGCTTCAATCTGTTATTGGAATGCTGCACACTTCTCTACCATATCCAATTGAAAGAGGATGAAAGTAGAAGGGGAAGATGTCTCCTGGTGAGACTTGTGTGATTTGGGGATCCAATTTGGCAGCGCGTTTTCTGTAAACATTGTAACTGCAGCTTATTCTCAGGGAACGCACTAGCGAGCGGCATTAGGCTGTTCGCTGTGTGGGGAGGAAAGAGACGAGGTCTTGGTAATAAGGTTCTCCAACCCCAGCAGCAGATCCACTCTGGCTAATGACTGTAATTAAAGAGCCCGGCTTCACAGGGGGATCAATGACGTGGGATCTGCCCAGACAGGACATGGAATAGACGTAGCCGCCGCAGAAGGAGGCGACCACAGGGCTGAGTTTAAAAACTTACAGGCAAAACAAATGGGAGGCTGAGTGGTAGGCTAGCATGCGTTATGAGGGCCTGTAAATATTTAGGCATTCTTACAGGGGCATGTGGCTACAACTCTGATGTCATTTCTCCTAGGCCTATCATTTGCTCTGGTTAGAGGCTGAAAACCCAGTGTGGAGCAACTCTAAACACAGATCTGTGAAAAGGGGAATACTGGGAAAGAGACTGTCACAGGACAAAAATAAATTGCACAAGTTATCTGCATGACCATCACATGCCTGACCAAGTGTATACAGATTGTGCAAGAGAACAGAGGGGGCAGAGGAAAAATGCAGCTACCATGTCTACGTGATTTGCAGACACAAGCATAAAATATCTAACAACTTCCTTTTTTGCTGAAAAAGTTAACAGGGTGGTAGGGGGGGGGGACCAAAACTGGGCAGCTTTGAGGTTGCCCAGATGAGTCAGTGAGGAATAATGCATGCCATCACGGCTGCGTGAATAGGAGAGTGAGGCTGGGGGGCAAGCGCAGACACCCAAGACATAGAGCTATGATGACACCTCCACAGATCTGCATTTCAGAAGACAGCTCAGAGCCCCAGGCAGGTTTGAAGCACCAGGATTAATATCCACGTAGACTACAGACACACTGAGTAAGAAAGACAAAGAATAAAGTAAAAAAAAATATGATTCAACTGGAAAAAAAAAAGTTATGGAGTACAAGAGAATAGATAAGGAGAGACCCTGCTCTGTAGATAAAGGGGACTAGACAGTATGTTCAGAGATGTTGGTGTTTACATAAGCAGGAAGTTATAAACTCGAAGGTTACTGGTGTCTCCACGCTGCTCCAGCACAAGGGTCACGGTTCCCTGATCTGGCATAGCTGACATTCCTGCAGATCATGAGCCAGAGAGGTGCACACTAACCAAGGTCTGACTTTAGTCCACCACAGTGCCCCAACGCAACAAGGTCAAAGACAAAATACAGGCCTGACTCATGCTAACGCCTGACGTGAGCCCGCTCTCTAAACACTAAAGCAACAAAATGTGACAGAGCTCTAGACTGCACTTCTATTTTTGCTGTTTTTATTGCAGATTTTATGTTTTTGTGCTTATATTCTATTCATTTATTTCCCTGCTGAATCCTTTGGCCACTGCACTGGGCAACAGATTGCCCCATGGGGATCACTAAAATAAAAAAGAAAACTCAATCTATCTTAAAACAAACATTACCCCTACCTTCGAAAATCCCACCTCAGACATTAGCTACCATACATTTTAGCAACCAGTGGTCACTGCAAAATGTCAGTCTTTAAGGTTAAGGCAGTATCTCTGGCAGCATTATTTCTGCCAAGACTAGTGTCACAGTAAAACGGTCTGTCAGTTTACAGATGAGAAGTAACAGAGCCAGTGGCATTTAACTAGATTCACAGTAACTTTAACAATTGCTGTATGAACAGATTTTAATAAGTCCCTCTTGGATCATAGGCTACCGAAAGGCCACAGTACAAACCTCATTTAACAAAGACACATGGACGTGATACTCACAAAAAAATTATTTCATTTTCATAACATCATTTCATTACAAACTGTAAGAAAGATAGACTGCTTTCTGTGTGTATCAGTGTGTATGTGTGTGTGTGTGAGTGCGTGTATACATATATATTGTCCTACACTGATAATGAAGATAGTCAGTGTAGATCTGAGTATATAATATATATATATAGATCTGAGTGGTGTAGATGCATATGAAATAAACTTCTCAAATTTGTGTAACGTGCAGCTGAATGAGGAACATTTTAAATACAGTTATATGTGAACTTCCCACTTTCATTTCATCAATTCACCATTGGATTTATTTTTAAGACATACTGACCAACCGCTATTGAGTAATAAAATAGGCCTGCAAGCTTCACACTGACAAGCACAGGTATGTACAGAGAACATCTCATCTTCCATCGCAAAAAAAAAAAAAAAATTCTTGTTTTGATTGAAAGAGACAACCGAGAGACAGACACCCAACCACCAGCCGTGCTGCCATCCCCATGTCCACTTCCAGCTGCCAGTACATTTCAGCAAATGTCAGAGATAATAAGGACAGCATACGTTTTCTCAACATTTAATGCTGCTATTGCTATTTTAGACACCATTCTGCTTAAAGGTTTTATGTTACAACTTTTATACGTTATTAAATACATGAGAATTTTTATTTCGATTAAGTTTGAATTAACTTAGAACAAAAATACAAAATTTAAAAAATCTCTTTAAATCTCTTTAAATTTCTAATCTCCTTACATTTTCCAAAAGTGTTAATTCAAATCAAATTACATAAGGTGCAAATGCAACACAACCATTTTTATAGGGTTCAAGATTTCTATACACCTAAAAGGACAAACACGCATGTGAAATTTCCATTTTAAATGTGTAAGTATCTAGAAATAGGACGCATACATAAATGCAGTTGCTTGCAATACAGAAAGTAAAGAGATAAAGATTTCCATTTTAATATTTTTTAGTCTGGCTGAGACAAAATAAAGCATATGTGTATTTTTTATAGATCGCCATCTATCAATAATAAGTTTGTTCCGAGTCAGACTCGCAAGTGAGTTACTTCCCAGATCCATGAGGATCATTCATCTCTTCTATGAAGTCACACGTGCAGAGATCATCTCTCTTTGTCTTCCTCAGTTTGCCACATTATCATCTCCCTTTGCTCTCTCAGGTTGGTGTGACCTTCATCTCCAGCTGCCGCCAGTGCGCTGACCCCTCATGCATCTGTCATCCACCAGTCCTGGCTGAGGCTCACACTCAGTACTTCATAATTAATCGCCCAGTGTGCATGCAAAAAATAAAAAAAGAGCAGCCAATACTTGACGGCGACTACCATATTAACATAAACCAGCTGGACATCATATTAGCTGTAAAGCAGAGGTGATAATTAAAAATGATCTTGGCAGGACTAAATTGGTCAGTTTGAGGATTAACTGTGAAATGGCTCACATGGATAAAAATGAATTGCACCCTCTGGAGCCTTTGCTAGGATTAAACGGCACTCAACATGGAGCAACTCTCACTCGTGAACAAAGTGCAGTGAAAATGCATTACAGGTGAAACAAGTGGCTCTACACAGTCCCCATTATTACTCAGCTACTGTAAGCCTAAGTCCATTTCAAAAACCCAAATCTCTATCTGAGAAAGATATATCAGCAAGCTGCTAAATCCTGCACAGACACCCTCAATTTGCACAGAAATGAAGCATCGACTCATCTTTGATACGTCAAAGTCTGAAATCTGTGGGTCGTCTTTTCATCATCAAGCATGGGAGCTGGACTAAACATCGTCACATTACGCCAACTGATGCAGGCAAGACCAACTTCCCTCTGAAGTGTTTAAACGGATACTATTCTGATAGCAATACATGCCAGACTCAATTACCAAATCAAAACAAACAAAAAAAAAAGCTTCCTGCTCTCTTTTCTCACGCCAATACAAGAATAGAGGAGAAAGCGTTTGATTAAGATTTCCCAGGATAGGAATCAAGGTGACACACTCGCTCTCATCATTGTTGATGAGTTCTCAGATACCTGCTTCTGTGGTGGCAAGACTAAAATGCCTGGCTTGGTGTGAACTTTTGCCAGTGGTCTGAGAAGGTGAGACGGTTGACATGCCTCCAGTGAGCAGGTAGCATCAAAAGCCTCTGCAATGCTGTGTGTCCATGTCAGCCTGTCACTTCAGCTGCCACGGGGAAGTGGTTGAGAGGAGGGGGACCGAGGCAGATGTCTGTATTGTGTATCCATCACAGGCGTTCGGGCCTCAGATACACAACCTCAAGGCTGCTGACAAGAAACCACCCAAACGCTCTTTGAACAGCAATGAAGATCATGATTTCCTCTGGGCTAACGTTTTTTTTCTAATAGCTGCTTACTTCTCTAAACCTCATATCGCCCCAATGGTCTCCCTCCCTGCTGTCTCTTTTTTCAGATATTTTTTAAAAATATTAGAATGTTCTTGTGCAGTACAAACAAGCAATTAAGGCAGCTCCCTCCCAATGTGAATCATTTATCTCTTTCGGGGGTGTGGGCATGTTCGCAATATTCATCATGTTCCTCTTACTCATGCTCCAATGTACTGACAGCGCAGGGAAGAGTCAGTGTCTAAAGGTAGAGGTGAGGGCTGAAGAAAAGCAGTATAGGCAGCGGCAGCAGCGGGAGGGGGAAAACCCAGCATGAGTTGGCAGCGGCGTGGAGAAGAAAGTAAGCCATGTTGGGCTGAGTGCGCGGTGCGGTCGCTCTTGGACATAGGATGAAAGACAGTGTGGGGTGAGAAAGTGTCAAGGTTGTTTCAGAGGTAAAGGTGCACCCTGCGGATCTGGACTTGACCGCAACATCTGAGGCCCGAGTGCTCAGCTGAGAAGCCTGCAGACAGACCAGGTTTAACTCTGGATTGCAGTGAACTTAAAGCCGCGTGAGGTGGTGGGTTGAGGGTGGTGACGGACATTGGTGTGGACAGGGGGTGGGGGGGGTGGGGGGGGTGCGAAGCAGTGCTGAGCTGCTATCTCCTCCCACAGAGACCTCTCATCCTCATAGCCTGCTGCTGGGGGAGCAAGCATGCAAATTAGCATGATCGCACCTCGCATACATCCGCTTTGTTATCTCTGATTTCGAGCACATAGAAGGGAGAAGCGTTGAGTGGCGAGGGTTTTGCGTGTGAAGCACATGCAACACCAGCCATGGTGGG
This sequence comes from Scortum barcoo, assembly GCA_023238725.1. Taxonomy (NCBI): domain Eukaryota; kingdom Metazoa; phylum Chordata; class Actinopteri; order Centrarchiformes; family Terapontidae; genus Scortum; species Scortum barcoo. Next base: position 8,905,471 of record CM041536.1, on the reverse strand, counting down.
GAACAAGGGCAACAGAGGAGGGGGGGCAGCCACAAAACCCGGCTGAGACAAGATCAGAAATCCACCTCCGCGTGACGTCCCTTCATCATAGGATAATCCGCAGACATGAAAAGACGAGCCTATCTCCAATCTGAAGGAAATCTGTATTCCCCAGATTCCTCAGCAGCCTAATGCCAAGCTGACACGCCCTTCACGCATCTGCCCCTGCTCCCCTGAAGACTATGTGTACTTTAGATAAGCTAGAGGAACAAGGTAATGCATATGGGTCGTTCTCATGTGAGCCACACCTATTTTATGACCAACAGGTTTACAAAGTTCAGGAAATGTTGGTCACACAGCACTTCAACAGGCAGCATTTTAAAGCGAAAGTGGGTCTGACAGATATTTCAACGTGATAATGATTTAGATTACATTCTGTTTTTAGTAGGGACGAGGGGGGTAGGAGATTAACTCGTAATTTAAAATGAGCCACTTGCATCAAATCAGTTGCACACACACTACTCATGTATCCGCTTTTTTTGTGTGTGCGTGTCGTTTCTCTGTTTGCAGGCTGCAGACAGGAGGCATGGGATTGCTTGTTACTTCCGAGGATTACGGTTTTATTTTCAAAATGAAAATGACAGAAGTCAGTAATCCAATGCAAAGGAAACAAAAGAGACTGGGGACGGGTTCAAATTCATCTGACCTCAAAAAGATTGCAACGCTCTCTGAAATGCGGCGTGTGCTTCCAAGAGACAACATGGTTTAAAGTGTCTGAGAAAGCCGTGTAGCACTAAATAGGACAGGATGAACTTTAGCTCACCCAAAACATGTAGGAGCTTAACAGCCGAGTGCTCGCTACCTCCGTTTCTCAGTTGGTCAGAGGCTATTTTACTGGATCCCAAAAATACACAGAGTGGATCAAACCACAAAGTTTCATTTCCAGAGCCAGCGGCCTTTTACACACGCACAAAAAAAGAGGAACTCATGGAAATGCCTGCGTTGTTTGTTATTTTCTCTGTTTCCCTTGTATTACAGAGCACGAGCTTGCATCCGGCTTTTGGGATTGTTTTGCAGAATCCTGAAACACTAACATGACCTGAATGAGAAATGTCTCCTATTCACTTGCCCTGAAAAGAGCATCTATGATGAAGAAGCGTGGTGCGCTTGTCTTTTTCACCCTTGTGGGGAGCAGGAGAAAACATTTATCACCACTCTCCCCAGCGCAGATAAGGTGTCTCTATTTATTCAGAATGGAAGAGATAAAACCTGAATGAAGCATTGTGGGACAGAGAAAGAGGAAAGCGACAGAGATGGTGGAAAGAGGAGAGAGAGACAAGAAGGCAGCTTGGTTTTCAATTTCTCGTGTGTGTGTGTCCGTGTGAGCAGATGGCATCTATTGGAAAACCATCCCCGATCCAGTCAGGAGTCTGGAGGCTGACCCCCTGCCCTGACCCCCTTCCAAGCCACCACCACAACGACCATCAGCGCCCAGCCGCCGCTTTTCCTGCCGCCACGTGCCCCCCACGCCCCCCAAGCCCACACTAATCCATTTGCACTATGAGACTGCTCATATAATGTTATTTAATAGGAATAATCCCCAGGAGATGGAGCATCCCATGTACAGTAGATCTGCTCGTGTGTGGGGCAGTGGCGGGGGGTCTGAGGAGGAGGCGGAAGAGGGCAGATGCTTGCGAATAAAAGGACGATTTAGAAAGACAACAAGGAAGTACAGTGGTCTGTGGAGTGCAGCGCCAGGGACTGAGCGATCCACACTGACAGAACTGCACAGGAGATTCAACTAAAGGGGGGGGGGAATGAAATGAATAGTGCTTCTGTCTCCTTGTTCTCCACAAGTGAGACAAGAAAGAGAGGAGGGGATGGTGGTTGGGGTTGAAGGAGGGGAAGTAGAGAAAAATAAAAGAGGAAAAAACAAACAAGAGAGGCAATGCTCACTACTACTTCTGTCCTCTCTCAGCTGCTGATGTACAGCCCACTGTCCAGAGGTGAGGAACACAGCCCACATGGCCATTTCTCACTGAAATTGCCTGTGAACTGAAGGACAGGGGAGAGAGGGGGGGGACGACAGACGGCTCCTTGTGAGGTGACCGGGCAGATGTGCTGTGATCCTGAGATGAAATGCATGATTTTTTTTTTTTTGGGGGGGATGGGGGGTAAAGAGCAAGGGGCTTTTTTTTACTCTCTATTCCTCTTTCCCTTTCTCTTTCTCTTTCACACACACACACACAGCTGCTGAGTTAAACAGTAGAGCAACTTTGCACCCATGAGTACAACTAACAAGCGTTTCAATGACACACTTCATAATCCCTGCACAGTAACACTGCTGTAGATCTGTCTTCTCTCTTTTCTTATATAAGAGAGCTGCACAGTCTTTGCAAATCATTTCATGGGTTGTTCTGAGGCTTAGGCTGATCGTTACGCGTGTTTATTTGCAGTATAGGTGCATATTTCTTTTTAGGGCATGCAATACTTCGGAGTTGCACTATGAAAAAAGACGGGAAAAGACAGAGGACCGTGCAGGTTTGTGTTAATATTACAGGACCGGGTGCTCTTTACGCTTTCCCTTCAAGCACCGACACACAGGGCGGATATAAGAGGCTGTTTAAAAAAAAAAAAGAAAAAAGAAACTTGCACGGTTTCAAATGGATACCGTGGAAATAGTCCCAGCCCCACTTTGACGGAACTCACCTTGGAGGGGAAAGAAGAGAGAGGCTGAACCGCGAACAGTCCCGATATCGAAGAAGAAGAAGAAAAAAAAACCTTTTTTCCTTTGGTGAAATAATAATAATAATAATAACAGTAATAAAGTGAAAAAAAGAAAGAAGTCCGTCACCAAGTTCGCATGTTACTCTCCTCTCACGCTGTCTGTGGAGGTGTTCGCTTTTTTCAGGAAGGCACTATTCCGTAAGAAAAAAAAAAGGAAGGGGAAAAAAACACAACATACGGGCTATACTTGGCTGAACGACTTGTCAATTCCTCGCTGAAAGGCGAGCGGGGCAACTCCTCCAACAAAAGAGTCTCTGGTTTCAATGCGAGGGACTTTCTCCACGCCCAGGTGCCGAGTCACGTGGTAATCTCCAGGTGTGTGCGCGCGGAGAGAGAGAGAGAGAGAGAGAGAGAGAGAGAGGATCCAGGATCCGGGGCTCAGCTGACACACACACCTGTGGGATCCGCACACGCCGCTCGCCGTGGCTGTCATCGCGTTTTGGAGGGCGGGATGTTGCGCGGAGGGATGGAGAGAGAGAGAGAGAGAGAGAGAGAGAGGAGGCGCACTGGAGGAGAACCGACGCGTCCGGGGTGCACGGAAAGGGATTATTCCCCTCCCACTCCACGCTCACCGCCGGCACAGCCACTGTGTGAGGACACAATGAGCGAGGAGTAGCGGAGGGAGGGAGGAAGAGGAGGAGGAGGAGGAGGAGGAGGAGAGGGGATAACAGGAAACTAGTTGTGTCGTCTGCGCGCCGACGCGCCGAAATATTTCCCGGAGCGGCAACAACGCGAGCGGCGGCTGCCAAAGTGTGGTCCGGATCCAGCAGAGGTCCGCAGGGGTGGTTCCAGGTCATTCTGAGGGGGGTAAAACCAAAAAAAAAAAAAAAAAGAGGAATATTCAAGAAGAAATCATCGTAACTAATGCTTTTAGTTTCACTGACGCCCCCACCGCACTAAACATAGCTGCATCTTCCTGTTTTTCATCAACCTGTTTTTCCTTTCGTGGGAAAATAAAGGCAGAAATTCCCGTGAAATGGCGTCTGCTAACTTGTTGATATGTGGTAACTTTGAGGGAAATGACAATAAAGGATCTGATCATCACTAGTATTTTCCAGCTCACTCTCTGGTGAAGATGCGTCTTGCTTTATTCGCAGGGAGCTGATAAATGTGTGTTTTTACAGCCCTTTGCCAGAAAGATAACACAATAAAGCTTTATTTCCCTTCCAACCAACATTTGGACTTGTCACTGTAGTAGAAACATTATTAACATTAACAATGGCTGCTTTGTATTCAGGTGCCTCAGCAAGACATGACAGTCCTACACATGGCCGTCCTACACTAACATGTCAAAACGCTGGAAATACTGAGATCAGGGGTCCAAATTGTCCCAACACAACCCAGTTAATGTTTGACACCATAACACCTTTCTATATTTTAATCATTGCTTAATATGAGACAGGTGTAAAGATATTAACTCTACTTTACCATGTCAAATTGGTGTGTAATTTTAGAATCTAAACTCCTTCTCAAGTCTGTACACAACATTGCTTCCCTGCAAACAAGACAGGAGACGTGACCCCAGTGTCCCACTACAGCCATTATATTGTAGGTACTCACAACATTGCGAACATGGCATCAGGAAATACCCTGCAGCAAGTGTCTGCTCAGAAACAATCCCGTGTTTACTCGGGATAATCAACACACGTCACTGTGGACAGCTTTGCCAAGCTTTGCTTTTGGAAGGAAACAGTTCCCAGTGACAGTTGACAGGGAGGTCTGTCAGTTCTCCAGAGAAAGACACTTCGCTGTTGAGTTTTTCAAATGTCAGTTTTTTGATCCTTTGAGCATCACCAACAAGTTTCCAGTCGCAGTCATTGTGTCGGAGTGACAGCAGACGCCTCAGCAGCAGCTATCTTTAAACCAAATTAAACTTTACCGCAACACGGTCGCTTTAGTCTTTAATGAGGTTTAAGGTTGATTAATTGTGATGTAAACTAAATGGTAGCACCATTATGACAAGTTATTTTACGTTCCGGCGTCTGTGCTGTTGTGATGATGCACACTATAATATGAATTACACTGTGCTGTTCTTTTCCTGTACTTTCATTTTAAATGTGCAATTTGTCTTAAAGCCCACTGAGGGGACAATGACTGTAAATTAGCTGTCAGCGTAAATCCTGATCCATTTGTTATATTTTAAGTGAATGAATGTAAAGATGTTAATTGCACTTTCCCTGTCAAATAAGCAGCAAAATCAAACATAAATAAACCATTGGTGTTTCATGCAAATGAACAGAGATTAGTGTGGAAAGGGAATTTAGGGACAGTGCTCAGTTTAAAAATATTTTCAAGAGCAACCACTCCTCATTTATTTATATTTCACCAAGCCCCATTTAACTATGTCCTTAGAAGAGCCGTATTAGTAGTCATTATCGCACAAATTATTGGTGTGCTCGCCGTACCTTGGCTGCTGAATCGTTAATCACAAGATGTATAATTTTGAAGCTCTTTAGTCAAGCTAAGTTTTAGAAAGTGCAACAATCTTTCATCGCCCTGTGAATCAGCCATATGTTTAGGTCTTTTTTAGTATAAAATGAAAAAACAAGATTTTTGACACATTCAGGCAGCGAGGGGCTAAAAGTTGCTTTGATTTCAGATGTAGGCCATATGTGTGTGAGTGCTCCTCAAGCTTGATTGGCTCCATCGTCACCCGAGAGGTTACATGAATAGCTTATTTTTGCCTTAGAGCCTAATATCACATAACACTGCAATTTGGCACCCAGAGTTTGGTGGCTCCGTGTCATGCCTTGTTGTGTGGCTCGGTGTCAGATATGTGAGTGATTTATGGGCATGCAAATGAGGCTGTCTGTTTGGGGAGATGTGCTGCCTTTGCCCAGTGGGCCCCGGAGCGAAGACTGGAGACTGCGTGGGTGTGAGTCAGTCCCTAACTGCTGACACAGGCACAGAGCTGGCAGAGATTCACAGAGCAAGATGGGGAGATGGCCTTCACAGGTCCTCACACTGACTGATGAGATCAAGGAGAAACTAGGCCAAGCCAGACAAGTGTCAGGCAAACAGACACCCAGAGATAGAGTGAGAGAGACAAACACTCCCCAATCACAAATAGAGCCAGGAGAGTGGAAAGCGGTGGGGTAGAAGCCGGGTTGTTTTGGGTCCGAGTTCAATATGTCCAAACCTGTTTGTCTAAAGAGTAATGAGCCTGCTGAGTCCTGGAACATGCTAGCCCAGGGGATGTCGGTAGCCAGGAAAGGCCAAGTGAAAGCTCTCTAAATTCACCAAAGTGGAAAAGAAGTCCACTTTGTTTTTACTAGATAGCCTGACTGCAATGACATTTTGATCAATGCGCCCATACCTGCCTGCAGTTTGCCTTTATGTTGCTTGAATAGTGATGATCTGTTATCACGCAGGTGTCAAACAGTACCATTTGTCATACAGTGTCCCCTCAGTTGGTCCGGGCTGCAAAGTGTTTGACTATCAACACATTATACGGCCTAATTTATGACACGGCATTTCAGTTGTCCATAATGATGTAGTGGTCATATCAGATTCAAGGTTCATAGTTCACAGTGTGTTTGCCGTGTGGATAGACTGCCCTCTGTTGGTGGCAGCTCGTAGTTTTTCATCACCTCTACACCCACATTTACGGGGAAATGGTTGATCTCTCCCTATTCAGCATTTAAAAGCAATACACAAACATTTGATAAATACTTTATATCGCATAATAGTGTACTTGTGTGCAGCTATAAAGACATTTTCATAAATGCACAGTATTTGTTGGCAACTTTTCTACTGTGAAGAAGTATTATATACACTACAGCTGTGTTTTATTATATTGTCGTTCATTATCTGTTTGTACACCAGCCTCCACTTTTACAGTTACATTACAAATGAATTAATGAATGCTTGCATTTATTTAACTGTTACAACTATACATTAAATATCTTTATACTTATTATGAATGGTAAATAGGGGTACAGTGTGTGTACAATACACACAGTACAAATATCTTAAAGACAAATATTAAAGTTCAAACATTAAGACTAATATTTATTGCAGTGATTCTCATTTACTTGTATACTATATTGTACTAGTGCTGTGTCCACCCTGTGTAGCTCTGGCTGAGTGAGCTTGTTCCCGTACATTTACATAGATTTACATTTAGCTGATATCTTTTTTCAAACTAACAGATAATGTCTAACACATACATTGCACATGTTGTGCCGAGGGCACTGAGGCATGACTTGTTTCTGAATTGTTTTTTTTTTTTATTAGGATAAATAGCTTGCATTTTCACAAATGCAGGTTTGAATGAATTAGTCCAGTATAATACGGAATTGTGTGTGTGATAAGTCAATAGCTACTAAGCGCACGCATCATTAGCAACCTCATTAGAACATTGACGCATATCGGAGCATCATCAGCAAGTCTTCCCCAATGCTAATACAAAAGATCTTATATGTAGATGTCACATTTAAGAGTGAAAGCAGTGTTACAGTCATTGATACAGCTGGTGTATGCCATCCTTATGCATTAATTCCTCAACAAGGGGCTGTCACAGACAAAGTTACGTTAATTATATGTTCAGTGTGGTAAATAACATACATTAGTTGGTACAATACCATCACTGCATTAATTAATTTTTAGTGCACATTGCCAGAGTCAACAATGGAAATACTATTAATATGTTAATGTCATGCTTTAAGCATCTAATTGCCTGTCTGGTAAAAAAAAAAATATCAGGAAATTGTTAATTATTCCACACATTCTCACAGTTGCACCCTTGGATGTGCCCTTGCTATGTTACTGTATTGTCAGTATCTATCAGTCTTGTTATTTTGTGCAGCACTAGGTGAATGTTGCCAGGTACACTGTAGTGGCAAAGCTATAGACGCAGAGATAACAGATGGAGCAGTTCACAGAGACAGGAAACCGTCATGGTGGTGAATGATAAAGGTGTAAAGAAAGACTCAAAGGGGAGGCAGAGGAAGGTTATTTAAAGCGTAAGGAACACTTTGATTTGAATGGCTTCCTGACCTACCTAAGTTCGCCTCCAGCTGTCAATATGACTTATAAGTAATTACAGAGGGAGGGATGTGCAAGCGGTGACCGAGCTATGGCTACTGTATGCAGTCCTCCACAGAGGCATGTGCGACAAGGAGACATCAGGTTTGGCATAAAACGGACAGACAGGCTTATGGTGCCATTCTGACTCAGTCTGGGAATAGCCACAAACTGGGAATAGCAGCATGGCAGCAGTGTGTGGGTTGGTGTGAACAGTCTTCAAGCATGTGTGTGTGTCTGCATGTGTGTGTCAGAAAGACAGAATATTTGAATCAGAAAATTGATGTTTAAAGATGCCGACTGAGTAGACATGTATCTACCATACATCTGTAGATATACAGTATATCGTATCTACACACTGCTTTGTGGCATTGAGGAGTGAAACTCAAATACTAATGCAACACTGTGTCTTTTGACCTTGAAGTTTGGGGAGAAATGAAAAGGCACCATGAGCGACATTTGTCTTGTCTTATCAGATGTACCCTTGCACTGGCTGAGCTGTCACTTTACCCAAGAAAAATGTCATTGTTTTCCTCTCTCTGCTCATAACACAATCTAATCAGAGTTTGCCCAGTTCATCCTCTATTGTCCAGGTGGCCCCACTCTGACAGGGACCAGAGGGACTCTCAGCACCAATAAATGTCCTTTACCAGGCTGATGTGATGTAGCCCAGATTACACAATGGCCTGTGTACATCTGACTGCACTCACGTGTAGGTAAATGAATTCGCACACGCACGCAGCTGCTTGCATGCACGCACGCACTTTTACACAAAGTGTGCAGCATATCCATTCCCCAGTGACTCAGTAACATCAGTAATTCAAAGAGGTTGTGTGTCCTTGACAAGGTCTGTAGAAGAGTGATTATGAGGAGAAAGCTGCACTATATGGCCTAAGCTGGATCAGCCTAGTTGGCACATACACAGTCTACAGACTTTACTGCCGAGCTTACATTTCCCCAGCCCAAAACAGTCTTGCTTAACTTAGTGAGCTGCTCCAAGTGATGCAATATAGGTTATATTGTAACCAGAGTATGACATTGATTTTCTCCTCTCTCTCTCTTTTTTTTGTGATTGATGGTTTGCGGGAAAATAGCTCTCGGCATGTTGAAGACTATGAGCTGCCCACTGAGCCCCTTTTGGACGGCATGGTATTATGTGGGCTGCCCAGCAGCCTGTGCTGAATGGCGGACACAGCTAAGCCATCTGTTACACTCTATTTTCATCTCTCTGCCTACCAGCAGGGAGAGCCACGGCCCAAAGGGACTTCAACTGCTCTCACAGAGTCCTATTTGTTCAACAGGTCAAGTCTAAGCCTTTCAGTGAGGGACCACCAAGCCAGCTCTCATTTATAGCACAGCTCAGGTGATTAAAAAGTCCGCACACATTGCTTGACTGAGCAGAGCCGGTGATAAAGGAAGAAATACTAATACAAAAAAGTAATCAGGTGCCTCAGAGAATTAAAGGAGCTTATTGCTGTCACAGTTGTTAAATGACCATAACCCAATGTGTCCTCAAATGTATCTTAAACCAGGTTAAAAGGATAATGCTGTGAATTGAACTCTGTTCATGTAATGTGTTTCTTGGGTTGAGAAAAGAGAAATTTGGGCTTTCCAGGTGAGGATGAAACAGAGGCTGGCAGAATTCATTTGAGATTACTTGGCGCAAACACGGTGTAATCCCCTTATCTGCGTACTTTCCTGTCCCTGACAGTGATCCAGGCCTACCTCTATGAACCTCATTGGCCTGACATTCTGGCAGGAGCAAATCCCTGTCTAATGTGTCAGCCCAGGCAGCTTTAACACCTGGCACGCCAATGCTTATCTGCTGAGCACCCAAAAGCACCTGCATTATCCCACTGAAGCCTCACAACAAGTGAAAGAGCTTCTAATATCCTCACAGTGAAATTACAGTTTGTGTCATAGCGCAGACACACAGTGTGCAGAGTGCATACCATTACTAAGGGCTTAAATACACATACAGTATTAGACATTCCCAATTTTGCCATTGTGTCTCCTGTTGACTGGCTACTAGAGGATTTTAGAACAGGTCAATCTGCCGTATTATTTTTTAATGAATGAACGGTCCAGCCTTTGTTACTATTACCGAGTTATTATATCCCTCTTGAATGTATAATCCTAGGACATCCATTAAAATAAGAAATCAAACTTTCAGTCTGTCTTTTTGTTGCTCTTAAAGTACCTACAATAACTTATAGCTGGATAAAAGTACAACATAAACCTGCACAACTATGTAAACTATATAAACAAGAATGATGTTGTAAACAGTACGACAGAAGTTTAACATGAAAAGAAGGCTGGAACTGAATGAAATGAAGATAGAATAGCTGAATATAAATAGATAGATAGATAGATAGATAGATAGATAGATAGATAGATAGATAGATAGATAGATAGATAGATCACTTATATTTTTATGTTTGTGTATATACTATGTTTTATATGACTATGTTTTATATGACTATAACTTTCATGTCATTGTGCAGGTTGCTTTATATACACGAGGTGGGTGGAAATAATAGTATATACAGTATATGCGGACATATAATGTATACATATTTAACAAATATATTTATTATCATATGGTATACATACATTTAATGTTGGTGTTCATTTTGTCTTACTCATTTTTATCTGGCATAAAACTCATGGCACCTCTGGAGCCACATGTTCTTCGGAAAGGTGTTATATGCTGAAATGACATAAAGTGGACAGGAAGAAATAGAGCTAAATAACTGGCAAGGACCAAGAGACACCTCCAACCACTAAAGCTTTCTCAGGGAGATTAAATATTCAAAGTCATACGTTTCCATAGTTGACAGTGTAAAATCGTCTCTGGACCACTGCTTAAAATTAATGGGCTTCTGCAAACGAGGAATTTTGTTTAAGGCAATGTTATGAAAGGTAATCCATTACAAACATTTATAGCACACAAGTGAAAACACGAAGAAGAAAAAAGAGAGAAGAGAGCAGTTAAATCAATTTCCGGTGTGGCCATTTTTCATCGCTGTTACACAACCAGCATCACCTGAGAGCATCTTTACAACAAGTGCTCACCTGGTGGAAGTTACTCATCACCCCGAGCTCCTTAGGCTGGATTAATTTTTTTTTCTGTGATTTGGATACGAGTCGACACAGAAATGTTTTCCTCCTTCTTCAACAAACTTTTTTTTTCAGGCAGCCGGCAGGTGAGAAGAGTTCAGTTCGTAGTTATAAGTTAAGGTTGACAGCTGAAATGAACACACACCAGAGTACATTTAAATGAATTTATTATTATTTTATTGTCTATTTATTATAATTTATCTTAATAATCTTGTTATTTTTCCTCAACCGTTCAAGTTACGTAAACACTCGTAAACGTAAGTCGTTTGTAACGTTAACGTGTTTCATATAAACTCACCGTGTTAAGATTATTATGTTATTATTATTATATTATGTTGTGTTTGTTTGTCTTTTATTTTCGTGAGGAAGTGGGTTAATATTACACGCTCGGCCATTTTTTAAATCAACCAGGAAAGCACAGCAGGTTTGTTGTTTTTTTATACTGACATCTGGTGGTGTTTCAGTGTCATGGCGCCGTGATGAACAGAGGTACCGTCCCCACGAAGAGTAATCAAATTACTCTATAATTAATGTATATGTATAGAATAGCTCTCTGTATTCTGTTGCAACACTTAAGTATTACACATTTTATTCGAGTTTTTGTGTATGTGTCTTTGTTGGTGGGTTTTTTGAGTCTGCTTACTAATTCGCGATTAAAAATTCTGTCAACCGGGCCACCGTAGCTTTTCGCCTCTGACCGTTAAATATTAAGAAACGTATAAAATAAAAGATATTAGGTGTAATCGATTTACATCCTCAATATCTGTCCAGTAATAAACTTATTCATGATCCTAAATTGAGGAAAACTGCACGCTGAAGGCTTGACTGGTGTTAAATCACGGTACAGGATATGATATCCCACGATGCATTGCGGCTCGGCGACAGCTTGCATAAACTTTAAACAAAAAACACCGATCGGCTTACTACAACATCCAGCATGTAGGTGGAGTGGATGGTTTATATTGTTGTCAGTATAGTCAGGTCGTTGTGTCGTTTCGTGAATTAAACCTAAAATACCGTAAGTAAAAAACGTATGTGGCGAGATCTGGTCCCGGTACGTGCCAGTGACTCGTCAGCTTTGCGCAGTGGCAGTATCGTAGCCTATGAGGTTTATCCGAGGCGCGATTATTGCTAGTTGAAAACTTTACCCAATACCCCGCCTTGACGACTTGAAATATAGTTCGGCAATGGCAATTTTTGACGGTCTCTCAGGAGACTGATAATTTGTACAAAAATATATAACTTCTATAGAAACACAAAAGACATGCTGAGTAATGAAACATAATGTAAGGAATCTGATTATAAATACTAGTGATAATTATGTTAATGGTATTTTGAATAAGACAATGTTGTGCTGTATTATAAAGTATTTACTGATACATAATAAGCCAACAGTAGAGGTAGGTTAATAATTTTTCAGTAAAGTATTTTCTGTCTCATTCAGCCCAAACCTCAGTCAGTCTATGACCTGCCCAAACACTGAAATAATTAGTCCCACCCCCAAAATACAATGACAAGGCGTGCTGATCAAAACACTGAAGGCACATCACCGCTGATCTGGTAGTTGAATTGATTTTAAACCACAAAAACAACATGACAAAATAGTTTAATACCATGTGAGTTCAACTGAGCTGACTTTTATCAACCAAACAATGGTAACTAAAGTAATTCCTGTTGTTTCACACTCGCACACTCAGTCATTCTACAGTGTGCATGTTAAAACCCTAACAGGGGGGTGTGCGGGACTTGTGTCTGCGTAATAACAAAGATACATACTAAAAGTGGCCAGTCTAAACCACACCCATTGTTGAAACCCTAACAGAGAAGAGTGCCGACCGGAGCGACCTGTTCACCGTCTGTGTTCACTCGTCAGCTTTGCGCAGTGGCAGTATCGTAGCCTATGAGGTTTATCCGAGGCGCGATTATTGCTAGTTGAAAACTTTACCCAATACCCCGCCTTGACGACTTGAAATATAGTCGGCTATGGCAATTTTTGACAGTCTCTAAGGAGACTGATAATATGTTCTAAAACTAAAGCTCTTGCTGTAGTATCATATAGACAACGCGTTTTTATGTGTTACGGTGGAATAAGTTTTCTTTGACACATTTTAAAATGAACTGCTTTACTTAAAAATACAGTGATAATGTTTGATATATAAGTGCAGTGTGACGTTACAGTAGTGCCTATTTTTGGATGTGTTCAGTCCGTGTAAACAGTGATAATATGTTTAGTTTCATTATGTGCTGTTATCTGTACTTGTTTCAGTGATATTTTGTTGACACGGTCGGATCGTAGTTCTGGTCCGGCTGTGTTTCAAGGAGCCTTAAATGGAGACGTACGTGACGTGCGTCACTTCCTGTTAGGGCTCCTTTAAACTGTTGCGCTTTATTCAATGTTATTTATGAAATTTCACGTTGGATTGTTTGCACATTAACTTAATTAATACAGATTACAACACACTGCACGACCCGACCTTAAGTTTTACATCAGTGTATGTTGTCATAGTAACGACGTGCGGTTACAAGAGAGCTGTCTGTTTTCTATCGTTTGTCCTGTCTTCTTCTTTTTTCTTTATATCCTCTGTTCCCACGTACGGACGTGTATTTGTGAATTTTCCGTGGCTTTTCTCTGAGTTTAACGTGGTCTCTGTGCCTGCGTAATAATAAATATATATTCTAAGATTTCCCAGTCGAAACCACACCCATTGTTGAAACCCTAACAGAGAAAAGTGCCGACCGGAGCGACCTTGTTCACCGTCTGTGTTCACTCGTCAGCTTTGCGCAGTGGCAGTATCGTAGCCTATGAGGTTTATCCGAGGCGCGATTATTGCTAGTTGAAAACTTTACCCAATACCCCGCCTGGACGACTTGAAATACAGTCGGCTGTGGCAATTTTTGACGACAGTCTCTCAGGAGACTGATAATGTGTGAAAGTAAATTTAGGTTGTTAAATGAGTTACCTGTTGCAAAGTTGCAGACTCCATGTTACAGCAATGGATGACACTGTTGAAAGCTTTAAATAGGTACTTTAATTTTCTGTTTTGGTAGTTTATGTTCAAGCACAGTTTTCTTTCACAATTATTTATGTACTTACTAAATATATGTATGAATTGATACATTAAGCATACAACAAAGAGTACAATGATACACAAGTGATATTAATGTTTTCAGTAATGTGGACTGAATAAGACAATATTGTGCTGTATTATAAGATACTTCTTCAAACACAATCAGACTAAATTAGAGCTAGTTTAATGACCTTCTCTGTAAAGTATCTTCAGTCTCATTCAGCCCAAACCTCAGTCAGTCTATGACCCAAACACTGAAATAATTAGTCCCACCCCCAAAATGCAATGACAAAGCGTGTTGATCAAAACACTGAAGACACATCACTGCTGAATCTGGTAGTTGAGCATTGATTTTAAACCACATTAAAACAACATGACAAAATAGTTTAATACCATGTGAGTTCAAAAACTGAGCTGACTTTTCTATCAACCAAACAATTGGTAACTAAAGTAATTCCTGTTGTTTCACACTCGCACACTCACAGTCATTCTACAGTGTGAGTGGCCAGTCTAAACCACACCCATTGTTGAAACCCTAACAGAGAAAAGTGCCGACCGGAGTGACCTTTTACACACCGTCTGTGTGGACCTTCACTCGTCAAACCAGCTTTGCGCAGTGGCAGTATCGTAGCCTATGAGGTTTATCCGAGGCGCGATTAACCTGATTATTGCTAGTTGAAAACTTTACCCAATACCCCGCCTGGACGACTTGAAATATAGTCGGCTGTGGCAATTTTTGACAGTCTCTCAGGAGACTGATAATGTGTTTAATAGAAGAACTTATATTAATTAGTAGTGGAGCTCTAAAAATGTTTACAGTGTTTGTGGAAAGTATTATCTTGGCAGTTCATGATGCCATTTGACAGTTTGAAATAGCTATGATATGCTTCTGTATGTGTTAATAAATAAAGCATGTTAAGAGAGAGTTTTATATAGGTAGTAAATGAGGTGATTTTTCTGATAATATTTATGGATAGTATTAATGTTAAGAGAAATGTGGACTAAATAAGAAAATACTATGTTGAATTATTAGATACTAAAGAAAAATAATAGAGCTAGTTTAATGACCTTCTCTGTAAAGTATCTTCAGTCTCATTCAGCCCAAACCTCAGTCAGTCTCTGACCCACACACTGAAATATTTAGTCCCACCCCCAAAATACAATGACAAAGCTTTTTTACCTAGACACTGAGAGCACACCACAATGAATCTGGAACTTGAGCAACATTTCTTAAACCACATTAACAACACATGACAAAATCAGCTTAACACCTATGTGAGTAAAACTAAGCTGACTTTTCTTTCACCAAACAATCCTAATTAAAGTGATTCCTGTGGTTTCCCTCTCAGTCATTCTGCAGTGTGCATGTTAAAACCCTAACATGGGGGTGTGCTGGGTTTGAACACACCCTCTCTCTGGACCTTTATCAAATCAGCTTTGCGCAGTGGCAGTATCGTAGCCTATGAGGTTTATCCGAGAGGCGCTGATTATTGCTAGTTGAAAACTTTACCCAATACCCTGCCTTGACGACTTGAAATACAGTTCGGCTATGGCAATTTTTGATGGTCTCTAAGGAGACTGATGATTCTGTACAAAAATAAAGTAACTTTTATAGCACCAAAAAAACAAGGCAATATGTAATTAACTAACTAAACATAATACAAGGAGTCTGACTATAAATGTTACTGATAAGTATGTTTAATAGTGTTTTTATAAGACAATGTTGTGCTGTATTATAAGATATTTACTGATACATAATAAGCCAACAGTAGAGGTAGGTTAATAATTTTTCAGTAAAGTATTTTCTGTCTCATTCAGCCCAAACCTCAGTCAGTCTATGACCCAAACACTGAAATAATTAGTCCCACCCCCTAAAAACAATGACAAGGCGTGCTGATCAAAACACTGAAGACACATCTCCACTGATCTGGTAGTTAAATAGAACTTAAATAACATTTTAAACCACATAAACAACATGACAAAATAGCTTAATACCATATGAATTCAACTGAGCTGACTTTTCTCAACCAAACAATGGTAACTAAAGTACTTCCATAATTAAAGTGTTGTTTCACACTCGCACACTCACAGTTATTCTACAGTGTGCATGTTAAAACCCTCCCAACAGGAGGGTGTGCGGGGTTTGAACACACCCTCTCTCTGGACCTTCTTCAAACCAGCTTTGCAGTGGCAGTGGCAGTATCGTAGCCTATGAGGTTTATCCGAGGCGTGATTGTATTGCTAGTTGAAAACTTTACCCAATAACCCGCCTGAGACTTGAAATATAGTTGGATGGCAATTTTTGATGGTCTCTAAGGAGACTGATAATTTGTACAAAAAAAGTCTAATCCTAAGTACTTTAGACTTAATACTAAAACTGAAAAAAGCTGTTTACAGTGGAGTGTTTCTTCACAATGCATGATGTTGTTCAAAATGTAGAAACAGCCATATTCTGTATATATCTGCATGTCTAAACTCAACATTTTCTCCCCTAAGTTTATACAGTTCTAATATATTTTGTATTAAACACATGTTAAGAGAGAGTTTTATATAGGTAGTAAATGAGGTGATGCTGTACATTCTTAGTATTTATTTAAATAGTGGTTTGTTCAACGGAGGCTTACACAACATAAATATTGCTGTAAATATGTCAGTTTTTCTAATCTGTTCTACCTGAATGCAGGTTTGGAATTGCACAAGCATGTTTAGAAGCATGTAAAATAAATCATAATATAATCCGGGACATTACAATCCGGGACATTACAACTCCACATTAATCAGAAAATATGCATGTGTGGTATTAATGTTAACAGACGTGAACTAAACACAACAATATTATGCTGCTGCGGTATTAGATACTGAAAAATAACTGAAAAATAATCAGACTAGTTTAAGACTTTCAGTTGAACTAGTCTCATTCAGCCCAAACCTAATGACTTTCTACCTTCTCTAAAGTAAAATATCTTCAGTCTCATTCAGCCCAAACCTCAGTCAGTCTAATACACACTGAATAATTAGTCCCACCCCCAATGCAATACAATGACAAAGCTTTTTTACCTAGACATTGAGAGCACACCACAATGAATCTGGAACTTGAGCAACATTTCTTAAACCATATTAACAACATGACAAAATCAGTAACACCATTAAAATAAGCTGACTTTTATTCACCAAACAATCATAATTAAAGTGATTCCTGTGGTTTCCCTCTCAGTCATTCTGTTAAAACCCTAACAGTGTTTGAACACATGTTCTGGACCTTTATCAAAGTGGCAGCTTTGCGCAGTGGCATAGTGGCGATTAGGGGGGTTGCAGGGTTTAGAACACACCCTCTCTTGAAAACTTTATCAAATCAGTACCCAATAACCCGCCTGGAAGTTGAAAACTTTACCCAATACCCCGCCTTGATGACTTGAAATATAGTTGGCAATGGCAATTTTTGATGACGGTCTCTAATGAGACTGATAATGTGTGAAAGTAAATTTTGGTTATTAAATGAGTTATCTGTTGCAAAGTTGCAGACTCCATGTTACAGCAATGGATGACACTGTTGAAAGCTTTAAACAGGTACTTTAATTTTCTTTTTTGGTAGTTTATGTTCAAAGCACAGTTTTCTTTCACAATTATTTATGTACTTACTAAATATATGTATGAATTGATACATTAAGCATTACAACAAAGAGTACAATGATACACAAGTGATATTAATGTTTTACAGTAATGTGGACTGAATAAGACAATATTGTACTGTATTATAAGATACTTCTTCAAACACAATCAGACTAAATTAGAGCTAGTTTAATACCTTCTCTGTAAAGTATCTTCACTCTATCAGCCCAAACCTATCAGTCTAGACCCAAACACTGAAATAATTAGTCCCACCCCCAAAATGCAATGACAAAGCATGTGCAATGACCAAGACATACAAGGCACATCACAGCTGATCTTGAACTTAAATCTTAACATTTTTTAAACCACATAAACAACAACATGACAAAAACAATTTAACACCTTAAAACTAAGCTGACTTTTCTTCACACAATCATAATTAAAGTGATTCCTGTGGTTTCCCTCTAAATTGCAGTGTGAGTTAAAACCCTAGGGGGGTGTGCGGGGTTTGAACAACCCTCTCTCTGACCTTCCTCAAACTAGCTTTGCGCAGTGGCTTCTATGAGGTTTATCTGAGGTGAGGCGCGATTATTGCTAGTTGAAAACTTTACCCAATACCCCGCCTTGACGGCTTGAAATATAGTCGCCTGTGGCAATTTTTGAAAGTCTCTAAGGAGACTGATGATTTGTACAAAAAAATATCTAACCTTAAATACTTGTAGACTTAATACTAAAACTGAAAAAAGCTCAGTTTCACAGTGGAGTGTTTCTTCACAATGCATGATGTTGTTCAAAATGTAGAAACAGCCATATTCTGTATGTATCTCCATGTGTAAAGTCAACATTTTCTCCCATATGTTTATACAGTTTACATATATTTTGTATTAAACATGTGTTAAGAGAGAGTTTTATATAGGCAGTAAATGAGGTGATGCTGTACATCCTTAGTATTTATTTATATACTGGTTTGTTCAACGGAGGCTTATACAACATAAATATTGCAACATAAATATTGCTGTAAATATGTCAGTTTTTCTAATCTGTTCTCCCTTAATGCGGGTTTGGAAACTGCACAAGTTTTTACCAAGTGTTTAGACATGTAAAATAATAGTAATAAATAAAAATAATAGATAATGTTAATCCGGGACATTACAACTCCATATTAATCAGAAAATATGCATGTGTGATATTAATGTTAACAGACGTGAACTAAACACAACAATATTATACTGCGGTATTAGATACTAACTAAAAATAACCAGACAACTTGTTTAAGACCTTCAAAACTAGTTTAAATGAATCTTGACCTTCTCTCATTGCCCAAACCTCAGTATCTTCATGACCTAAACACTCATTCAGCCCAAACCTCAGTCAGTCTAATTGATCTGACCCAAATGCACTGAAATAATAGTCCCACCCCCAAATGCAATGACAAAGCGTGTTGAAGACATGACAAGGCACATCACAGCTGATCTTGAATCTACCATAACACCATGTGAGTAAAACTAAGCTCACTTTTCTTCACCATTCCTGTGGTTTCCCTCTCAACAATTAAAATAAATTCTGCATTCCTGTGCATGTTAAAACCCTAACATGGGGGTGTGAACACACCCTCTCTCTGGGTTTGAACACACCCTCTCTCAAATGCATGTTAAAACCCTCAAAAGCTTTGCGCAGGGGGTGTGCTGGGTTTGAACACACCCTCTCTCTGGAGGTTTCGTAGCGATTATTGCTATGAGGTTTATGAAAACTTTAGGCGCGAATTGCTACCCCGAAAACTTTACCCAATACCCCACCTTGATTATTGAACTTGAAATATAGAAAACTTTACCCAATACCCCACCTTGGCTTGAAATATAGTTGTGGCAATTTTTGACGGTCTCTAATGAGACTGATAATGTGTGAAAGTAAATTTTGGTTATTAAATGAGTTATCTGTTGCAAAGTTGCAGACTCCATGTTACAGCAATGGATGACACTGTTGAAAAGCTTTAAACAGGTACTTTAATTTTAACTTTTTTGGTAGTTTATGTTCAAGCACAGTTTTCTTTCACAATTATTTATGTACTTACTAAATATATGTATGGAATTGATACATTAAGCATAGCACAACAAAGAGTACAATGATACACAAGTGATATTAATGTTTACAGTAATGTGGACTGAATAAGACAATATTGTGCTGTATTATAAGATACTTCTTCAAACACAATCAGACTAAATTAGAGCTAGTTTAATGACCTTCTCTGTAAAGTATCTTCAGTCTCATTCAGCCCAAACCTCAGTCAGTCAGTCTCTGACCCACACACTGAAATATTTAGTCCCACCCCCAAATGCCCAAAATACAATGACAATGACAAAGCTTTTTTACCTAGACACTGAGAGCACACCACAACGAATCTGGAACTTGAGCAACATTTCTTAAACCACATTAACAACAACATGACAAAAACAGTTTAACACCATGTGAGTAAAACTAAGCTCACTTTTCTTCACCAAACAATTATAATTAAAGTGATTCCTGTGTGGTTTCCCTCTCAGTCATTCTGCAGTGTGCATGTTAAAACCCTAACAGGGGGTGTGCTGGGTTTGAACACACCCTCTCTCTGGACCTTTATCAAATCAGCTTTGCGCAGTGGCAGTGAACACACCCTCTCGTGCCTATGAGGTTTATCCGAGTTGCAAAAGCTATGAGGTTTGAAAAGGCGCGATTATTGCTAGTTGAAAACTTTACCCAATACCCCGCCTTGACGACTTGAAACTTGAAATACAGTCGGCTGTGGCAATTTTTGGTGGCCTCTGAAGAGGCTGATAACGTGTTCCAAAAATCATCTCTGAAAGATCTTGTATTAAGTGACAATGGAGCTCTAAAGGATGTTTGCAGTTCATGTTGCCATTTGACAGCTTGAAATAGCTATGATATAAATCTGTATATGTAAACAAATAAACAAACAAATAATAACCACTGTGTTTTCTTCCACAAGTTATTATATATTTGTATTAAACATGTGTATAGAGAGTTTTTTATTGGAAATCAATGAGGTGGTGCTCTTCATGCTTTTTATTTATATACTGGATTATTCAACAGGAAATATGCAATAATACATATTATTGTAAACTGTCAGTTTTTTATCTGTTCTACCTGGATACAGTGTTGAAGTTGCATAATTGTTGAGAAGCATTCAGAACAATTCTAATAATAATACAAAGAATAGAGAATATTAATCCAGGACACCACAACTCAACACTGTCAGATGCTATTTCAAAGAGTCTGATAATATGTATGGATGGTATTAATGTTAAGAGAAATGTGGATTAAACAAGAAAATACTATGTTGAATTATTAGATACTAAAGTAGAGCTAGTTTAATGACCTTCTCTGTAAAGTATCTTCACTCTCATTCAGCCCAAACCTCAGTCAGTCTCTGACCCAAACACTGAATAATTAGTCCTCACCCCCAAAATGCAATGACAAAGCTTTTTTACCTAGACATTGAGAGCACACCACAATGAATCTGGAACTTGAGCAACAACATTTTTCTTAAACCATATTAACAACACGACAAAATCAGCTTAACACCATGTGAGTAAAACTAAGCTGACTTTTATTCACCAAACAATCCATAATTAAAGTGATTCCTGTGGTTTCCCTCTCAGTCATTCTGCAGTGTGCATGTTAAAACCCTAACATGGGGGTGTGCTGGGTTTGAACACACCCTCTCTCTGGACCTTTCCTCAAACCAGCTTTGCGCAGTGGCAGTATCGTAGCCTATGAGGTTTATCCGAGGCGCGATTATTGCTAGTTGAAAACTTTACCCAATACCCCGCCTTGACAGACTTGAAATACAGTTGGCTATGGTAATTTTTGAAGGTCTCTATGGAGACTGATAATTTGTACAAAAATAAAAAACTTTTATAGCACCAAAAAACAAGGAATATGTATTAACCTAACTAAACATAATACAAGGAGTCTGACTATAAATGTTACTGATAAGTATGTTTATAGTGTTTCTAATAAGACAATGTTGTGCTGTATTATAAGATATTTACTGATACATAATAAGCCAACAGTAGAGGTAGGTTAATAATTTTTCAGTAAAGTATTTTCTGTCTCATTCACCCCAAACCTCAGTCAGTCTATGGCCCAAACACTGAAATAATTAGTCCCACCCCCTAAAATACAATGACAAGGCGTGCTGATCAAAACACTGAAGACACATCTCCACTGATCTGGTAGTTAAATAGATTTTAAACCACATAAACAACATGACAAAATAGCTTAATACCATATGAATTCAACTGAGCTGACTTTTCTCAACCAAACAATGGTAACTAAAGTAACTTCCTGTTGTTTCACACTCGCACACTCACAGTTATTCTACAGTGTGCATGTTAAAATCCCAACAGGAGGGTGTGCGGGGTTTGAACACACCCTCTCTCTGGACCTTCTTCAAACCAGCTTTGCGCAGTGGCAGTATCGTAGCCTATGAGGTTTATCTGAGGCGTGATTATTGCTAGTTGAAAACTTTACCCAATAACCCGCCTGGAAGACTTGAAATATAGTTGGCAATGGCAATTTTTGATGGTCTCTAAGGAGACTGATAATTTGTACAAAAAAAGTCTAATCCTTAAGTACTTTAGACTTAATACTAAAACTGAAAAAAGCTGTTTACAGTGGAGTGTTTCTTCACAATGCATGATGTTGTTCAAAATGTAGAAACAGCCATATTCTGTATATATCTGCATGTCTAAACTCAACATTTTCTCCCCTAAGTTTATACAGTTCTAATATATTTTGTATTAAACACATGTTAAGAGAGAGTTTTATATAGGTAGTAAATGAGGTGATGCTGTACATTCTTAGTATTTATTTAAATAGTGGTTTGTTCAACGGAGGCTTACACAACATAAATATTGCTGTAAATATGTCAGTTTTTCTAATCTGTTCTACCTGAATGCAGGTTTGGAATTGCACAAGTGTTTAGAAGCATGTAAAATAATCATAATATTAATCCGGGACATTACAACTCCACATTAATCAGAAAATATGCATGTGTGGTATTAATGTTAACAGACGTGAACTAAACACAACAATATTATGCTGCACTATTAGATACTAACTGAAAAATAATCAGACAACAGTGGAACTAGTTTAATGACTTTCTATGTAAAGTATCTTCAGTCTCATTCAGCCCAAACCTCAGTCAGTCTATGACCCACACACTGAAATATTTAGTCCCACCACCCAAAATACAATGACAAAGCTTTTTTACCTAGACATTGAGAGCACACCACAATGAATCTGGAACTTGAGCAACATTTCTTAAACCATATTAACAACATGACAAAATCAGCTTAACACCATGTGAGTAAAACTAAGCTGACTTTTATTCACCAAACAATCATAATTAAAGTGATTCCTGTGGTTTCCCTCTCAGTCATTCTACAGTGTGCATGTTAAAACCCTAACATGGGGGTGTGCTGGGTTTGAACACACCCTCTCTCTGGACCTTTATCAAATCAGCTTTGCGCAGTGGCAGTATCGTAGCCTATGAGGTTTATCCGAGGCAGGCGCGATTATTGCTAGTTGAAAACTTTACCCAATACCCCGCCTTGACGACTTGAAATATAGTTGGCTATGGCAATTTTTGACAGTCTCTAAGGAGACTGATAATGTGTGAAAGTAAATTTAGGTTATTAAATAAATTACCTGTTGCAAAGTTGCAGACTCCATGTTACAGCAATGGATGACACTGTTGAAAGCTTTAAACAGGTACTTTAATTTTCTGTTTTGGTAGTTTATATTCAAACACAGTTTTCTTTCACAATTATTTATGTACTTACTAAATATATGTATGAATTGATACATTTAGCATTCAACAAAGAGTACAATGATACACAAGTGATATTAATGTTTACAGTAATGTGGACTGAATAAGACAATATTGTGCTGTATTATAAGATACTTCTTCAAACACAATCAGACTAAATTAGAGCTAGTTTAATGACCTTCTCTGTAAAGTATCTTCAGTCTCATTCAGCCCAAACCTCAGTCAGTCTCTGACCCACAAACACTGAAATAATTAGTCCCACCCCCAAAATGCAATGACAAAGCGTGTTGACCAAGACATACAAGGCACATCACAGCTGATCTTGAACTTAAATAACATTTTTTAAACCACATAAACAACAACATGACAAAAACAATTTAACACCATGTGAGTAAAACTAAGCTGACTTTTCTTCACCAAACAATCATAATTAAAGTGATTCCTGTGGTTTCCCTCTCAGTAATTCTGCAGTGTGCATGTTAAAACCCTAACAGGGGGTGTGCTGGGTTTGAACACACCCTCTCTCTGGACCTTCCTCAAACTAGCTTTGCGCAGTGGCAGTATCGTAGCCTATGAGGTTTATCTGAGGCGCTTGATTATTGCTAGTTGAAAACTTTACCCAATACCCCGCCTTGACGGCTTGAAATATAGTCGCCTGTGGCAATTTTTGAAAGTCTCTAAGGAGACTGATGATTTGTACAAAAAAATATCTAACCTTAAATACTTGTAGACTTAATACTAAAACTGAAAAAAGCTGTTTCACAGTGGAGTGTTTCTTCACAATGCATGATGTTGTTCAAAATGTAGAAACAGCCATATTCTGTATGTATCTCCATGTGTAAAGTCAACATTTTCTCCCATATGTTTATACAGTTTACATATATTTTGTATTAAACATGTGTTAAGAGAGAGTTTTATATAGGCAGTAAATGAGGTGATGCTGTACATCCTTAGTATTTATTTATATACTGGTTTGTTCAACGGAGGCTTATACAACATAAATATTGCTGTAAATATGTCAGTTTTTCTAATCTGTTCTCCCTTAATGCGGGTTTGGAACTGCACAAGTGTTTAGAAGCATGTAAAATAATAGTAATAAATAAAAATAATAGATAATGTTAATCCGGGACATTACAACTCCATATTAATCAGAAAATATGCATGTGTGATATTAATGTTAACAGACGTGAACTAAACACAACAATATTATACTGCGGTATTAGATACTAACTAAAAATAACCAGACAACAGTGGAACTAGTTTAATGACCTTCTCTGTAAAATATCTTCAGTCTCATTCAGCCCAAACCTCAGTCAGTCTCTGACCCAAACACTGAAATAATTAGTCCCACCCCCAAATGCAATGACAAAGCGTGTTGAAGACATACAAGGCACATCACAGCTGATCTTGATCTAGTTTAACACCATGTGAGTAAAACTAAGCTGACTTTTATTCACCAAACAATCATAATTAAAGTGATTCCTGTGGTTTCCCTCTCAGTCATTCTGCAGTGTGCATGTTAAAACCCTAACAGGGGGTGTGCTGGGTTTGAACACACCCTCTCTCTGGACCTTTATCAAATCAGCTTTGCGCAGTGGCAGTGTCGTAGCCTATGAGGTTTATCCGAGGCGCGATTTATTGCTAGTTGAAAACTTTACCCAATACCCCACCTTGAGAACTTGAAATATAGTTGGCTATGGCAATTTTTGACGGTCTCTAATGAGACTGATAATGTGTGAAAGTAAATTTTGGTTATTAAATGAGTTATCTGTTGCAAAGTTGCAGACTCCATGTTACAGCAATGGATGACACTGTTGAAAGCTTTAAACAGGTACTTTAATTTTCTTTTTTGGTAGTTTATGTTCAAGCACAGTTTTCTTTCACAATTATTTATGTACTTACTAAATATATGTATGAATTGATACATTAAGCATACAACAAAGAGTACAATGATACACAAGTGATATTAATGTTTTACAGTAATGTGGACTGAATAAGACAATATTGTGCTGTATTATAAGATACTTCTTCAAACACAATCAGACTAAATTAGAGCTAGTTTAATGACCTTCTCTGTAAAGTATCTTCAGTCTCATTCAGCCCAAACCTCAGTCAGTCTCTGACCCACACACTGAAATATTTAGTCCCACACCCAAAATACAATGACAAAGCTTTTTTACCTAGACACTGAGAGCACACCACAACGAATCTGGAACTTGAGCAACATTTCTTAAACCACATTAACAACAACATGACAAAAACAGTTTAACACCATGTGAGTAAAACTAAGCTCACTTTTCTTCACCAAACAATTATAATTAAAGTGATTCCTGTGGTTTCCCTCTCAGTCATTCTGCAGTGTGCATGTTAAAACCCTAACAGGGGGTGTGCTGGGTTTGAACACACCCTCTCTCTGGACCTTCCTCAAACCAGCTTTGCGCAGTGGCAGTATCGTAGCCTATGAGGTTTATCCGAGGCGCGATTATTGCTAGTTGAAAACTTTACCCAATACCCCTGCCTTGACGACTTGAAATACAGTCGGCTGTGGCAATTTTTGGTGGCCTCTGAAGAGGCTGATAACGTGTTCCAAAAATCATCTCTGAAAGATCTTGTATTAAGTGACAATGGAGCTCTAAAGATGTTTGCAGTTCATGTTGCCATTTGACAGCTTGAAATAGCTATGATATAAATCTGTATATGTAAACAAATAAACAAACAAATAATAACCACTGTGTTTTCTTCCACAAGTTATTATATATTTGTATTAAACATGTGTATAGAGAGTTTTTTATTGGAAATCAATGAGGTGGTGCTGTTCATGCTTTTTATTTATATACTGGATTATTCAACAGGAAATATGCAATAATACATATTATTGTAAACTGTCAGTTTTTTATCTGTTCTACCTGGATACAGTGTTGAAGTTGCATAATTGTTGAGAAGCATTCAGAACAATTCTAATAATAATACAAAGAATAGAGAATATTAATCCAGGACACCACAACTCAACACTGTCAGATGCTATTTCAAAGAGTCTGATAATATGTATGGATGGTATTAATGTTAAGAGAAATGTGGATTAAACAAGAAAATACTATGTTGAATTATTAGATACTAAAGTAGAGCTAGTTTAATGACCTTCTCTGTAAAGTATCTTCACTCTCATTCAGCCCAAACCTCAGTCAGTCTCTGACCCAAACACTGAATAATTAGTCCCACCCCCAAAATGCAATGACAAAGCTTTTTTACCTAGACATTGAGAGCACACCACAATGAATCTGGAACTTGAGCAACATTTCTTAAACCACATTAACAACATGACAAAATCAGCTTAACACCATGTGAGTAAAACTAAGCTGACTTTTATTCACCAAACAATCATAATTAAAGTGATTCCTGTGGTTTCCCTCTCAGTCATTCTGCAGTGTGCATGTTAAAACCCTAACATGGTAAAGGGTGTGCTGGGTTTGAACACACCCTCTCTCTGGACCTTTATCAAATCAGCTTTGCGCAGTGGCAGTATCGTAAGCCTATGAGAGGTTTATCCTGAGGCGCGATTATTGCTAGTTGAAAACTTTACCCAATACCCCGCCTTGACGACTTGAAATATAGTTGGCAATGGCAATTTTTGACGGTCTCTCAGGAGACTGATGATTTGTACAGAAAATAAAAGTAACTTTTATAGCACCAAAAAAACAAGGAACATGTATTAACTAACTAACTAAACATAATACAAGGAGTCTGACTATAAATGTTACTGATAAGTATGTGTTAATAGTGTTTTTTATAAGACAATGTTGTGCTGTATTATAAGATATTTACTGATACATAATAAGCCAACAGTAGAGGTAGGTTAATAATTTTTCAGTAAAGTATTTTCTGTCTCATTCAGCCCAAACCTCAGTCAGTCTATGACCCAAACACTGAAATAATTAGTCCCACCCCCAAAATACAATGACAAGGCGTGCTGATCAAAACACTGAAGACACATCACTGCTGATCTGGTAGTTGAATTGATTTTAAACCACAAAAACAACATGACAAAATAGTTTAATACCATGTGAGTTCAACTGAGCTGACTTTTATCAACCAAACAATGGTAACTAAAGTAATTCCTGTTGTTTCACACTCGCACACTCACAGTCATTCTACAGTGTGAGTGGCCAGTCTAAACCACACCCATTGTTGAAACCCTAACAGAGAAAAGTGCCGACCGGAGTGACCTTTTCACCGTCTGTGTTCACTCGTCAGCTTTGCGCAGTGGCAGTATCGTAGCCTATGAGGTTTATCCGAGGCGCGATTATTGCTAGTTGAAAACTTTACCCAATACCCCGCCTGGACGACTTGAAATATAGTCGGCTGTGGCAATTTTTGACAGTCTCTCAGGAGACTGATAATGTGTTTAATAGAAGAACTTATATTAATTAGTAGTGGAGCTCTAAAAATGTTTACAGTGTTTGTGGAAAGTATTATCTTGGCAGTTCATGATGCCATTTGACAGTTTGAAATAGCTATGATATGCTTCTGTATGTGTTAATAAATAAAGCATTTTTCTGATAATATTTATGGATAGTATTAATGTTAAGAGAAATGTGGACTAAATAAGAAAATACTATGTTGAATTATTAGATACTAAAGTAGAGCTAGTTTAATGACCTTCTCTGTAAAGTATCTTCAGTCTCATTCAGCCCAAACCTCAGTCAGTCTCTGACCCACACACTGAAATATTTAGTCCCACCACCCAAAATACAATGACAAAGCTTTTTTACCTAGACACTGAGAGCACACCACAATGAATCTGGAACTTGAGCAACATTTCTTAAACCACATTAACAACACATGACAAAATCAGCTTAACACTATGTGAGTAAAACTAAGCTGACCTTTATTCACCAAACAATCATAATTAAAGTGATTCCTGTGGTTTCCCTCTCAGTCATTCTGCAGTGTGCATGTTAAAACCCTAACAGGGGGTGTAAGCTGGGGTTTGAACACACCCTCTCTCTGGACCTTTATCAAATCAGCTTTGCGCAGTGGCAGTGTCGTAGCCTATGAGGTTTATCCGAGGCGCGATTATTGCTAGTTGAAAACTTTACCCAATACCCCGCCTTGACGACTTGAAATATAGTTGGCTATGGCAATTTTTGACGGTCTCTAATGAGACTGATAATGTGTGAAAGTAAATTTTGGTTATTAAATGAGTTATCTGTTGCAAAGTTGCAGACTCCATGTTACAGCAATGGATGACACTGTTGAAAGCTTTAAACAGGTACTTTAATTTTCTTTTTTGGTAGTTTATGTTCAAGCACAGTTTTCTTTCACAATTATTTATGTACTTACTAAATATATGTATGAATTGATACATTAAGCATACAACAAAGAGTACAATGATACACAAGTGATATTAATGTTTTCAGTAATGTGGACTGAATAAGACAATATTGTGCTGTATTATAAGATACTTCTTCAAACACAATCAGACTAAATTAGAGCTAGTTTAATGACCTTCTCTGTAAAGTATTTTCAGTCTCATTAAGCCCAAACCTCAGTCAGTCTATGACCCAACACACTGAATAATTAGTCCCACCCCCAAAATGCAATGACAAAGCTTTTTTACCTAGACATTGAGAGCACACCACAACGAATCTGGAACTTGAGCAACATTTCTTAAACCACATTAACAACAACATGACAAAAACAGTTTAACACCATGTGAGTAAAACTAAGCTCACTTTTCTTCACCAAACAATTATAATTAAAGTGATTCCTGTGGTTTCCCTCTCAGTCATTCTGCAGTGTGCATGTTAAAACCCTAACAGGGGGTGTGCTGGGTTTGAACACACCCTCTCTCTGGACCTTCCTCAAACCAGCTTTGCGCAGTGGCAGTATCGTAGCCTATGAGGTTTATCCGAGGCGCGATTATTGATTATTGCTAGTTGAAAACTTTACCCAATACCCCGCCTTGACGACTTGAAATACAGTTGGCTATGGTGGCAATTTTTGAAGGTCTCTATAAGGAGACTGATAATTTGTACAAAAATAAAAAACTTTTATAGCACCAAAAAACAAGGAATATGTATTAACTAACTAAACATAATACAAGGAGTCTGACTATAAATGTTACTGATAAGTATGTTTATAGTGTTTCTAATAAGACAATGTTGTGCTGTATTATAAGATATTTACTGATACATAATAAGCCAACAGTAGAGGTAGGTTAATAATTTTTCAGTAAAGTATTTTCTGTCTCATTCACCCCAAACCTCAGTCAGTCTATGGCCCAAACACTGAAATAATTAGTCCCACCCCCTAAAAACAATGACAAGGCGTGCTGATCAAAACACTGAAGACACATCTCCACTGATCTGGTAGTTAAATAGATTTTAAACCACATAAACAACATGACAAAATAGCTTAATACCATATGAATTCAACTGAGCTGACTTTTCTCAACCAAACAATGGTAACTAAAGTACTTCCTGTTGTTTCACACTCGCACACTCACAGTTATTCTACAGTGTGCATGTTAAAATCCCAACAGGAGGGTGTGCGGGGTTTGAACACACCCTCTCTCTGGACCTTCTTCAAACCAGCTTTGCGCAGTGGCAGTATCGTAGCCTATGAGGTTTATCTGAGGCGTGATTATTGCTAGTTGAAAACTTTACCCAATAACCCGCCTGGAAGACTTGAAATATAGTTGGCAATGGCAATTTTTGATGGTCTCTAAGGAGACTGATAATTTGTACAAAAAAAGTCTAATCCTTAAGTACTTTAGACTTAATACTAAAACTGAAAAAAGCTGTTTACAGTGGAGTGTTTCTTCACAATGCATGATGTTGTTCAAAATGTAGAAACAGCCATATTCTGTATATATCTGCATGTCTAAACTCAACATTTTCTCCCCTAAGTTTATACAGTTCTAATATATTTTGTATTAAACACATGTTAAGAGAGAGTTTTATATAGGTAGTAAATGAGGTGATGCTGTACATTCTTAGTATTTATTTAAATAGTGGTTTGTTCAACGGAGGCTTACACAACATAAATATTGCTGTAAATATGTCAGTTTTTCTAATCTGTTCTACCTGAATGCAGGTTTGGAATTGCACAAGTGTTTAGAAGCATGTAAAATAATCATAATATTAATCCGGGACATTACAACTCCACATTAATCAGAAAATAATCAGAAAATATACATGTGTGGTATTAATGTTAACAAGTGAACTAAACACAACAATTTATGTGAACTAAACACAACAATATTATGCTGCACTATTAGATACTAACTGAAAAATAATCAGACAACAGTGGAACTAGTTTAATGACTTTCTATGTAAAGTATCTTCAGTCTCATTCAGCCCAAACCTCAGTCAGTCTATGACCCACACACTGAAATATTTAGTCCCACACCCCCAAAATACAATGACAAAGCTTTTTTACCTAGACATTGAGAGCACACCACAATGAATCTGGAACTTGAGCAACATTTCTTAAACCATATTAACAACAACAAATGACAAAATCAGCTTAACACCATGTGAGTAAAACTAAGCTGACTTTTATTCACCAAACAATCATAATTAAAGTGATTCCTGTGGTTTCCCTCTCAGTCATTCTACAGTGTGCATGTTAAAACCCTAACATGGGGGTGTGCTGGGTTTGAACACACCCTCTCTCTGGACCTTTATCAAATCAGCTTTGCGCAGTGGCAGTGTCGTACGTACAACAATAGGTTTATCCGATTATTGCTAGTTGAAATTGCTATGAAAACTTTACCCTAGTTGAATACCTTTACCCTGCACTTGAAATATATCGGCTATGGCAATTTTTGACAGTCTCTAAGGAGACTGATAATGTGTGAAAGTAAATTTAGGTTATTAAATAAATTACCTGTTGCAAAGTTGCAGACTCCATGTTACAGCAATGGATGACACTGTTGAAAGCTTTAAACAGGTACTTTAATTTTCTATTTTGGTAGTTTATATTCAAACACAGTTTTCTTTCACAATTATTTATGTACTTACTAAATATATGTATGAATTGATACATTTAGCATTCAACAAAGAGTACAATGATACACAAGTGATATTAATGTTTTCAGTAATGTGGACTGAATAAGACAATATTGTGCTGTATTATAAGATACTTCTTCAAACACAATCAGACTAAATTAGAGCTAGTTTAATGACCTTCTCTGTAAAGTATCTTCACTCTCATTCAGCCCAAACCTCAGTCAGTCTCTGACCCAACACACTGAAATAATTAGTCCCACCCCCAAAATGCAATGACAAAGCGTGTTGACCAAGACATACAAGGCACATCACAGCTGATCTTGAACTTAAATAACATTTTTTAAACCACATAAACAACAACATGACAAAAACAAATTTAACACCATGTGAGTAAAACTAAGCTGACTTTTCTTCACCAAACAATCATAATTAAAGTGATTCCTGTGGTTTCCCTCTCAGTAATTCTGCAGTGTGCATGTTAAAACCCTAACAGGGGGTGTGCTGGGTTTGAACACACCCTCTCTCTGGACCTTCCTCAAACTAGCTTTGCGCAGTGGCAGTATCGTAGCCTATGAGGTTTATCTGAGGCGCGATTATTTGCTAGTTGAAAACTTTACCCAATACCCCGCCTTGACGACGGCTTGAAATATAGTCGCCTCGGCTATGGCAATTTTTGAAAGTCTCTAAGGAGACTGATGATTTGTACAAAAAAATATCTAACCTTAAATACTTGTAGACTTAATACTAAAACTGAAAAAAGCTGTTTCACAGTGGAGTGTTTCTTCACAATGCATGATGTTGTTCAAAATGTAGAAACAGCCATATTCTGTATGTATCTCCATGTGTAAAGTCAACATTTTCTCCCATATGTTTATACAGTTTACATATATTTTGTATTAAACATGTGTTAAGAGAGAGTTTTATATAGGCAGTAAATGAGGTGATGCTGTACATCCTTAGTATTTATTTATATACTGGTTTGTTCAACGGAGGCTTATACAACATAAATATTGCTGTAAATATGTCAGTTTTTCTAATCTGTTCTCCAGTTAATGCTTAATGCGGGTTTGGAACTGCACAAGTGTTTAGAAGCATGTAAAATAATAGTAATAAATAAAAATAATAGATAATGTTAATCCGGGAAATTACAACTCCATATTAATCAGAAAATATGCATGTGTGATATTAATGTTAACAGACGTGAACTAAACACAACAATATTATACTGCGGTATTAGATACTAACTAAAAATAACCAGACAACAGTGGAACTAGTTTAATGACCTTCTCTGTAAAATATCTTCAGTCTCATTCAGCCCAAACCTCAGTCAGTCTCTGACCCAAACACTGAAATAATTAGTCCCACCCCCAAATGCAATGACAAAGCGTGTGCACATGATCAAAACACTGAAGACACATCACTGCTGATCTGGTAGTTGAATTGATTTTAAACCACAAAAACAAGACATACAAGGCACATCACAGCTGATCTTGATCTAGTTTAACACCATGTGAGTAAAACTAAGCTCACTTTTCTTCACCAAACAATTATAATTAAAGTGATTCCTGTGGTTTCCTGATAATGTGTGAAAGTAAATTTTGGTTATTAAATGAGTTATCTCTCAGAAAACTTTACCCAATCATTCTGCAGCAATTTTTGACGGTCTCTAATGCTGATAATGTGTGAAAGTAAATTTTGGTTATTAAATGAGTTATCTGTTGTTGCAGAATGTTAACAATGGATGACCTGTTAACTAAATATATGTATGAATTAAACAGGTACTTTAATTTTCTTTTTTGGTAGTTTATACAACAAAGAGTACAATCAAGCACAGTTTTCTTTCACAGTTATTTAGTGTACTTACTAAATATATGTATGAATGTGATACATTAAGCATACAACAAAGAGTACAATGATACACAAGTGATATTAATGTTTCAGTACAGTAATGTGGACTGAATAAGACAATTGTATTGTGCTGTATTATAAGATACTTCTTCAAACACAATCAGACTAAATGTTAGAGCTAGTTTAATGACCTTCTCTGTAAAGTATTTGTCTCAAGCCCACACCTCAGTCAGTCTCTGACCCACACACTGAAATATTTAGTCCCACACCCAAAATACAATGACAAAGCTTTTTTACCTAGACTGAGAGCAACCACAACAATCTGGAATCTGGAACTTGAGCAACATTTCTTAAACCACATTAACAACAACAACAAAAACAGTTTAAACATGTGAGTAAAACTGCTCACTTTTCTTCACCAAACAATTATAATTAAAGTGATTCCTGTGGTTTCCCTCTCAGTCATTCTGCAGTGTGCATGTTAAAACCCTAACATGGGGGTGTGCTGGGTTTGAACACACCCTCTCTCTGGACCTTCCTCAAACCAGCTTTGCGCATGGCAGTAGTCAGCCTATGCAAACTATGAGGTTTATCCGAGGGCGCGATTATTGCTAGTTGAAAACTTTACCCAATACCCCGCCTTGACGACTTGAAATGCAGTCGGCTGTGGCAATTTTTGGTGGCCTCTGAAGAGGCTGATAACGTGTTCCAAAAATCATCTCTGAAAGATCTTGTATTAAGTGACAATGGAGCTCTAAAGATGTTTGCAGTTCATGTTGCCATTTGACAGCTTGAAATAGCTATGATATAAATCTGTATATGTAAACAAATAAACAAACAAATAATAACCACTGTGTTTTCTTCCACAAGTTATTATATATTTGTATTAAACATGTGTATAGAGAGTTTTTTATTGGAAATCAATGAGGTGGTGCTGTTCATGCTTTTTATTTATATACTGGATTATTCAACAGGAAATATGCAATAATACATATTATTGTAAACTGTCAGTTTTTTATCTGTTCTACCTGGATACAGTGTTGAAGTTGCATAATTGTTGAGAAGCATTCAGAACAATTCTAATAATAATACAAAGAATAGAGAATATTAATCCAGGACACCACAACTCAACACTGTCAGATGCTATTTCAAAGAGTCTGATAATATGTATGGATGGTATTAATGTTAAGAGAAATGTGTAGATTAAACAAGAAAATACTATGTTGAATTATTAGATACTAAAGTAGAGCTAGTTTAATGACCTTCTCTGTAAAGTATCTTCACTCTCATTCAGCCCAAACCTCAGTCAGTCTCTGACCCAAACACTGAATAATTAGTCCCACCCCCAAAATGCAATGACAAAGCTTTTTTACCTAGACATTGAGAGCACACCACAATGAATCTGGAACTTGAGCAACATTTCTTAAACCACATTAACAACATGACAAAATCAGCTTAAGCTTAACACCATGTGAGTAAAACTAAGCTGACTTTTATTCACCAAACAATCCTAATTAAAGTGATTCCTGTGGTTTCCCTCTCAGTCATTCTGCAGTGTGCATGTTAAAACCCTAACATGGGGGTGTGCTGGGTTTGAACACACCCTCTCTCTGGACCTTCCTCAAACCAGCTTTGCGCAGTGGCAGTATCGTAGCCTATGAGGTTTATCTGAGTATGAGCGCGATTATTGCTAGTTGAAAACTTTACCCAATACCCCAGCCGCCTTGACAACTTGAAATACAGTTGGCTATGGCAATTTTTGAAGGTCTCTAAGGAGACTGATAATTTGTACAAAAATAAAAAACTTTTATAGCACCAAAAAACAAGGAATATGTATTAACCAACTAAACATAATACAAGGAGTCTGACTATAAATGTTACTGATAAGTATGTTTATAGTGTTATTAAATGAGTTTCTAATAAGACAATGTTGTGCTGTATTATAAGATATTTACTAAATATATGTATGAATTGATACATAATAAGCCAACAGTAGAGGTAGGTTAATAATTTTTCAGTAAAGTATTTTCTGTCTCATTCACCCCAAACCTCAGTCAGTCTATGACTAATGACAATTATAATTAGTCCATTCCCCCTAAAAAACAAACACTGAAATAATTAGTCCCACCCCCTAAAAACAATGACAAGGCGTGCTGATCAAAACACTGAAGACACATCTCCACTGATCTGGTAGTTAAATAGATTTTAAACAACAATGGAGCTCTTAAAAACCACATAAACAACAAAATCATTATTGACAAAATATGACAAAATAGCTTAATACCATATGAATTCAACTGAGCTGACTTTTAAATCAACAGTGTGCTCAACCAAACAATGGTAACTAAAGTAACTTCCTGTTACAGCAATTTTTGTTTCACACTCGCACACTCACAGTTATTCTAATAAGACAACTAGATATTTACTGATACATAATGCCAACAGTGTGTTAATAATTTTTCATAAACCACACCCATTTTCTGTTAAAATCCCAACAGGAGGATCAAAACACTGAAGTGCTAGTCACCCCCAAATGAGGTGCGGGGTTTGAACTAAGGGGGTTTGAACACACCCTCTCTCTGGACCTTCTTCAAACCAGCTTTGCGCAGTGGCAGTATCTCGTAGCGTATGAGAGTTTTATCTGAGGCGTGATTATTGCTAGTTGAAAACTTTACCCAATAACCCGCCTGGAAGACTTGAAATATAGTTGGCAATGGCAATTTTTGATGGTCTCTAAGGAGACTGATAATTTGTACAAAAAAAGTCTAATCTTAAGTACTTTAGACTTAATACTAAAACTGAAAAAAGCTGTTTACAGTGGAGTGTTTCTTCACAATGCATGATGTTGTTCAAAATGTAGAAACAGCCATATTCTGTATATATCTGCATGTCTAAACTCAACATTTTCTCCCCTAAGTTTATACAGTTCTAATATATTTTGTATTAAACACATGTTAAGAGAGAGTTTTATATAGGTAGTAAATGAGGTGATGCTGTACATTCTTAGTATTTATTTAAATAGTGGTTTGTTCAACGGAGGCTTACACAACATAAATATTGCTGTAAATATGTCAGTTTTTCTAATCTGTTCTACCTGAATGCAGGTTTGGAATTGCACAAGTGTTTAGAAGCATGTAAAATAATCATAATATTAATCCGGGACATTACAACTCCACATTAATCAGAAAATATGCATGTGTGGTATTAATGTTAACAGACGTGAACTAAACACAACAATATTATGCTGCACTATTAGATACTAACTGAAAAATAATCAGACAACAGTGGAACTAGTTTAATGACTTTCTATGTAAAGTATCTTCAGTCTCATTCAGCCCAAACCTCAGTCAGTCTATGACCCACACACTGAAATATTTAGTCCCACCCCCAAAATACAATGACAAAGCTTTTTTACCTAGACATTGAGAGCACACCACAATGAATCTGGAACTTGAGCAACATTTCTTAAACCATATTAACAACATGACAAAATCAGCTTAACACCATGTGAGTAAAACTAAGCTGACTTTTATTCACCAAACAATCATAATTAAAGTGATTCCTGTGGTTTCCCTCTCAGACATTCTGCAGTGTGCATGTTAAAACCCTAACATGGGGGTGTGCTGGGTTTGAACACACCCTCTCTCTGGACCTTTATCAAATCAGCTTTGCGCAGTGGCAGTATCGTAGCCTATGAGGTTTATCCGAGGCGCGTGATTATTGCTAGTTGAAAACTTTACCCAATACCCCTGCCTTGACGACTTGAAATACAGTCGGCTATGGCAATTTTTGACAGTCTCTAAGGAGACTGATGATTTGTACAAAAATAAATAACTTTTATAGCACCAAAAAAACAAGCAATATGTATTAACTAACTAAACATAATACAAGGAGTCTGACTATAAATGTTACTGATAAGTATGTTAATAGTGTTTCTAATAAGACAATGTTGTGCTGTATTATAAGATATTTACTGATACATAATAAGCCAACAGTAGAGGTAGGTTAATAATTTTTCAGTAAAGTATTTTCTGTCTCATTCACCCCAAACCTCAGTCAGTCTATGGCCCAAACACTGAAATAATTAGTCCCACCCCCTAAAATACAATGACAAGGCGTGCTGATCAAAACACTGAAGACACATCTCCACTGATCTGGTAGTTAAATAGATTTTAAACCACATAAACAACATGACAAAATAGCTTAATACCATATGAATTCAACTGAGCTGACTTTTCTCAACCAAACAATGGTAACTAAAGTACTTCCTGTTGTTTCACACTCGCACACTCACAGTTATTCTACAGTGTGCATGTTAAAATCCCAATCATGTGGGTGTGCGGGGTTTGAACACACCTTCTCTCTGGACCTTCTTCAAACCAGCTTTGCGCAGTGGCAGTATCGTAGCCTATGAGGTTTATCTGAGGCGTGATTATTGCTAGTTGAAAACTTTACCCAATACCCCGCCTTGACGACTTGAAATATAGTTGGCTGTGGCAATTTTTGATAGTCTCTAACGAGACTAATAACGTGTGAAACTAAGTTTAGGTTATTAAATGAGTTTATGTATTAGAAAATTGCAGGCTCCTTGTTACAATAATGGATGACACTGTTGAAAGCTTTAAATAGGTACTTTAATTTTCTGTCTTGGTAGTTTATATTAAAACACAATTTTCTTTCACAATTATTTATGTACTTACTAAATATATGTATGAATTGATACATTAAGCATACAACAAAGAGTACAATGATACACAAGTGATATTAATGTTTTCAGTAATGTGGACTGAATAAGACAATATTGTGCTGTATTATAAGATACTTCTTCAAACACAATCAGACTAAATTAGAGCTAGTTTAATGACCTTCTCTGTAAAGTATCTTCACTCTCATTCAGCCCAAACCTCAGTCAGTCTCTGACCCACACACTGAAATAATTAGTCCCACCCCCAAAATGCAATGACAAAGCGTGTTGACCAAGACATACAAGGCACATCACAGCTGATCTTGAACTTAAATAACATTTTTTAAACCACATAAACAACAACATGACAAAAACAGTTTAACACCATGTGAGTAAAACTAAGCTGACTTTTATTCACCAAACAATCATAATTAAAGTGATTCCTGTGGTTTCCCTCTCAGTCATTCTGCAGTGTGCATGTTAAAACCCTAACAGGGGGGTGTGCGGGGTTTGAACACACCCTCTCTCTGGACCTTCCTCAAATTAGCTTTGCGCAGTGGCAGTATCGTAGCCTATGAGGTTTATCCGAGGCACGATTTATTGCTAGTTGAAAACTTTACCCAATACCCCGCCTTGATGACTTGAAATATAGTTGGCTGTGGCAATTTTTGACGGTCTCTAATGAGGCTGATAATGTGTGAAAGTAAATTTTGGTTATTAAATGAGTTATCTGTTGCAAAGTTGCAGACTCCATGTTACAGCAATGGATGACACTGTTGAAAGCTTTAAACAGGTACTTTAATTTTCTTTTTTGGTAGTTTATGTTCAAGCACAGTTTTCTTTCACAATTATTTATGTACTTACTAAATATATGTATGAATTGATACATTAAGCATACAACAAAGAGTACAATGATACACAAGTGATATTAATGTTTTCAGTAATGTGGACTGAATAAGACAATATTGTACTGTATTATAAGATACTTCTTCAAACACAATCAGACTAAATTAGAGCTAGTTTAATGACCTTCTCTGTAAAGTATCTTCACTCTCATTCAGCCCAAACCTCAGTCAGTCTCTGACCCAACACACTGAAATAATTAGTCCCACCCCCAAAATGCAATGACAAAGCTTTTTTACCTAGACATTGAGAGCACACCACAATGAATCTGGAACTTGAGCAACATTTCTTAAACCACATTAACAACAACATGACAAAAACAGTTTAACACCATGTGAGTAAAACTAAGCTCACTTTTCTTCACCAAACAATCATAATTAAAGTGATTCCTGTGGTTTCCAGTGTGCATGTTAAAACCCTAACAGGGGGTGTGCTGGGTTTGAACACACCCTCTCTCTGGACCTTCCTCAAACCAGCTTTGCGCAGTGGAAGTATTGTAGCCTATGAGGTTTGTCTGAGGTGTGATTATTGCTAGTTGAAAACTAGCAATTTTTAATAGTCTCTAAGGAGACTGATAAGGTGTTCAAAAGAAAAGGTTGTGTTAAGTAATATATATATCTATATATATATTTGTATTAAATGTGTATAGAGTTTTTTTATTGGAAATCAATGAGGTGGTGCTCTGACTTATCATGACTTATCATGTGTGACAAATGAAATATAGATCAAAAATGTTCTTTTAAGTAATACTGAAAGTTTAAATCGTTTAGTGTTTTTGTGACCAACATTAGTTACGCAATTTATGATGCTATTTCACACCTATATATGACTCTGTATGTCTCTTTATGTTTAAGTAAATAAATACTAAACACAGCATTTTCTTCCAGAAGTTATTATATATTTGTAATAAACATGTATATAGGGAGTTTTATATTGGAAATCAATGAGGTGGTGCTGTGTACGCTTTTTCTAAATCTATATACTGGTTTGTTCAACAGAAAATATGCAATAATACATATTGTTGTAAATCTGTCAGGTTTTTTTATACAAGGCACATCTTGAACTTATATAACATTTCTTAACCCACATACACAGCATGACCATTGTTATGCTGATGACACCCAATTATATTTATCAATGGAGCCAGACAAAACTGATCAGCTCCTGAAACTCCAGGCCTGCCTTAAAGATATAAAGGCTTGGATGACCAGAAATTTCCTGCTGTTGAACTCAGATAAAACTGAAGTGATCTTATTAGGTCCGAAACACCTGAGGAACACGTTTTCTCCTAAGATAGCCTTGCTGGATGGCATTAACTGGGCCTCCAGCACCACTGTAAGGAACCTCAGGGTTTTATTTGATCAGGATATGTCTTGACTTTGACACCCATATTAAGCATATTTCAAGGTCTGCCTTTTACCACCTGCACAACATCCGCAAAAATTCGCAGCACTTTTTGTCCCAAAGCGATGCTGAAAAATTAGTCCATGCATTTGTCTCTTCCAGGCTGGATTATTGTAATTCACTTTTATCAGGCTGCCCAAACAAGTCGTTAAAGACTCTACAGCTGGTCCAGAATGCCGCTGCTCGGGTGCTGACTAAGAACCAGGAAAAGAGACCATATTACTCCAGTATTGGCTTCTCTGCATTGGCTCCCTGTAAAATTTAGAGTGGTATTTTAAAATCCTACTCCTCACATATAAGGCTCTACATCTTCTGGCACCATCATATCTTAATGAATTGATAACTCCTTATCATCCCAACTAGAGTGCTGCGCTCCCAAAACGCAGGCTTACTTGTAGTTCCCAGGGTTTCCAGAAGTAGTCTAGGGGGCAGAGCCTTTCAGCTATCAGGCCCCTGTTCTTCTGGAACCAGCTCCCAGTCTGGGTCCGAGAGGCAGACACAGTGTCAGTGTTTAAGAACAGACTTAAAACCTTCCTTTTTGATAAAGCTTATAGTTAGGGCGGGCACAGGCTCACTCTTAGTTATGCTGCTATAGGCTTAGACTGCCGGGGGGACTCCCATGATGCACCGGGCACCTCTCCCTCTTTCTCTGTCTCTTCTTCCTCTTCCTCTGCTTCCTCTACTCTTATTATGGTAGTAGTGCAAACTGGAGTCACCTTATAAACTGGTAAAAGTGGCTAAAGTGGTTAAACTGGTTAAAGTAGTTAAAGTGGTTAAATTGGTTAAATTGGTTAAATTGGTTAAAGTGTTAAAGCGGTTAATGTGAATACTCTTATGTCCTGTAAAGTGCATGTTACTGCCGGAGCCCCGGTCCTCCCTTTGTTCTCTCCAGTCTTGCAGGTTCCTCACTGATTCTGGTTGTGGTCCATCTGTCTGAGGTTCACTGGCCTGGTGGGGACATGATCTGTGTCTCTGTGTTGAGTGGCTCAGAGCTCCATTTGAGAGATGCACCTGGACTCACGGACTCTCATTTCCATTACCTGTGATACCTTCACACATGGACTAAACCAATGAACTCAGTTTATCTATAGCTTATTACAACCCATGTATAACTCCATATATGACTGATGATGATGTTCTCTGTACATGTGGCATCTATTGCACGTCTGTCCGTCCCAGGGAGAGGGATCCCTCATCTGTGGCTCTTCCTCAAGGTTTCTTCTTTTTCCCATAAAGGGTTTTTTGAAGTTTTTCCTGACTCGGTTCGAAGGGTCTAAGGACAGAGGGTGTCACAACTGTACAGATTGTAAAGCCCTCTGAGGCAAACAATGTTTGTGATTTTGGGCTCTAAATAAATAAATTTGAAATTTTTGAAATTTGACATAAACAGTTTAAGCTCACATAGGTACAACTAAGCTGACTTTTCTTTACCAAACAATCCTAATTAAAGTGATTCCTGTGGTTTATCTGAGGCGCGATTATTGCTAGTTGAAAACTTTACCCAATACCCCGCCTTGACGACTTGAAATATAGTTGGCTATGGCAATTTTTGACGGTCTCTAACGAGACTGATAATGTGTTTAATAGAAAATCTTATATTAAGTAATAGTGGAGCTCTAAAAATGTTTGCAGTGTTTTTGTGGCAAGTATTATCTCGCCAGTTCATGATGCCATTTGACAGCTTGAAATAGCTATGATATGCTTCTGTATGTGTTAATAAATAAAGCGTTTTTCTGATAATATTTATGGATGGTGTTAATGTTAAGAGAAATGTGGACTAAATAAGAAAATACTATGTTGAATTATTAGACACTAAAGTAGAGCTAGTTTAATGACCTTCTCTGTAAAGTATCTTCAGTCTCGTTCAGTCAGCCCAAACCTCAGTCAGTCTCTGACCCACACACTGAAATATTTAGTCCCACCACCCAAAATACAATGACAAAGCTTTTTTACCTAGACATTGAGAGCACACCACAATGAATCTGGAACTTGAGCAACATTTCTTAAACCATATTAACAACATGACAAAATCAGTTTAACACCATGTGAGTAAAACTAAGCTGACTTTTCTTTACCAAACAATCCTAATTAAAGTGATTCCTGTGGTTTCCCTGAATTGATACATTAAGCATACAACAAAGAGTACAATGATACACAAGTGATATTAATGTTTACAGTAATGTGGACTGAATAAGACAATATTGTGCTGTATTATAAGATACTTCTTCAAACACAATCAGAGTAAATTAGAGCTAGTTTAATGACCTT
The DNA here is from genome assembly GCA_023238725.1 of Scortum barcoo. Lineage (NCBI taxonomy): Eukaryota > Metazoa > Chordata > Actinopteri > Centrarchiformes > Terapontidae > Scortum > Scortum barcoo. The sequence goes on along the minus strand of CM041536.1, from coordinate 8,862,934 downwards.
CTCTGTAAAGTATCTTCACTCTCATTCAGCCCAAACCTCAGTCAGTCTATGACCCAAACACTGAAATAATTAGTCCCACCCCCAAAATACAATGACAAAGCATGTTGACCAAGACATACAAGGCACATCACAGCTGATCTTGAACTTAAATAACATTTCTTAACCCACATTAACAACAACATGACAAAAACAGTTTAACACCATGTGAGTAAAACTAAGCTGACTTTTATTCAAATTCAAAATTCAAATTTATTTATTTAGAGCCCAAAATCACAAACATTGTTTGCCTCGGAGGGCTTTACAATCTGCACAGTTTGTGACACCCTCTGTCCTTAGACCCTCGAACCGAGTCAGGAAAAACTTCAAAAAACCCTTTATGGGAAAAAGAAGAAACCTGAGGAAGAGCCACAGATGAGGGATCCCTCTCCCTGGGACGGACAGACGTGCAATAGATGCCACATGTACAGAGAACATCATCAATCATATTATGGAATTATACATGAGTCGTAATAAAGCTGTAGCTATACTGAGTTCATTGGTTTAGTCCATGTGTGAAGGTATCACAGGTAATGGAAATGAGTCTGTGAGTCCAGGTGCATCTCTAGATGTCCTCATATGGAGCTCTGGGCCACTCGACCTTCTCTCCACAGCATAGACACAGATCATGTCCCCACCAGGCCAGTGAACCTCAGACAGATGGACCACCACAACCAGAATCAGTGAGGAACCTGCAAGACTGGAGAGAACAAAGAGGACCGGGGCTCCGGCAGTAACATGCACTTTACAGGACATAAGAGTATTCACATTAACCGTTTTGACACTTTAGCCAATTTAACTACTTTAACCAGTTTAGCCACTTTCAACCAGTTTCTAAAAGTGACTCCAGTTTGCACTACTACCATAATATGAGTAAAGGAAGCAGAGGAAGAGGGAGAGGTGCCCGATGCATCATGGGAGCCCCCCCCGGCAGTCTAAACCTATAGCAGCATAACTAAGGGCGAGCCTGTGCCCACCCTAACTATAAGCTTTATCAAAAAGGAAGGTTTTAAGTCTACCAAACAATCCTAATTAAAGTGATTCCTGTGGTTTCCCTCTCAGACATTCTGCAGTGTGCATGTTAAAACCCTAACAGGGGGTGTGCTGGGTTTGAACACACCCTCTCTCTGGACCTTCCTCAAACTAGCTTTGCTTTGCGCAGTGGCAGTATCGTAGCCTATGAGGTTTATCTGAGGCGCGATTATTGCTAGTTGAAAACTTTACCCAATACCCCGCCTTGACGGCTTGAAATATAGTCGCCTGTGGCAATTTTTGAAAGTCTCTAAGGAGACTGATGATTTGTACAAAAAAATATCTAACCTTAAATACTTGTAGACTTAATACTAAAACTGAAAAAAGCTGTTCACAGTGGAGTGTTTCTTCACAATGCATGATGTTGTTCAAAATGTAGAAACAGCCATATTCTGTATGTATCTCCATGTGTAAAGTCAACATTTTCTCCCATATGTTTATACAGTTTACATATATTTTGTATTAAACATGTGTTAAGAGAGAGTTTTATATAGGCAGTAAATGAGGTGATGCTGTACATCCTTAGTATTTATTTATATACTGGTTTGTAAATCAACGGAGGCTTATACAACATAAATATTGCTGTAAATATGTCAGTTTTTCTAATCTGTTCTCCCTGTAATGCAGGTTTAGAACTGCACAAGTGTTTAGAAGCATGTAAAATAATAGTAATAAATAAAAATAATAGATAATAATAATCCGGGACATTACAACTATTTATCAGAAAATACTGGATATTAATTTTCAGTTCAAAACGTATAGAGGCTTATACAACATAAATATTGCTGTAATATGTGTAATCTGTTCTCCTGGTATTAAGTTGATTTCTAATCTGTTCTCCCTTAATGCGACTGGTTTAGAACTGTAAATATGTAACACTAATTAAGTGTTTGAACTAAATGCAGGTTTGGAATTGCACAAGTGTTTAGAAGCATGTAAAATAATAGTAATAAATAAAAATAATAGATAATAATAATCCGGGACATTACAACTCCATATTAATCAGAAAATATGCATGTGTGATATTAATGTTAACAGACGTGAACTAAACACAACAATATTATACTGCGGTATTAGACTACTAACTTAAAATAACCAGACAACAGTGGAAATAGTTTAATGACCTTCTCTGTAAAATATCTTCAGTCTCATTTAGCCCAGCCCAAACCTCAGTAAAAGTCTATGACCTTGGCCAAACACTGAAATAATTAGTCCCACCCCCAAATGCAATGACAAAGCGTGTTGATCAAAACACTGCCCAAGACCTCAGTCATCACTGACCCTGATAACACTGAAATAGTTAAAGAAGTCCCACCCCCAAAATGCAATGACAAAGCGTGTTAAACCACAAAAACAAGACATTACAAGGCACATCACAGCTGATCTTGATCTAGTTTAACACCATGTGAGTAAAACTAAGCTGACTTTTATTCACCAAACAATAAATCATAATTAAAGTGATTCCTGTGGTTTCCCTCTCAGTCATTCTGCAGTGTGCATGTTAAAACCCTAACATGGGGGTGTGCTGGGTTTGAACACACCCTCTCTCTGGACCTTCCTGAAACCAGCTTTGCGCAGTGGCAGTATCGTAGCCTATGTTTTCTAGAGGTTTATCCGAGGCGTGATTGTTGCTAGTTGAAAACTTTACCCAATACCCTGCCTTGACGACTTGAAATACAGTCGGCTGTGGCAATTTTTGGTGGCCTCTGAAGAAGCTGATAACGTGTTCCAAAAATCATCTCTGAAAGATCTTGTATTAAGTGACAATGGAGCTCGAAAGGTGTTTGCAGTTCATGTTGCCATTTGACAGCTTGAAATAGCTATGATATAAATCTGTATATGTAAACAAATAAACAAACAAATAATAACCACTGTGTTTTCTTCCACAAGTTATTATATATTTGTATTAAACATGTGTATAGAGAGTTTTTTATTGGAAATCAATGAGGTGGTGCTGTTCATGCTTTTTATTTATATACTGGATTATTCAACAGGAAATATGCAATAATACATATTATTGTAAACTGTCAGTTTTTTATCTGTTCTACCTGGATACAGTGTTGAAGTTGCATAATTGTTGAGAAGCATTCAGAACAATTCTAATAATAATACAAAGAATAGAGAATATTAATCCAGGACACCTGATAATATTTATGGATTGTAATAAACAACTCAACACTGTCAGATGCTATTTCAAAGAGTCTGATAATATGTATGGATGGTATTAATGTTAAGAGAAATGTAGATTAAACAAGAAAATACTATGTTGAATTATTAGATACTAAAGTAGAGCTAGTTTAATGACCTTCTCTGTAAAGTATCTTCAGTCTCATTCAGCCCAAACCTCAGTAGAGTCAGTCTATGACCCACACACTGAAATATTTAGTCCCACCCCCAAAATGCAATGACAAAGCTTTTTTACCTAGACATTGAGAGCACACCACAATGAATCAGCTTAACACCTCTAAAACTTGAGCAACATTTCTTCACCAAACATCATAATTAAAACTTGTAAACTTCAGCAACATTTCTTAAACCACATTAACAACACTGACATGACAAAATCAGCTTAACACCATGTGAGTAAAACCCTCTAAACTCTGGACCTTTACAAAAGCTGACAAAGCTGACTTTTATTCACCAAACAATCCATAATTAAAGTGATTCCTGTGGTTTCCCTCTCAGTCATTCTACAGTGTGCATGTTAAAACCCTAACCAGGGGTTAGGGGGTGTGCTGGGTCTCTGGACCTAGTAACAACTTGACACTTTGTTGACACACCCTCTGCGCAGTGGCTATCTGGACCTTTAACTGATCTTAACCCATCAGCTTGATGCACAGTGCTTTTATCTGCTTCTATTGAAGTATCGTAACCTATGAGGTTTATCTGAGGCGCGATTATTGCTAGTTGAAAACTTTACCCAATACCCCGCCCTTGACGACTTGAAATATAGTTGGCTATGGCAATTTTTGACGGTCTCTGACATATGGTTATTGGACTTAATAACGAGACTGATAATGTGTTTAATAGAAAATCTTATATTAAGTAATAGTGGAGCTCTAAAAATGTTTGCAGTGTTTTTGTGGCAAGTATTATCTCGCCAGTTCATGATGCCATTTGACAGCTTGAAATAGCTATGATATGCTTCTGTATGTGTTAATAAATAAAGCGTATTTTCTGATAATATTTAATATTTATGGATTCTGTATGTGTTAATAATAAAGCGTTTTTAAGATAATATTTATGGATGGTGTTAATGTTAAGAGAAATGTGGACTAAATAAGAAAATACTATGTTGAATTATTAGACACTACTAAAGTAGAGCTAGTTTAATGACCTTCTCTGTAAAGTATCTTCAGTCTCGTTCAGTCCAGCCCAAACCTCAGTCAGTCTCTATGACCCTGACCCACACACTGAAATATTTAGTCCCACCACCCAAAATACAATGACAAAGCTTTTTTTACCTAGACATTGAGAGCACACCACAATGAATCTGGAACTTGAGCAACATTTCTTAAACCATATTAACAACATGACAAAATCAGTTTAACACCATGTGAGTAAAACTAAGCTGACTTTTCTTTACCAAACAATCCTAATTAAAGTGATTCCTGTGGTTTCCCTGAATTGATACATTAAGCATACAACAAAGAGTACAATGATACACAAGTGATATTAATGTGTTTACAGTAATGTGGACTGAATAAGACAATATTGTACTGTATTATAAGATACTTCTTCAAACACAATCAGAGTAAATTAGAGCTAGTTTAATGACCTTCTCTGTAAAGTATCTTCAGTCTCATTCAGCCCAAACCTCAGTCAGTCTATGACCCTAAACATCTTGAACTTAAATAACATTTCTTAACCCACATTAACAACAACATGAAATAATTAGTCCCACCCCCAAAATACAATGACAATAAAGTTTCCCTCTCATGTTGACCAAGACATACAAGGCACATCACAGCTGATCTTGAACTTAAATAACATTTCTTAACCCACATTAACAACAACATGACAAAAACAGTTTGAACACCCTCTCTCTGGACATGTGAGTAAACCAGTATCATAATTAAAGTAAGTTTCCCTCTGACTTTTATTCACCAAACAATCATAATTATTCTGCAAGTGATTCCTGTGGTTTCCAATTAAAGTGATTCTCTCAGTAATTCTGCAGTGTGCATGTTAAAACCCTAACAGGGGGTGTGCTGGGTTTGAACACACCCTCTCTCTGGACCTTCCTCAAACCAGCTTTGCGCAGTGGCAGTATCGTATGAGTTTTATAGCCTATGAGGTTTATCCGAGGCGTGATTATTGCTAGTTGAAAACTTTACCCAATACCCTGCCTTGACGACTTGAAAGTTTACAGTCGGCTGTGGCAATTTTTGACTTTTGATACGGTCTCTAATGAGGACTGATAATGTGTGAAACATTAAATATATTTGGAAAATGTTCATTTAATTAACACTAAAAGTTGAAGGTGCTTATTGTTTTTGTGACTGACATTAGTTAGACAACTTATGATGTTATTTGACAGTTATATATGACTCTGTATATCTCTTTATGTGTAAGTAAATAAAAACTAAACACAGCATTTTCTTCCACAAGTCATTATATATTTGTAATAAACATGGTTGAAAACTTTACCCAATACCCCGCCTTGACGACTTGAAATATAGTCAGCTGTGGCAATTTTTGACGGTCTCTAAGGAGACTGATAATATGTTCTAAAACTAAAGCTCTTGCTGTAGTATCATATAGACAACGCGTTTTTATGTGTTACGGTGGAATAAGTTTTCTTTGACACATTTTAAAATGAACTGCTTTACTTAAAAATACAGTGATAATGTTTGATATATAACTGCAGTGTGACGTTACAGTAGTGCCTATTTTTGGATGTGTTCAGTCCGTGTAAACAGTGGTAATATACACTGCTCAAAAAATTAAAGGGAACACTAAAATAACACATCCTAGATCTGAATGAATGAAATATTCTTATTATTAAATACTTTGTTCTTTACATAGTTGAATGTGCTGACAACAAAATCACACAAAAATTATCAATGGAAATCAAATTTATTAACCCATGGAGGTCTGGATTTGGAGTCACACTCAAAATTAAAGTGGAAAAACACACTACAGGCTGATCCAACTTTGATGTAATGTCCTTAAAACAAGTCAAAATGAGGCTCAGTAGTGTGTGTGGCCTCCACGTGCCTGTATGACCTCCCTACAACGCCTGGGCATGCTCCTGATGAGGTGGCGGATGGTCTCCTGAGGGATCTCCTCCCAGACCTGGACTAAAGCATCCGCCAACTCCTGGACAGTCTGTGGTGCAACGTGGCGTTGGTGGATGGAGCGAGACATGATGTCCCAGATGTGCTCAATTGGATTCAGGTCTGGGGAACGGGCGGGCGGGCCAGTCCATAGCATCAATGCCTTCGTCTTGCAGGAACTGCTGACACACTCCAGCCACATGAGGTCTAGCATTGTCTTGCATTAGGAGGAACCCAGGGCCAACCGCACCAGCATATGGTCTCACAAGGGGTCTGAGGATCTCATCTCGGTACCTAATGGCAGTCAGGCTACCTCTGGCGAAGCACATGGAGGGCTGTGCGGCCCCCCAAAGAAATGCCACCCCACACCATTACTGACCCACTGCCAAACCGGTCATGCTGGAGGATGTTGCAGGCAGCAGAACGTTCTCCACGGCGTCTCCAGACTCTGTCACGTCTGTCACATGTGCTCAGTGTGTGAACCTGCTTTCATCTGTGAAGAGCACAGTTTGCCAATCTTGGTGTTCTCTGGCAAATGCCAAACGTCCTGCACAGTGTTGGGCTGTAAGCACAACCCCCACCTGTGGACGTCGGGCCCTCATACCACCCTCATGGAGTCTGTTTCTGACCGTTTGAGCAGACACATGCACATTTGTGGCCTGCTGGAGGTCATTTTGCAGGGCTCTGGCAGTGCTCCTCCTGTTCCTCCTTGCACAAAGGCGGAGGTAGCGGTCCTGCTGCTGGGTTGTTGCCCTCCTACGGCCTCCTCCACGTCTCCTGATGTACTGGCCTGTCTCCTGGTAGCGCCTCCATGCTCTGGACACTACGCTGACAGACACAGCAAACCTTCTTGCCACAGCTCATTGCATTGATGTGCCATCCTGGATGAGCTGCACTGCCTGAGGTTGTAGACTCCGTCTCATGCTACCACTAGAGTGAAAGCAGTGAAAGCACTGACAGCATTCAAAAGTGACCAAAACATCAGCCAGAAAGCATAGGAACTGAGAAGTGGTCTGTGGTCACCACCTGCAGAACCACTCCTTTATTGGGGGTGTCTTGCTAATTGCCTATAATTTCCACCTGTTGTCTATTCCATTTGCACAACAGCATGTGAAATTGATTGTCAATCAGTGTTGCTTCCTAAGTGGACAGTTTGATTTCACAGAAGTGTGATTGACTTGGAGTTACATTGTGTTGTTTAAGTGTTCCCTTTATTTTTTTGAGCAGTATATTTAGTTTCATTATGTGCTGTTATCTGTACTTGTTTCAGTGATATTTTGTTGACACGGTCGGATCGTAGTTCTGGTCCGGCTGTGTTTCAAGGAGCCTTAAATGGAGACGTACGTGACGTGCGTCACTTCCTGTTAGGGCTCCTTTAAACTGTTGCGCTTTATTCAATGTTATTTATGAAATTTCACGTTGGATTGTTTGCACATTAACTTAATTAATACAGATTACAACACACTGCACGACCCGACCTTAAGTTTTACATCAGTGTATGTTGTCATAGTAACGACGTGCGGTTACAAGAGAGCTGTCTGTTTTCTATCGTTTGTCCTGTCTTCTTCTTTTTTCTTTATATCCTCTGTTCCCACGTACGGACGTGTATTTGTGAATTTTCCGTTTTCTCTGAGTTTAACGTGGTCTCTGTGCCTGCGTAATAATAAATATATATTCTAAGATTTCCCAGTCGAAACCACACCCATTGTTGAAACCCTAACAGAGAAAAGTGCCGACCGGAGCGACCTGTTCACCGTCTGTGTTCACTCGTCAGCTTTGCGCAGTGGCAGTATCGTAGCCTATGAGGTTTATCCGAGGCGCGATTATTGCTAGTTGAAAACTTTACCCAATACCCCGCCTGGACGACTTGAAATACAGTCGGCTGTGGCAATTTTTGACAGTCTCTCAGGAGACTGATGATGTGTGAAAGTAAATTTAGGTTGTTAAATGAGTTACCTGTTGCAAAGTTGCAGACTACATGTTACAGCAATGGATGACACTGTTGAAAGCTTTAAACAGGTACTTTAATTTTCTGTTTTGGTAGTTTATGTTCAAGCACAGTTTTCTTTCACAATTATTTATGTACTTACTAAATATATGTATGAATTGATACATTAAGCATTCAACAAAGAGTACAATGATACACAAGTGATATTAATGTTTTACAGTAATGTGGACTGAATAAGACAATATTGTGCTGTATTATAAGATACTTCTTCAAACACAATCAGACTAAATTAGAGCTAGTTTAATGACCTTCTCTGTAAAGTATCTTCACTCTCATTCAGCCCAAACCTCAGTCAGTCTCTGACCCACACACTGAAATATTTAGTCCCACCCCCAAAATGCAATGACAAAGCATGTTGACCAAGACATACAAGGCACATCACAGCTGATCTTGAACTTAAATAACATTTTTTAAACCACATAAACAACAACATGACAAAAAAAGTTTAACACCATGTGAGTAAAACTAAGCTGACTTTTATTCACCAAACAATCATAATTAAAGTGATTCCTGTGGTTTCCCTCTCAGTAATTCTGCAGTGTGCATGTTAAAACCCTAACATGGGGGTGTGCTGGGTTTGAACACACCCTCTCTCTGGACCTTCCTCAAACTAGCTTTGCGCAGTGGCAGTATCGTAGCCTATGAGGTTTATCTGAGGCGCGATTATTGCTAGTTGAAAACTTTACCCAATACCCCGCCTTGACAACTTGAAATATAGTTGGTTATGGCAATTTTTGACAGTCTCTAAGGAGACTGATAATTTGTACAAAAAAAAATCTAACCTTAACTACTTGTAGACTTAATACTAAAACTGAAAAAAGCTGTTTCACAGTGGAGTGTTTCTTCACAATGCATGCTGTCATTCAAAATCTAGAAACAGCCATATTCTGTATGTATCTCCATGTGTAAAGTCAACATTTTCTCCCATATGTTTATACAGTTTACATATATTTTGTATTAAACATGTGTTAAGAGAGAGTTTTATATAGGCAGTAAATGAGGTGATGCTGTACATCCTTAGTATTAATTTATATACTGGTTTGTTCACCAGAGACTTACACAACATAAATATTGCTGTAAATATGTCAGTTTTTCTAATCTGTTCTCCCTTAATGCAGGTTTGGAACTGCACAAGTGTTTAGAAGCATGTAAAATAATAGTAATAAATAAAAATAATAGATAATATTAATCCGGGACATTACAACTCCATATTAATCAGAAAATATGCATGTGTGATATTAATGTTAACAGACGTGAACTAAACACAACAATATTATACTGCGGTATTAGATACTAACTAAAAATAATCAGACAACAGTGGAACTAGTTTAATGACCTTCTCTGTAAAATATCTTCAGTCTCATTCAGCCCAAACCTCAGTCAGTCTATGACCTAAACACTGAAATAATTAGTCCCACCCCCAAAATATAATGACAAATGTTAACCAAGTGTGTTTGTTAACCAAGACATTGAGAGCACACCACAACGAATCTGGAACTTGAGCAACATTTCTTAACCCACTTAAACAACATGACAACAACAGATTAACCTCACATAAGTACAACTAAGCTGACTTTACTTAGTCAAACAATCATAATTAAAGTGATTCCTGTGGTTTCCCTCTCAGTCATTCTGCAGTGTGCATGTTAAAACCCTAACAGGGGGTGTGCGGGGTTTGAACACACCCTCTCTCTGGACCTTCCTCAAACTAGCTTTGCGCAGTGGCAGTATCGTAGCCTATGAGGTATATATACGAGGCGCGATTATTGCTAGTTGAAAACTTTACCCAATACCCCGCCTTGACGACTTGAAATATAGTTCGGCTATGGCAATTTTTGACAGTCTCTAAGGAGACTGAGAAGTTGTTCACAGTGTGATTAATTTTGTTGTTGTACTTCTCCATGGAAAGTACGTTACTATATGTTGCAGTGGATTAAATCTTTCTAAACACTTTTAAAAGTAAACTACTTCACATGAAAATACAGTGGTAGTGTGACGTTAAAGTAGTTTCTCTTTTTTAATGTATTTCAGGCTGTTTAAACAGTGATAAAATATTTAGTTCCATTATGTGCTGTTATTTGTACTTTTTTCAATGATATTGTAATTCAACTAACACAGTGGGACTGTATTTCTGGTCTGGCTGAGTTTCAGGGAGCCTTAAATGGAGACGAAAGTGACGCTGCATCACTTTCTGTTTGTTTCTTTAAACTGCTGCATATTTATTTAACATTACTGATGAGTTTTGACGTTGGATTCTTTGCACATTTCTTCATTATTATTGACTACAACACACTGCATGACCCGACCTTAAATATTATGCTGTATCATTAGATATTTATTCATACATAATGAGACGACAGTAGAGCTAGGTTAATGACCTTCTCTGTAAACTATCTTTACTCTCATTCAGCTCAAACCGTAGTCTGTCTATGCAGTGACAAGGCATGTTGGCCCAAACACTATAGGCACACCACAGCTGATCTGGCAAGTCACATTTTTAACAGCAACAGTTTAATCTCATGTAATTACAACTGAGCTTACTTTTCTCAAGTAAACAATCATAATTAAATAAAATAAATCTGTGTGTGTATATACACACGCATATATATATTATATATATTTATTATATATGTGTTTGTTATATATATGTATATTTATTTTTATTCAAATATACAGTATTCTTGCAGCGTTTCTGTTTTGTGCAACAAATATTTTTCAGTATTTGTGGTGGTCATTTGTCATACTCGATTAGAGTTACTTCTCGGGAGACATTAATTTCTCATTCTGTATAGTTTGAGTGACATCTGCAGACCCTGTAACATTATTTTCTTCTTGTAACAGCTACAATAGGAGTATGGGGTCCTTGACGCCATATATAATGTCATCAGGCCTAATGCCACAATAAGATGGCGTACTGAGAGCAACCATTCCTTCCACCTTAGATACTATAACACCTATATACACCACTGTTTTTACTTGAATAAATTTACATGAGGATCTTGCCCTTTTAATGTGATATTAAAGGTTTGTTCATGAAGAAAGTGCAGTTCTCTGGGTTTCTCTTTGACTGGACAATGGAACATTATATATCTGAACATGCTGCACAGAAGCAGACTCGTAAATGAATTTTATAAAGAAGTAGATTTCAGTAGCATGTATGCAGCTGTCGTCACTTCTGTGGGCATGGATACAAAACAAAAGATATTAATGCGCAGTCTTGATCACGGTGCACTACACTTGCCAGAACAGCAGAGGGCACTCTGAAACAGGATATGAGATGGTGAAAGTGAGGAGAAAATAGACCGTCAAGAAGAGGAATGGCATGCAAGGAATGGTATGTCACAATTAAAGATATTTAATGCATTTTTATGCATTTAGATAAATAGGCAGTTGTATTTTATAGTATTTCTATAATTTGATTCTGTTTGAACTTGTTTGTTGCATTTTCCCTTTATAGATCGGTTGCCTGATGTTCCAAGACAACTACCAGCATTTAACTGATCAGGGGCATAATAGCACATGTATATATATGTATACACACACACACACACACACACACACACACACACACAGATATAAGATAAATAATTTGTTGTTGGTAAGTTTGATAGCATCATGAAAGAGTTTGTATGTAATAGTCTCCTGTGATTGAGGGTTTCTTTCTCAAGTGAAAGTAACATTTGTGCAGTCGTGTTTTACCACCCTGCAGCGATCTCTGATTAGAAGAGGGCTGGGTTTTAGGTAGTCACTGGGGTGGAGGGGTAATCAAGTCAGTCTTCTCATTAGGCAGATGAGCTCAAAGCCTCTCGTCACCCTGTAAACACTCTCTCACAGCCGTGCTTTCAGATAAACACACTTCATTTTCACAGTTTCTCACAAAAAAATATCAAGTTCTTTATAAAGTACTTTCTCAAATTGTACCGGAATGAAATCTATTTAATTATTCCAACTCAGTAAGTTATTTTGATCACATTTGGTTATATTGGGGTTAATGCTTTCAATACTTTCATTTACATTACATTACATTATTTAGACATTCTTACGCCAAAAGTATCTGGTTTAGTTCTGTGTCAATTATTAATCAGAAGCTCATATATTTTCTTAAGTAATTACTGTAATTTGTAATGTATCTTTCCCAACCCTGCTAATAAAAATTATGGGAAAAAGCAGATCATGCCTTTAGACAAATGGAGCATTATGTTGTCTTCATCAAAGGTGAAACAAAGGCTTTGAAGAGTGATTCATATTCACATAAATTACTTGAGACGGCTTTTACATTTAATCTTCATTCAGTGTGACCCACGGTGCACTCACTTACTATCCGTTACAAGCTGAGCATTGATCAGTCCGCCAAATGGAGCGTCAGGGCTGACGTCGCCTGTGTGTGGTTCCCTTGACCTGCATATGACCCAGCGTTTCTGACATGTCAAGATGACATATTGAGTGATATAAGCGGGGGTTTTTCATTCTTCATTGCACATTTGACATCTATCTTGACTAACTGACCTTTCAAATTTCACTGACGTTTTTTTTATCTGTCAGAAATTAAATGGCAAGATGTGGCTTTGTTCTATGCAAGCGATAGCTGGAGACTTGCCAAACATAAACAAATAAATTGCACAGCATCACTGGACTAGTTCCTAGGTAACCATGTGACAGTGCCGACAATTGCTATGACAACCAGTGTACCCCGCTTTACCGTCTCTTTGTCTCTCTCTCTCTCTCTCTCTCTCTCTCTGTCTCTCAGTTCTTTCAGGAAATATGTGAGAATATTCCTTTTCCTGTGAATTGGTTTTACTTTCCAGGTTTGACAGCTGTGGAGGAAGACTCCGCCACGTCATATAAAGTAATTTCCCCTCATACACTGTACAAGATGTAGAATAAATTCAGGCAGGCTTTTATACCTAATGCTATACACCAGGGGGACAAAAAATCAAGGTTGATAATAAAAATGTCACTGGTAGAGCTGACAAAGCTTTCAAAAAGATGAACACTACTTTTGTACATCACCAGGCAATTAACTACCCAGCTTTCACACTTTTCCCCACCCCGTATAATATGGAAGCTGTAATTAGCCTGAACTCCATTACAAATTAAGACATTTTTCAAAATCAGAGTAAACAAAAACTACTTTTAATCATTTTCCTCAGATCTTTTGTATGGCAAGCTAATTTGCACTCTGCTTTGCAGCAGGTCTTTCATTTTGATCCTGTTTGTCAGAAATCCAGTTACAACTCAATGCTCCAAATGGAAAACCAGGCGTCTCTTCAAAGAGTGAGACATCACAGCCTATTCTATTAAAAAAAAGCAGGTGCAAATCCAAAAGAGATGCTTTGATTTGCGGCCAATTATGGACATCCTTGTTGCACCACCTTTATGCAAGTACTCTTCCCCTTTCCTTAGTCTTGATAGATAACCAGAAATGTAGAGATCATACGAGTGAATAGAAACCTCATAAGTTATCAAGTTATTCAACACACCCAATTAAACTTGTTCCAGTCCTCTAATGCCGTCTCCCTCATAATCACTGCGTGGTATACAAGGGGTTGCCCCCAATTAGCTGCCTCCGGTGACACCACCGCATCGTGATTGTATTTCAGCTTCAATTACTTTGAAAACCCTTCAGGCAGGGGTGACTGGTCTCCACTCTTTGCTTTATCTTTCTCTGGCTTGTTTATTCTCCTTTTCATTGGTAGAGGGTGTCAAATGGTAGTCCATCATGTTTATGAATAAAAGAGCAGACGATTATTATGTTTTGCTCTGTGCAATGCTCAGCAGTTCTGTGCTGATGAAACAGCTGAAAGCTTCCATAATATATATATTTATTAAATTCATTAAATGGCATGGCACAGAGTTGTGCAGCATTAGACACTCTCTGGTTCATCTGAGGTGGTGTTATTGCAAGTTGAAGACTTAGCCTAAAGAAACCCCTCTCATAATATTGTGAGAATTAGCAACATTTGACCATTTCCAAGAAAAAGACATCTTGCTTTTGAAGTAGACTTTGGAGCAGACAGACACAAGGAAAAATCAATTATTCAGCAGTCAACTATGGTCAAAATGGAGAAATCAGTTAAACTACATTTTTGGCCATAACTGATGAATGTAAAAAGTTTAAAAGGTTTTCTTCTTTTGTCGCTGTCACTGAGGATGGAGTCTGTGATTGCACTGCCAACACCATGACAGCCAGATGTGCAACAGCATTATGTTGTCTTTCTGGTTGTCTCTCATTCACTTCTGCTGATGTGCCTTTAGCCTTGATGATTTTCCTGAAAATTGTGCAACACTGGACCTATCTTACTTCACCCTTATGATGATTAATATTGCACAGCAATGGATAAACAATAGCTTAAACAAAAGCATTATCACATGCACCCTACTTCAAAATGTGGCATTATCTATCGACTACTATATATATCCATCTACTATATATATTTATTTACTTTTAGGTACACAGCAACTTTTTTTTTCCAATTTAGATTGATCCTGTTTCACAAACCAAAATGACCTGATATTATAAGAAGTGAGTTGGTTGTAGTACATTAAGTGCTTTTAAATTATGGACTGTTGTAGGGACTTTACTTTTCAGACTCTCTACAGTTTAGTCTTGCTGCATTTTTCATTGCTTATTATGCTTAAAATTGAGCTAATCCTTCTAATTGGCTGTGAACAATGAATATTCACAGTTGTGATGCAACAGGGATGTCTATAACAGAACTCCTATATTTGATATATTTGAAGACTGTTTGAAAATCACACTATGAATGTTATAGGTAGTTTACTATTAATAGTTTATGTATTATTTTGAAGGTTGGTGGAGTGATCGAGATTCCTGAGTTAATCCTAATGATTGATCTCTGGGCAGATCTGGGCATCTTTTCATTAATTAGTATCATATAAAATAAAGCCAATCAATATCCAATCCTTTCTTTACTGAACTCTGATGTGTTTTGTCCACTTTAACTGCTGGTGCTGCAACGCTGCTCTCCTTAATGACAGTCGGGCTCTAAATTGCAGCATTTCACCGCATATGTGAGACTAAATTAGTGCATATGAATGTGACAAATAATTTAGCCTCATTATTAACTCTGTTCTGACACCTGGGTAGACAAAGTAAGCAGATTGGCAAAAAAAAAAAAAATGCAGTAAACGGTTATCTTTCATCGCTCATTATCAAAGCTTCTCATTTAACTGATGCTCTTGCTGGTTAACTGAATAGTTTTGAATTTTATTTGGATCAAGTACCTCGTTACAAAATAAGGTGGGCCAAATCAGGAAGGTTGCAGCTGTTATTTAATCTGTCAGATACATATTTCATGAACATCTGAATAAATATAAGTATCAGAATAGACTCTAAATCGACAGATAATATTCAAGGACTTGGATCAGTATCAGGGCTAGGAAAACTTGATATGGACAGTTTGAGATCTAACGTATAAAGGGTATATTGGTGTGCTTGCACATTCGTTTATACTCATGTCAGTATATCGTTTGTCAGAAAAGGGAACCCCGACTCCTTCCGATTATTAGAAGCAGAGCCCTGGTAGCCCCTAGTAGCCTGCGGCTCTCAGAAATAGCTTTTTAAAAGGTACCAGTCTCCCCTGTTTCCTCAGGATCCAGGTGCTTTTAATTGGATTTCTTTGACAGGATTATTGGCTCTCAGGCCAAACTTGGATGATGTGTAGTTTTAACAAGTGTGCCTACAGTATATAGTCGCTTTAATCATAAGTAAACTTCACAAAGAACTTTGATTTGATTGGATATTGTAATGTGACCAAATGTTGTCCCCCCCCAACACACACACGCACACACTCCAGCCAATGGTGCAATTCCTTGTAATCCCTTTGTAATCAACTTCTATGTCTGACATACGTGTTATATATCTTCATCTAATACCACAGCTTTTGAGAAATTAGAGACCCAGCAGTTCTGGATATTTCTGAAACAATTTCACATAACCACCTTCAACAGGGGATGAATTAAAATCCCTAGTGTTTAGACAGTATGAAAGCATTTATTCCCTGGGACTCAGGCCCTCCAAGGTATTTTGACCTTCTTAAATGAAACTGACTTAAGGAAGAGCATGCACTGAGAGCAGGGAGTTATACCAACCAGCCCAATAATCCCGGGGAAAATGGTTCTTTTAAAATCCCATTATAATGGCATAGCAGGTCTAAGCCCGGTCAAAGCAATTAGTCAGAATGAGCAACATTTCTCTGTGTAAATGGGCACATGATTGATAAAGACAAAGAATATCGTATCATGCTAATGTGAATGTTTTATTGTTTGGTATAATTGTGCCAGGCTACTCAGTGCCCCATCAAAGACAAGAAGCCTCGACAGGGACAATTAACACGTAGGTTATTGTCTGTACTTAGTTACTGGTCTGATATTATTATGTGATTTCACTGTCGACTTTTGTGTATTATGGCTCATAAGAAAAAAGGGCTCTAAAATGAATGTTTTAAAAAGTGTGATATTTATTGAATTTGAATCAGCAGAAACAAGGCAAGTCTGCTGAGAGGTGCTGTTTCAGTTTAATGCTTTAGAGAATTGTCACTTAGAAAAATGTCAGCTCTTTTTTTTTTTTTTATTGCAGAGCAAATGAAATCCAAGTGAATTGTATCATTCTGACTTTGGCTGGTGTAAAACAGCCTGAGAAATGAAAATGTTCACGTTCACTCTGTCAAAGCAAGGTTTAACTAAATGAACATGCAGTCTGTTCATGTAAATGTTCAACTCTGCGACAAAATGGTCACTGATATGAATTATACTCACAACTTGAGGCCCTATTGTAAGCGCACGTTCCTAGATGTATCCTGCCACGGTGCTGCTGAGAGGCTCGGCAATAATTGAGTGATAGTAAAGTACGAAGTGAGACATCGGCTACTTTTCCTGGGGCACAGCCGGGAAATTTTAACAAGGTACAGGGTTTTGAGGTTGGGACATCAGGTGGGAGTTTATTAAGGCACTACTTCTGACTCCACTGTGTCATGCCCCTCATGCTGTGTCTCATCTGTTCTCGTCTCACCACTTGTTAAAGCCAGCTAAAAATGGCTTGCCTGCGCTAATCTAACACCATGTGATTCTTGAGAAATATTGAGGTGTCGAACAAATTGACGCGTGAGGGCCCTAAACTCTGAAAACACCCAAAAAGTTCTGAATTGAAGACAAACTTTGTCAGAGAATGAGTAATCACAGATCAGCTTCGTAAATGCTCCTGGATCTGACACACAGTTTGCACAACTAGCACAGTCCTACCTCAAACATACCCAAATATAGCCTGTTTAGAGGGTTTTACTGGTGGTGTTAATGGTGCGGATGTTTTTGAAGCCTCCACAAGCTCCTGAAAGATGGCAGGAATGCTTGATAGCCTCGACCATAAAGCCCTGCTTCAATTTATTAGCACTCCTTTCTGTGAAGAAGCTACTGTGCCACAGAGGCAGAGCTAAATATTACAGAGGGTTTACTTAAATAAGCCATTATTCCCAACCAAAATGAACTTCATTAGTGGCAAAGAACGGAAAGCTGTTTCAAGAGACTTGATGTCCTTGCCAACCAGTTCGTTGCTATTTCTGCCACCGCCGTGCCTGCAGAGACTGTTTTACACTGCGGGGTAAGTGGTTAACAGACTGTTGATGCCTTGGCCAAGGATGTGCTTGTTTTCTTTCATGAGAAATAGGCTCAAGCATTGCAAGCAAGGGACTGACACGTTATAATGCTTGCGATGTACTTTACAGAGACCCAACACAACATTTTGATTAAAACATTTTTGTACTATCAGTGTTTAGTTATGAATAACAAACATTGAAATTCTTGTCATTTTCTGTCAAAGTTTTTTTTTGGTGTGTGTGTATGTTTAAATCCTTAGTAGCTTTTGGTTGCCTATCTGTATTATTCAGATGAAACAGTTCAAATGATACTGTGAAAGATCGCCAGTTAATGGAAATTTACAAATGTTAGTTCATTATCTGAGCTACCCTCATTAGTTGTAGTAGGTTTTTGCAGTTGTGTATTTACCTTTTTGTCTGTGGTGGAAGAAGTAAATGTACTAATACTACACTGTGGTCTTTAAGATCATCAAATGTTTGTGGCATTGTCATAATCTGTCTGCTGTCCACGTATCTCGTAAAAGAAAAACAGCCTGTTTTTGGCTCTGTGACAATCGATTTTCCAGCTAATCCAAGAGGGATTTAAATTGTCTATCTGGTTTAAGAAGCAGGGAAATTTTCTCAACCCATGAAGGAACGCCTCATCCTTCAATTTCAGAAAAATTCAAAATAACCATGTTTGGAGGCTATGAAAAATTGTAGTCTGAAAACTAACTAAAGTCATCAGATGAATGAAATACTATAAAGTAAAAAAGTAAAGCTAGGAACAGAACTTGAGTAAACGTACTTAGCTACATTTCATCGCTGGTTATTGTCAAATAACACTACTTATTTGTTTGCTTTGTTTTTTCACAAGTTCATCACAGTAGTATAACTATTACAAAGGCAAAGTATTGAATAATTTTAACTTTGAATGTCAGTTTAATGACATAACACTGACGTAAAATAAAAACAAACTCAAACAAACCAACAGGAAGACTGCCTAAGTAGTGTTTAAAAAAATCCTCATTTTTTTAATTATTCCATATCTCCAATATCACATGTACAATAATTTATTTTTCAGTGAAACAACATCTAAACCTCGGGAAGTGTCTGTTATATGAGTAACACAAGCTTTATTTGCAAAAGTTATTAAAATAACACGCTTTGGTTTTGTGTTTCCAGTGTCATCAGAGAAGAAAATCCAGCAGGAGGTTCAAACAACAGAACACAATATGTAACACTGATATAAAAGACATTTCAATGTCCATTAGTAAGTTTAAGATTAGAACAACAGGGGTTCCACGATACGCAGCATTTATTTCACTTAATTTAATTTGTGTTAATCTTGGCACTTAATCCACTTTAACATTTATACAGTGTGCATAATTCATACTGAAGCAGAATGTTTAATACAGCAAGGAGAGTAAATTCCCACTGATGTCGCAGTGCTTCATGAAACATAATTAGAGCCTTCGGAAGTGCAAGTCATCTCTCCGCCCGAACAAATCAAATTTAGAGGACATAATCATATATGCTGCTTTGTTGGCAGCTAAATGAATCTCCCCGGGGTCCAGCAGGTCTTGAGATCACTCGGTCACATAGTCCACAGACAAAAAACAGGAAGAAAATGTGAACTGAGGATAAAAAGAGGAGCAGTTTTGTCACTTATTCAAAGTCTGTATCATCTTAGTTATTGGCACACTGAGATGGGGCGTCATGTCAGACTGATGTCAGAAACTTTTGTCACATTGAACTTTTTTTTAATCTTGTTTTCCTCCTTGCTGTTTCTGATTTGTCCCCCTTTTTTATGTAATGCACTTAAATGCATTTCTTGTTTTGACTCATCCACTCTAGGATTCCTGCAACCCACTTGAGTTCATACTTGACTCGGGGTCAACAGCTGCCCTGAGTTACAATAACAATAAAGCAGGTTATGAATTACACCAGGTCGCATAACGCTTTGATCATATTCCCCACAGTAATTGTGTTTACATTCTTGCATTTGCCATGTGATATAGAGCAATGATGTGAAGATTTGTCTCATTACTGAACAGGAGACAACTGGTGCACAATTGCTGTGTTTAATGTTCTCTTATTCACTGTGGCAAAGAGCAGCGATCACAGCAGGCAGAGGGTTTGCAATAGAATTGGCTTTACTAGATGAAAAGATTAGTGTTTCCTCATCATCAGCAATCTTCACTGCCATCAGAAACTTGCAGGAGAAAACATGAGCAGGCACGTTTTGTCAGTCGCAATGTCTCTAAAAGAGTGTGACAAGCAAAACTAAATAGAAACTGAACAATATCTGTGCTTGGTCCATATCTTGATGCAGCAACCTAATAAATGATAGCAGATTAAACCCACAGCAACGCTGATGGGTGTGCTTAATGTAGGCACCCTGGTGTTATACTCTGGACAAATTTGCATATGCTGTATATATCAAGCGCGTTTCACTGACAGTTTGATTTGAACTCACTTTGAACATACTGTCTGTAAAAGGGGGCTTGCTTTTACTTGCATAAAATTAGTCCAAAATAACACTCCACAGACATTCAAAAAGTCTCCAACAGGTTCGCCTTTCAACTCTACTGGCTGACTCAGCATGTCAAGATCTTTTGTTAAAGAAAGAATCATTGTTGTTGGTGTCAACTTGAACTGTGGGGGCCGAAGTTCAGTCAATGAAACCAGCCGGTTTTGACATTTGCCGTACAGAGCTCTTCGGCGTCGGCGCCACCAAGTCAGCTTCATCAGAAAGTGAATCTATTGACATATAGGGAACGTCAATGCCGGAACCAGCATGCAGGAACAGGGACTTTTTATTGGATTTCTGTCCTAACCTTCAACCTGTTCCTGCGAGAGTGGTTATTATTTCCCAAAGAGTGGGCTGATCTGGGTCCACGTCCAGGTCTGGTAGGTCACAAACATCCACGCAGAGACCTGGGAGTGATGGAGCGTCAGTGCATGGCCAACGTCCATGACAAATCTCCTGTCAGACAAGTTCTCATTCCACCTGCTAAACACGGAGGGCAAAACATTATCTCGGAGGCAAGACTGCAACATTTGAAGACATGAGGGGCTGCACAGGAGCCAGAAGCAGAGAGAACGACAAAAGAGTCTGGGCCGTTTTCTTTTGACAAATACAAATGTGATTAGGAACCAAAATCTTGCACTACAAATGGCAAATATCTAAGAATGCCTTAAAACACCCTTGTGATTAAGACCTTGTGAAATATCCAAAACTATTCAAGCAAAACACTCATGTGCCATGTTTAGGAGCTGTATACTGAAATTATTCTACCTTCTCGTTGAAATATGGAAATTTAATGCCAACCGGAAAGTGTGGAGCATAACAAACCCATCTGAAAGCTTGTGTAACAAATGCTAGTGATGAGTAAATCCTATGGATCAAATGATACCCCTGCAGTTGGTAATAGTATGAACAGTAAGAGACACAAACTGTGAAGCAACAACACCATCTGGCCTTACTTCTGTTTATACTGTATATTAATGATGATGTATTTTGTGTGAATCTGCTCTAAAAACAGTCTTCAGTATATTAAAATGCCTGTATTTTGTATTGAGAACGTATAATGCTAAATATGAAACATAAGCTACGTCAAAGCAATCAACATATATTTGTCACTTTAGGTGTTAAATAATATTAGTATCATATAAACAGTGGGGGACTGTAACTAAGTACATTTACTTAAAATCTACTTAAGTACAGTTCTGAGGTGTTTATACTTACTGCAGTATTTTTATGCCGCTTCATAATACTCCACTAAATCCCAGCTTTGACAGCTTTAGTTACTGATTACTCTCCTAATTGATAACTGATTAATAACACAAAATATAAGTCAGCTAATACATTAGGATGTATTATATATAATACAATATTATTATATTATATAGTAGATAAAGTATTTAGCTCCACTGTCAGCTGCAATGTCAAACCGACGCTCATATAATTCATTACATAATATTCTAGTAATTCTAGTAATATACTGAAATATGTCATACTGCATGATGATTGCTTTTGAGATTGATCCTAATACTTTTGTACTCGTAACAGCATTCTTACACTGTAGTATAGATACTTTAGTAAAAGAAGTACTTCTGACATTGTGGTCAATCAGTTTATGAGTTTGAAGAAATCTATTTTCATTGTTAAATTGTTCCAGTTCAGTGTAATAATAACACTATATTAATCAAGTAGTCATTTTCATAATCAGTTTGATAAAGCATAGAGAAGATGTTTTGGTCAATTGCAGAAGTCTGACTGTATTTAATATTCTTAGAAAGAAAATGTTGAATACTTATATTATAGTGAAATATTAAAGCGACTCTCAGTGTTAGGTGTTTGGTCAACTAGCTTATTTCTGTCTTTGAGTTTGAAAAGTAATTATACATTAATTGCACAGCTTTCAGTTAAACACTGAAGACGCTTCCCAGGAGAATCCCATTTACCGAGTGAGACCGAGTCCGAGCTGTGCACAATCACCCCGATCAATTACAAATTAGCATCTTAAAATGTGGCAACTTTCAAATCCACACACTTAACACTCTGAATAAGGCACCAGAGATAAACTCCCATTTTCTAAACCCTCAGCAAATTAGGATTCAGGTTTATTCATAGCACTCTTTTAATAAACACGAGTGTCACTGTACTCTGGTGACAAAGTTGGCAGTGGTGGATACAGTACAGCTGTGTCCTTGGTTTTGATCTGGCCTGGAGCTTTTGTCGTCTGTCACTTTCCCCTTTTCCCCTGTGAAGGACTGAATAAAAACTGAGCACTCAAAAAAACTAGCAGCAACCTAAATGTCAGAGACTCAGAAATGTGATAAGGTTTTTATCCTCAGATCTGTTGAAAATTGAGAGTAATTTTCAACTTTATCTAGCCTCAAATCCATTAGAGCCAGTCAGTATTTAGTAGGTAATGTGCTTTTGGTATGGATGTTACCCAAAACATCACAGTTTAAGATAAACATCAAACATTTATTAAATGTCCCTTAAAAATGCTACAATTACACCAGATCATGCTGGCTTCGGAACAAACAAACTTAAGAGTAAACTGCAACTTTGTCGAGTTCTGCAAAAGAATTAAAACAATTAACACCTTAAATAGAGTAGATAGGTTACCAGGTGACTAGCAACGACTTTGAAAGCAGTACTGGGTCTGGTGTTGCTTAGACTTGTTACTAGACTTACTCTGAGTTAATTATCTATCTATCTATCTATCTATCTATCTATCTATATCTATCTATCTATCTATCTATCTATCTATCTATCTATCTATCTATCTATCTATCTATCTATCTATCTATCTATCTATCTATCTATCTATCTATCTATCTATATATACACACACACACACACACACACACATATATATATATGTTCTTCTGGGCTTTCCAGTTGAAAGTACTTCTTTCCATTGCATGTCTACGTATATCAGCTCACTTCATTGTAGTATCTAAGAGGCATTTCAGTACCGCATTTGCATACATGATATTTTACCTAGCAGCAACCGTAGCAAACACAGACCAAATGAAAATGTACTTTTTAATAACAAATTTAGAATCAGATTTACATACAGGTGAAACAATTAAGTGATTTCAGTTTGAACAGCATTTGAACTAGCTTGCCGCTCTCACAATGATAATCACTGTTTTATATGAACCAACAGTGTGAAGCTTAACAGGAAATCAGTCAACATCCCGTACAGCTTTGCATCAGATTGTGAAAAAGCAATTTAAGCAGAAGGAGATGAATTGTTTGATATCGCACCAATGTGTATCTTATTCTTTAAATGTCAATATAAGCTCGAATCCAGTTCCCATGGTGGTATACTGATAAGAAAGCAGAGGTCTGTGCAGACCTTCAGCTTCAGTATCTAATGTGAAGGAGAAACAGAAACAGGAGATTGGCTGTTGCATCAATTTAGGTGTCAGCTCCTATTTGAACGCTTCCTCCAAATAGCAACCAGACACCTGATTATAGACGGACCGTGAGGAAGCGAAGAAGGTTGCTTCCGCACAATCTGGATTTCAGTCAAACACAGGTCCATGCTGCGACAGCCGTGTTACAGTCATTGGGTGCGATAAATGGCCTCCCTCCAGAGACAGATTGCTAACTGTTAAATTTAGAGCACATCAACGCCTATTCACCGCCTCCATGTAGGGCAGCCAAAATGATCACCCAAGGATGTTACAATGTGCGATCGCCTGCACTCTTGAGGAACAGTTGGAGCAATTTCTCTTTTTGACTGCAGAAAACTTTTATAGGAAACTTTTTTGTTTACCACAGATTGCAACTTTGGTTTCTGGGCAGCTTCTTTCCACCAAGAAAGTTGGCTCTCCAGATAACACACTTTCTAAAAGACAATGGATTATTGGGGTGAAGAACATCTTTTACTGTGTTGATAAAACATAAACTTCAAAACTGCATCAACATTTTGTTGCTGCATTGTATTGTTGCTTGGTATCAGTATTTCACCTAGGGACAGAAATGTTGCTTAAAGTTAGTTAAAGCTAAAAAGGAAAAAAAGCTGCGTTACTACTTCTCTAAAAACAGGTGATATATCGAGAGTGTGGGTAAGCAAGAGTAACAATACTGAAACTTAAGGTTATTTGCTTATTGTTTTACAGTTGCTGTTTTTTTTAGGCAGATCCTAATATAAGGATGATAATATAAATCATTTGTTAACATGAAATTTGTGTTTGAAAGAATAGTGATATTAAAAAAATAAACAGTATGTAAACCAGTATGTAACTGTGAAACTGTCTCCAAATTACCTCAACAAAATATTTAATAAATTTTATCTATAGAGCTCATTTTCTTTATTATATATGATAAAACTGTAATAGAAAGTAACACAGTAAAACCACCACTACTACTAAAAGCACTCAACATCAATCACACATTAAATGCACCTCTGAAAAGCTTTGAGTTTTGACTCGTGATTTGAACATGGACAGATTGATGCAGTGTCTGATGTGTTTGGGGAGAGAGTTCCAGAGGGAGGGGGAAGCTATGGAGCCAACTGAGTGATGGAGACAGGAGGTTGACATCAGAGGAGCAGAGACTGTGTGTGGGTCCTATTTGATCCTATGTTGAACAGGGAACCAGGGAAGGGCGATGTGGTTACGAGGGTGGAAGTGGGTAAGCAGGCAGGCAGGCAGTAGATTTCTGGACACACTGGAGTTTGTTTAGTACTTTGGAAGACGTGCCACAAAGAGTGCTGCTGCAGTAATGAATGAAGGCACGGATCAAGGTTTCAGCAGCAGAGAAGCGGAGTGACTTTAGGTAGGAGAAGGCAGTTCTGGTGATTGGACTGATGTGAGTCTGCTGTTGTAAATGACTCAGATGTTTGGGGAGGGAGACAGATTGGAGTTCTTGATGGTGAGGCAGAAGTTGTGAGTGGTTTTGGTGATGGATTTGTGTTGATGACGATCATGTTTGATTTATCACAGTTAAGCCCGAGGAAGTTGGCTTGCATCAATGATTTAATTTCAGTGAGGCAGAGTGGGGTGGATAACAGTGGTGGTGGATTTAGTGGAGATGTAAGTCGGATGTTATTGGCGTAGCAGTGGACGTGGGAGTGGGAGCATGTAGAGGACAAACATGAGAGGACCAAGCAGGAGGTGCAGTTGTCAATACTGATGCTGTCACCCCATATAAAGGGCAGATAATGTGAAAAACTTTAAAAGGGATGTGGAAGTCAGGCGTAAATACAAACAATGTCAATTATCAACAAAACAATTAAAGTTACCTACATCACCATAAATACTGCCATAAATACTGATGGGTGCATCAAACTTTAACTGCAGAACTACCTTACTTTCCTCTTACCTATCTCTCTACCTCTTAACAGCACCCAGCCTCTCCCTGCTAAGAGGACATAATGCAAACCCGTTCTCACTATTTCTGATTGAGCAGCTGATCTACCCCAACATCCCCAGGGAGAACAACAACCAACCCAGATCACACACAGACACAAAAGGGTGAACCCCTTTCAACACATCATAATCTCGTGGACCATTAAAACAACCAAATACTCAAACTTGTGGTATTGAAATAACCTAATTCATAAATTATCAAATTACCTAAACATTACAATAAAATGAAGAATTAAGCAGACACAAAACACTGTTAATGTTGCGGATGAGGGACTAGTGAAAAGGAAGATGAGGAACCTTTTCACAGTGAGATAAATGCAATAAGCTCGGCTAATAAACACAAATAACACTCAGGGTCTTCTCTTTATGGTATTTTAAATACAACTTTTCACCTTTGCACAGCTCTCCAACATTTAATCAACATCACAATCATACAACAGTTTGTTGGCACTGAGTACAAGAATTACCTCTCTAACAAAGCTGATGTTTTTGATTTCTTATCAGCCTAATTTGCCTCGTCTTCAAATTTCTTGAGCTATTGAGATCGAAAGATGAAAAAATGAGTTCCAGTTCCTGTTTCTGGCCCTTACTTTAATTCCTAAAAATATCTGATAAAAAGGCCTGCAAGCTAACTTCTCCTTGAGTGGCAATGCGCAATGATCTGAAACCTTCCCAAACAAAACCTCAACAATTTCCCTGCTCTTCCCTTCTCTGAACCTCCCTCCTGTTTGTTTTGGCTGCCATCCACACAGCCATCTGAGCCACCAGCTCACTGACTAAGACCAAGGCTGACTCTCTTAGCCTGTGGCCTGGGGTGGTTGTCTGCCATCCATGCTGACATGCACAGCTCAGGCCAGCTCTAAAGGGTGGATGAATAATGAACGAGCGCGGTCCAGAGGTTTTTCATCTCCCCAGCCAGCGTGCATGGAGCTGTTGTCTCTCCCTTTCCCCCCTTTATAACTCCCACATCAAGAGCCTGTGTTTCCAAGGACATGTTCTCTTCAGCTCAACAGAGACAGAGAGCAGATATGTTTGTTATGACATTAGATTAGTTACTGTTAAAACAGTAAAGTGGCTTTGATTACGAGGAACAGCGTGTGCATTTGTATTTAGGACAATCCCCATGGCGTTATTTCATAGGTTCCACAAACAATGAGTCTTGTTTCAACTAGATGGAAAATACTGCTGTTGTGGAAGCAGAAAATGTGCTGATAGCAGTTGCTAAGAAACTGCTGAGGTGTTGGTGTCGGACAGTGATAATTAAACGACTGGAATGTGATCACTTGTGAATAATTTATCCAGCACGAGATGGAGAGACAAGAGCACGGGGAATGTTGTGTCCCCCATATGTGTCAGAAGCAAAGTAAACACTGTGATGAGGAGTCCGCTAATGGAGCCACTTGGAAGACCTCCGGCATAGCCAAACAAAAGATAGCCGTGCCAGCGAAAGTGATACAAATAAGCGTTAGAAAGATTTTGGACTGGACGAATCCTCAGATGGTGAAAATATCTACATCAGGATTTAGTGAGAAAAGAAAAGGGGCAGACATTGCAGCGGCTAGTTACCACAATGGATTTAACAGCTGTCCCAACTCGCCAAGTGAGAACTGAGTGACTGCTACATTTTGTTAAGAAATTTGAATTCAGTCTCCTTCAACACATGTTATTATTATTCACTCCCCATTGTTTGACAGGTTTTACATGTTTACATTACTTTGGTCCCTAAAGAATTAATTTAATTACTGTTCATTTCCACCTTAGAAAAATGTTGTGCTCCTTTGCGTTCACACAGTAAGTGGTTTAGTTACCGTCTTACAACTGGAGAAATGCCACTCAGTAGATTTGACTTGATACTGTGTGTAGAAAGTTGTCTGCCCACTGATGTGCAATTACACCCAATGCAGTCAAGCCTGGACTACCAATCAGGCAAAGTGCCCCAGGTTCACCACGTGTTAATTGGTTTGTGCTAATTTGATTGTCAATTTGTTCAGGAAAATGCACCATGAGAGCAGAGTATCAACTTAAGTAACCAGGACTTTAATCTTCAGCCTCTGTCTTCTAAGAGATCCTTGGGTGTTATCCTAATGGTATTATTATTAAAACTCAGAAATTCAGTTAATCTGGTAATCAGGATTGACCGTTATCAAGCAACCCTACAATTCACAACAACAACTGATTCAAATGTTGCTCCTTAGCAGTGCACAGAAGTACACAAAATTTAAAAAGTGAGAAGAGTACAGGGGAAACAAACAAACAAACAAAAAAACCCCCAGAAAGATCTAATGTGAATAATCCAAAACTTTTCTAACTTAAAAAAAAAAAATCATGTCATAAGCAGGTTTTCAGGTCTTTAAGACCATCGTTACATCATCTGATATTATACTGCTAAATTAATTTGAATTCAAATGACCTCACAGCAGACCTGAGGCCAGTTACTATTCCAGTACACGAACACTGCACATTATACATACAGTGGGAGGCTCGGGAGGGTTAACATGGGCCCAGCGATAGAATTTTGCCCAGGGGTCCCCGAGCGGGTTAATCTGGCCGTGCTGCCAGTCGCCACATTTGCACCTTATTAATGCAACATCACCGTTAGCACAGCTGGCAGCACTTCAAGGTTGCACATTGTTGTTGCTGGCAGTGTTAAAGTGGTTATAGCTGCATATATTATCTACTAACGACCATCCTGGGTGGCAAGTTAGCACATTTGTTGCTCTAGAGTGTGTATTTGAGAAAGATACGATATGACAGGGAATATCCGTTTGGAGCATTTAACATACTGACTGCCTACACTGGGCTTTCAAATTTCAGGATGACAATCATAGCGATTATTAATTTTTTCTTACCGTGCACGGCTTTTTAATAGCTCAGTGTAGTGTACTCGGCCTCAGCTTGATGCTATAGTATGTTAGCAAGTAGCTCAACCGGGCTTTCACCTCATCCCAGTATACAGTCAATGGCACAACTTATGCAGGGCCAGTGGATTGCGAGCATCCCTGCTGTGTTTCAGCTTTGAACACACACCTCTCAGCCAGAGCAGACAGGCCTCGCAGGCAGCAGCGAGTTCACTGATGTGACACGGTATGCACTTGCCTACCGGCCTCTCTCCTCTGCTGCCAGTCACTTTATTTTTGCTCATCATCTCCTCACAAATCTGCCCAGAACCTCGAGCCAATCAAAGCAGGGAAAATGGGATTTACTTGCAAAGTGATTACTTCAGAGGACGGTCCTTTCGGAGATCCGAGCTTCTGCGATGAAAAAGGGAGACGCGCTGTTTTCCACATCAATTTCTCATCAGTGCCTCATTTTTCCTGCCTGGATATTGATTTTAAAATGAGAACACCTGTGGCTTCTTCTTTATTTTGTTGGCCCACAAAAATCTTTTCTTTCATTGACTTTCATTGTTCACTTACCCTGTGATTGTTTTCAGAAGCTTGGCGACCCAGCTGATTTCACCTCCAGGAATATGGTAAAATAACAGCACCTGACATTATGCTGTATATTTCCCTGCTGCAAACCTTTCACTGTTTATAAATGTCATGGATAACGTGTTGGGAAGACTTTTGTGGATGGTGCTGTGAGAAGAATAGGTATTCAAAACCAGATTTTATTTACTCAGGGAGACTTCTACAGATATGGATTTGATATCTGATGCAACATTTTATTTGGCATCCATGGGATTTTCAAGAGCATTTCAGATATTCTATTTATATTTCTTCCTCTGGTAGCCGCCTATGTATTTAAATAGTTTTGTAAATACATTTTTAAAAGGAGAAAGAAAAAAACAGAAAGAAAGAAAAGAAATTAGAAATAGCACAAAATAGCAAGTAAACAGAAGGTAAAGTTCCTTTCCAATTTGCCATTTTCATAAGCATACACTACATTGTCTCATGGGTGTGAGGTTCTCCGTCCATCTTGGCCAGATCTTTGTAAATTCAAATTTGTATTCTCATGTATCAGATTGTAAAAAAATGTGTCCTCCCTTAGACAGCGAGGTCTTGCACATAAATGCACACACACATACAATAACATACATAACACATACAATGCAGGCTCACATCCATGCCTGTGGGCAGGACTCCTCTGTCTGCACTAATGATCGTGTATCGAGTCGTGTATGCAGAGGTTAAAGGTCAGCCTCCGTCCTTTCGTGTCTCTCAGCTGGAGGAGCTGGAGGATATGTCCATGGTTACCGCTGCACATTAAGCAGAGCTTCTCTGTGCTTCTGTGTTCCAGATGTATCTTGGAAAAATATCTTGCATGTCGCTGTTCACTGTTGTGTTGTATCTGTTTTGCTGCAATAAAGCGAATTTGTTTTGTTCTGACTTAAGCGACAGTGCTATTCTAAGAAAAAGTAACATAAATGTAAGTGGACACACCAAAGACAAACACTGAAAGCAGGATCAGTAAGGTTGACTTTCTCAGGGTGCTCTAAATTTCCCCTCTGAGGATGAAATCAGAACAACTTCCTAAACCTATAAGCAATACTCAGCTTATGGAAGTGTCTATTTTTATTTACTAAAAACTCCCAAAGCAGCTTAATGGGAACAGTCTCCTGGTGCCTTGTGGTAATAGATGTTCCCTGAAATGCTCTTGGAATTTCATGGCCACATACTGTTCAGGTTTAAGAACTTTTAGCAGGTGTAACTGTGAAGAGATTACTTCTTATTTAAAAGCCAATTTTGAAGCCTATACATCTGAATGAGAATTAAAGTCATATCCGGAAGCTTTTGATAGTAGATTAATGGTCAAATATCGAGTAGTAGACAAAACAGTGAAAGTTTACTCTTTACCCTCCTAAATGTAAATAGATAAAGGTTCTGCCTTATCTTGAAATGATAAAAATAGACTTATTTTAGACCAAAATGTCAGCTGGAACCTCTCAATTCAAAGGTCAGTGTTTACAACCAAGACCACTC
Organism: Scortum barcoo; assembly: GCA_023238725.1. Taxonomy (NCBI): domain Eukaryota; kingdom Metazoa; phylum Chordata; class Actinopteri; order Centrarchiformes; family Terapontidae; genus Scortum; species Scortum barcoo. The sequence goes on along the minus strand of CM041536.1, from coordinate 8,832,165 downwards.
CAGTGGCTCAGTGCTGTGACCTTGTGATGGTATGTTATCTGTGACAGCAAATGATAAGCTTGTAGAGGAGAGCTGACTGCTTTGGCACTGGCTTTGTCATTGTCCTGGTAGCTCACTCAAGATAATTAGCTGCGGGAAAGTGGACTGCCTTGTCCCTTTCAAGCCTGTTTGTCGATCAAAGGCATTTTGACGGACTCGCTAATCCCCTCTGACTGGCTAGAAAGGCACCAGTGGCACCGGGGTGTGGAGTGGCAGCCGACATGCTGAAGGACACAAATCTGTTTGGCATCACTTGAGCTCATGTCCAAGTCTTCTCATTGTAAATCAGAGAATTTATCAAACTGTGCTTATTTGAACGATAAGGCTTGTGTTACTCTGTACTTTATTCTATATTTTTTACGATGATTCCTATTTTTTTCCCTACTTTTTAAAAGTAGCGCAGACAAATATAGGTCTACTTGCTTTAGAAAGGGCGCAGTAATTTCATAAAAAAGCTGTACTTACCCAGACAGGAGTAATTTAGTTATTGGGGACTACATTAAACTGCAGATTAATACACATTTTGTGGTTCATCAATTACATGACAGCAGGATGGTGCATCTGGGACTGACTCAAAATAATTTATTCATTCATTTGGCATTTGGCAGCATTCATTTGGAGTCATGTTTCGGGACGTCTGACAAATGTAAGTCCAAAATCCCTTTAAGCTCTCAGAGAAAAACTAATCACAAGAGGCTGTGGCTGAGACCACACCCTCTACCTCCACCTATAAAGAGATCTTTGATTAACCTTGACGAAACAACACGTCGAAATACCACGGAGTGACTCGCAGTGGAAATCAAAATGAAGCGGCTGGAAACGGACGTGCCTTAAAACAAAACAAGGAGGTGAACACTGGTCTGTAGAGATGAGAGGGACTGCAGAGTCAAGTAATAATTCTCTGTCACTTGATAATAAAAAACGTATTGATCGGTGCAGCTTCAAAGAAGTAAATGAAAAAAATAAAGCAGCATTTTATGAGACAGCCATTAAACGTGTATAATGGCCCTTTGTCTAAATAGAGAAGGTGGTGGCGACAGTTTCCACTTTTGTTCTTTCCCCTGTACATAAATCTTACTGTACAATAGTCAGTGTCTATTCTGGAGCTCCTTTGCACTCCTCTGGTCTCTGTCTTACTTCATCATCTTCCTCCTTTTGTGATTTCAACAGAGGCTCTTGAGCTGACAACTTAAATGGGTCTTGAGGAGGACAACAAATACCATTTAAAATGGCAGCCTCTGGCACTGGGGAATTTCACTCCAGCTTCATGTCTGCCCTTAAAGCCATTTGGGAAATTAACTGAACAGCCAGACTTTTGTAACATCCCATGGACAACACCGCTAGCGCTCTGAGAGTCAGTTACATCGGTTTCCGACAAACCTGCATTTAAATTCAAACCGCAGCTGTTTTGTGTCAATTTTAACAGGCTGCCTTAGATCGACTGGCATGAGTTAATGAGTGACGAGCCCTTAAGGACGAAGATTTGCTCAGCGAAGCATGAGATTAATTTTTGTAACTAGATTTTAACATGTAAATTAGCACCCTCACACTTTGCCCCAACAAAGACGCCCTTCTTCTACACTCTGTCACTTTATGCTTCTTCGGATCTTTCTCATAAGAGCAAAGTGTAAGTGCATCCAAGAAGTGTTCAGGACTGCTCAAGCCACTTCCAGAGGGTGTTTTGAAACTCCTACATCAGTAAGTGGTCAGTTTACAAATGCCTTTTAATGGCTGCCCTTCACTGCAAACAAAGAGTGTCGGCCGACTAATGAGGCTGTGTTGTGAATGACAAACTTGTGGAGCGGCGGTTTATCTTTCCGTGCTCCATCAGTGTCGCGTCACATCTCCGTGGCACAACTGCACAAATTGTTCTGTCAGACAGGAATCTCAGCACAGCAAATTGAATCTGCTGCGCTTCTAGTGAGGCAGTTAAACATGAGTATGCTAAATCGACATGTTCTAAGTTACGAAAAGCTGAAGTTGGTGGGACTGAGAAGGGAGTGGACTCAGCTTGACAATTTGAACGGGTACAATTTCAGGTCCCTTCCCCTCGCCGCACTCCAGCTCACCGCCAAAGCTCCTCCTCACAGAGTCGCTTGATCTAATTCTTCCTTTTTAATTTGCTTTTCTTCATTGGTCTCCCTCTGTTTACATGTCTTCTTGCCTTTGTCTCGTGAGCTGTTGTTGGCTGTTTTCTCACTGCTGCTCATACCATGTTCAGGAGCAGTGACTCAGTCAGATGCTCTGTTCTGATTGGTTGTTTTGATCTGGACGCGGTGGCTTCTTGTCAAATTTCTTCAGGAGCAGCAGGTGGAGCCAGAGGAGCCACATTTTTTCAGATTATCTGTCTTATCTACTGTTTTCATAACAGTGTGACAATTTTAGCAAATATGACAAAAATATATTTTTAGATGGGTTACTGACTTCAGCTTTAAGGATACACCCTCCCGATTTTTTTATTGCTCTCAATAGGAACTCCAAAACACCAAACGTTCACCAAGATCATCAATAAAACCACAATGCCAGTATATAAGTTTATTTAAAAGGTGACTTTTCTGAAACTGAGTAGAAATACAATTTTTTGGGAAGACTTTAAGACCAAGGAGCTGCATTATTTTATTTTATTCTAATCATGTAAAAACAAGGTTAAAAAAAATTACAATACTAAGATATCTTGCTTAAAAAACTACATAGACCTCAAATATTGGCCTAAAGTTCAATTTAGGGACTATAATTGCAAGTTAAATAACTATTGCTCTATTGGTAAAAAAAAAAAAAACACATTAGGTTGTTTTGAAAATTTTTTCGAAACTTAAAACAGTTTACAGAGTTTCATAACAACCACACAGGAATTTTGATTTTGGGAGCATAATTGGGCAAAGAATCAGAAGCAAAATAAGTAAGAAAATCAGGTTTTGTAACTTAAAACTACATCTTTTTGATCTATGACATGCAGGAGCGGATGAAGATATCAATCAGCTTGATGATAACATTGCAAGGTGCCTTGTGAAATACTTCATGATCAACATGTTTTTGAAATAAAAACTGGAAGCTTAGTACACTCTTTTACGAGCAACCAATACAACACACTTCTTCTGTGAAGGCTGCAATACCCCGCTCCTTCAAGACAGAGAGCTCCAAACAAAAAAATATTGCATTTCCATCGCTGTAAATCAGATCTAAATATTTCCATAAGCAGCACAACTCATCTTTGTTGTGAAAATCTGACTTTTACAATAATTACAGGCCACTTTCAGAGAGACGGGAGGGAGTCTTGTGGGAGAAGAAATCAGTTCTGATAATACTGATGCATTATTTGCCTTTAGAGGTGAACAAAGGTCATGCATTACATAATGCACCTCCGGGTCAAAGCATATGAAATGAAAAATGCTGAAAACTTGTTATGTTTGGTCTGAACAGCGTTCACATTAAACAGTGTGCTGTAATGAAATTGCCTCAGTCGTTGGAACGGTGTTCGAACCCCGTATCTGCCAAAGCACACAAGGGAGATCATTAAAAAGTGAGAAGAGATGGAATCCCATTTGCCAGCCACCTTACCAAACTCTGAGACCATCTATTAGTTTGGCACGGCAGTCCTATCTCTGTTTATTACTCTGTCTAAACACGAATGTCTGTAACTATGTGCTTTGACACAAACAGAGAACTCTCAGTGGCCTCAACTACCATTCTTTTCATGCCACGACTGGTGTGAAAGGCGCCTCAGTCCAGTATTATGCAGACACTCTAATGAATTTGCTTATAAACTGGTATTTCAACAACGTTTCTGTTCCCAGAACATTCATAGCAGGTTCACCGAGGAGTTTTAAAAAACTAAGACAGGGACAGCATGTGAATACGGCATCATTAAAAGTTTCTGGTTCATATACCGCTCTGCCTATATTAAATGATGGTAACATTCAATGAAATTCCCCTCACTCCTCATTACTATAGCCACCTGAATTTGGTCAACTGATTTAAACCCCCCGAGAGTGAGTCACAGCTCGCCTCCTGGGATGAATGTACTCAGTGTGTGGAAGTTGACCTTTGAGTCATTCGACTCTTTGCAGGACGACCAGCCTTCTGTGCTGCTAATGTCTAAATCACGACCTGCAAAGAAGAGACTTCAGTAAGGTGATGATGACCTGAGCAGCTCTTTGCAGACAGAAAAGGAGTCCTGCTGTGCAAAATTATTGTTTCTTTTAACACAGCTGTCAATGTCTTTGCATAAAATGTCACTTTAACCCTGCATAAAAATAAATAAAAAAAACATTTTTAGCACCAAATTATCACACATGTAGCCTACATTCTTGCTTGTTTCAGCGAGCCTTTATAGTCTCATCCAATCAGTTCTGAAAGTTTTGATATTCGAGGGCCAGTTTAGTTAGTCAGCATATGGTTGAGGGTCGTACAGGAAAAATACACTTATAATGAAATACATTAAATTCCTTTAGCACCAAGTTTACTTGTTGGCAGAGAAGGCAGTTCACTTCATTTGTCCCTCGGAGTCTGACAAAATTCATCAATTTTTCCTGAAACCTCTTTTTTCATGAAGCACGCAGCATCTTTTTTTCCGTGGTGGCTTTTCCAGCTCACTTCCACATTAAACTTTTCAGTTGTCCACCGAAATTGTTAACTTTAGCTAACAGCACTAGCATTGATGAGAGAAAGTAATTCCTGTGATACTCGTGTGAGTTGCTGCTAATTAGCTATTGAAAGTGAGTACTGAAATGTCACATTCAGACACACTGCAGTATATGGGAAATTATCTTTCTTAACCATAATTTTCACTGCAGTTTCAGACCTTTAAATCACTTCTTGCATCTTGCAAAAATTAAAAATAGGGATGTTGTCTGCCTACATATCAATGTAATGGATTTAAAGAAATAAAAATTACATGAACATATTTCTCAGATCAATGTTAACTGCTCCTAGCAACCACTCCAGCAGAATCAGTACCAACAGTAAAGTCACTCAGTCGCTACTCAGTTAAGGCACAAGAAAATATGTTTACTTGCAATTCATTATCAAATATTTGTATATGTTTCCTCATGTTTTGCTCTCTAAAAGTAAAACATATTTTTGGGTATATTAACAATGCTTAATAACATTTTTAAAGCATAAAGCATGCAGGTTGAGTTTAACATTAGTGATCCTTCTGATTCATTAGTATTCCTTAGTATCAATTCATCCCACTGTATAATGGCAGACAACCAGGCCTCTACCTGAGACTCTGCCTGTACCCATCTGAAGTCCCAGAGCATCAGTAAAGTGATATAAATCACCGTGGCCCAAGGGGTCGCTGCAACTGTTGCCTGCCGTACACACGGAAATAACGGAAATAACTGATGGGTACTGTGAATCTGAACACACGGGGGGGAATGAAAAGTAAGTAGTCTTGCCTGTGATCATTGAAGACTATTTGGTGCCCAGTGAGCACTATCTTGTTTGCCAAATAGTGCTCTTCTATATAATTATCGTGATAATGTCGCTGGCAATAATAATGACTCATCTTAAGGACAGCAGTACTATCTTCTGCTGAAGGGATTTTCCCCTGTTGACTCTGTATTGATCAAGCTGTTAAACTGAGGGCTATAAAAGACCATTATTTGAGTTTGAGTGCTCTTTCGATTTGCATGCGCTCGTGTGTCAGATGATGTACATCCCCCTAAAGCACAAACTGTGCTACATAGTGGCTCTTCACATGTGTGAGGAGGAGCTTTCTTAATTAATAAGCTAAATGAATAAGGTGCTCTGTACAATAACCCAACAATATATACAGCTCCAGTTTTTTATTTTGACTCTGTTAGCTTTCTGTCTCACCTGTTGCTTCTGCCTTAGCCTACTCTCCCACAACAGCATGTCGGCCGCTGTCCACCTCATCTCATCTGGCTCTTCATTAGCTACAGCTGTCCCTCCCTGACCTTTCCTCGCTGCTTCAGCTGCCACAGCAGCACTGGTTGAAGCCTGAAAATATTTTAGACAAATTAATTGGATAGCTAATCACACCGGTGGGACTGTTCAGCTTTCCCATGTGTGTTTTCTAAAGTTTCTGGGTACTCTGTTTTGCTGATAGCTCTGATCCATACTGCCTCTGTGCTTCAGGATGAGCCCTTTTGAGTCTTTGAAAATATTTTTTAATATTCATGTGGGCTGGAGCAAACATTCACCGTTAGAGTTAAAGGATTCACATTAACTTTACCCACATGCCTGAGCAGTCAGCAGTCTACTCCACTACATTATTGTACTTTTTACTCCAAATTCACCTTTTTGAATACTTTCACAGCAGTATTATTGGGCACATTTATTTTTGAGCTTTTAGCGCCCCTCTGAATCAAAGGGCAATTGATATTAAAGAACTTTCTCAAATTAGGTCAGCTTGACTTTGCTGGGAGCTTGTCACCAAAGGTCAAGTCATTCCTTTCTTAAATGCGAAGCAGGAAAGAATTGGCAGGTATTAACATATTAATAAGGTGCTGTTCTCCATATAAATAGGCCTGGTGGTTAGCTTAATTCTCTCACCAGTTAAAGGTCAGTCACAGTGCAACTTGTCTGGGTAACATGAAACAGAAAGAATACCAAATACTGAAGCGATGCAATTCTTCGGCATCCTGTGAAACGATTTTCACTCTTGTATTTTTTTAGATTCAGGAAACGCATGAACAGCACTTGGTGAAATAGTATGGTATGTTACAGTGTTTTTTTAAATAATGACTTATTATGCTTTAGGATGCTCTAGCAAAGCATTCAAGCTATTGCAAAGTGTCATTTTTTTACATGCCTGTGGCACATTCTCTGGTCTGAGTGGTTTTCATGCCTCAGCTTCCATGGAAGCTGAAGCATGAAATAAATTTTACATGAGCTGAAGCTAATCCGTGGCAGGCTGATTAGGTGCTAAAAAGGGAGTAATTCACCAGATAATGAATACTGCTCGATAAAAATGTTCTGCAAATGTCAATGATGACGCATAATGCCTCAATAACTGTCACTTTTTTTCTTCTTCTTCTCCTGTTTCCCCCATGGCTTTTAAGTCTGCTCCCTGTAATTCAGAAAAAATAAAGTGCGACGAATGATGACAGTTGATGTAGACGTATGTATGAAAAAACACATTTATCATCCAGCAGGCAGCCGTTAGACATCAGCAGCAATCTCCCATCAATCTGCCACAAAGTAAAAGCAACGACTTAAGTGTTTTACAATTTGTACCACTGTGTACTCACAGAGTAAGGTAGCAGCTTGTATGTTTCATGCTGGTTTATAATCGCTCTCCTTGCTGTCCTAGAAATAATGAAGTAAAAGAGACAGGGCGTCCTTACGTAGAACCCTCCGAACAAAGAGTGGGTTTCTAGCATTTTAAAAGAAAGGGACAAAAGCTCAGTGGGGAGCAGGGAGAAGGAAGCTCTCTGCTGACCGAGAAAAGGTCCAGGTTACACTCCGTTATCTCCCCAAACACACTCGGGGACACACTCCCAATCTAGGCAGCTTTGGTGTTGGTTGCCCATTGTCTGCTGGCGGCGAGGCGCTCAGGTGACATTATGACAGCAGCTATTGTGTGCCAGCACTGAGATAGGCGCCTTATAATGGACTGGCAAAGCAGCGGCAGCCTGTGGCTTCGCTGGGCTGTCAGGGCGCTCCTTCGGCATGCATTGGCAGGGCAGATGTGACATTTAGCTGGCCGCTGCCCCTGCTGCTCCCTCCTTTTGAGCTGGAAGAGGAGATAATGACATGGCTCACTCTCCCGGTTGGAGAACTGCACTGTGGGCTCAGTGTCATACATGACCTTTAACATTTCACGTCACAATATTTGTCACTCTCATTTATCACGCGCACACCTTGATGAATTTCCCTGCTCTCCTGTGGCCACAATCCGTCATCTCCTCGCTGGAACTACGAATCGATATTGAAATGTCAACATCTGCATTCTTGTCCGACTGCGCGTTGTGCTTCGGTGTTGTGATGCAGTCCACACATGATGAGGGGAATTTTAATCAGCGCTTCATAATTAAACAAAGAACAGCACAGCAAAGGCAGATAAGGCGATCTTGGGATTCGCTGAGAATGAGAAACGAAAACAACTCTCAGCCTCTTCAGCTTATCCTTGAATGTGGTACATCTGTACGAACAAGAAAATTAGACTCTCTGGACCTTGTGTACTGAATGTAATTGGTGCTTGTTGTTCTGTCGCGTAATTGAAATGGGTCATTTAATGAGAACATTAGTGGCATGATTAATTCAAATCTGATTTTATGACAGCAATGTGGCTGATTAAACTGGCACTGGCATTGTCTCTTACACGTAGGAGTGCAAAAGCATGAAAATTTGTCATTTTGTACAGATTGTTTGGGTCAGTATGTGACTTTCATTGCTCTGTGAGCTAAAATATCACTCTCAAACCAGTATAATTACTTAATGATATAAAATAGAAATTATAATACATATAATTACAAATAAAAAACACATGAAATAGTGTAGAAGGTAAAATATAGGAATCAAATATATGAAATACACTTCTGAGGCAGGTGTGCAGTTACAATAAATGAAGCATCATAGATTCCCAGTTAGACTGAAAAATACGCCGAACAGACGAAGAACGTGTGCTGACATGGTTGAACTAAAGTTGGATATTTTTCTGCCAACACAAACAATAAAATAGTCAAACATTTAAAACAGTACAATGTTCACAAGGTGTGGCAGTCTTCTGTAACAATGAAAACGTTGTTTTTTACTTATTGACCGTATGCAAACATTTGAATTAAATGACTTTTGCAGTAACACTTAAAGCCAATGAGCTATCTTTTAATGTTTCTTTAGTTTTCCTCTGCAACCCCATAACTGAGGTACGTACCAAAATGTGGATTTTGTATACAGTTACAATACCGCTGACACATCCCCCTGTTCTTTTCATTGAACTTACAATGATCCAATTTCTTCTCCCAACTTCTTCTTCTCCCAAATTCTCCACCAAGTAAATGTTAAATCCTATTAGAAGATTCCTTCAATTTGTACCACTGGTGATCTGGAAACAAACAGGAGGATCTTGTGGCTCACTTCATTTGTTGTTCGCTGTGGAGTGTGTGCGCTTGTGGTAAATGAAGCCCCCTCAGTCACCAGTCGGAGCCTACTCAGATCAGAGCGCGAGAAGATGAGTAGCTGATTCTCTTTATGAGATGTGTGCTCCTCTGGCAGGCACTGAAAGACAGAGAGGAGGTGGAGGATGGCGGTGGAGGGGAGCTTACATACAAAATAGCTGAACAAAGTTTAGTTGCCGAGGCAGAGAGGGAGCTCTGAGAGCCATGGGGTGGCTTTGAATCAGATTCAAGCCGTGCTATCAGAGAAGTCAAGCAGCTCATTATTACATGAAGTGCATATTAAAGGGGGATTATAGACGTGAAAGTGGGCTCCAATGCTAATCCTCTTCAACAGGTGCAGGAGTGTTGATTACGGGAATGCTATGAGAGGTTCATGAGAGTGTTTCTCGCCGTTGCTGCAGATAGCATTTAAAAAGCTTTTTGTACTTTTTATTCAGATATTCAGTTTTTAAATAAGATGTGTTTGCTACAGAACTCAAAAGCCACAATCCCTAAAAAGAACGTTTGAAAATGCGAAAGTAAAATGGACTATAGAAGAGGACAAGAAACTGTGAAAAAAATTCAGTTTCATCCATAAATCCATCAAAAAACATTTAAAAAAACATCCAGTTCTTCTGCAGCAGCTTCTTCACATGCAGAGTGAATGTTGAGTCAGTGTGGATGATTTTTAAAGTGGTCTTGGTGTGGATGTCTTTTAGTCGCCTTCTCCTGTTTGGTTCCTAACCCGCACTCAGAGGCAACATAATCTCTCTGTAAAGATTATGTATCATTATCATTGGGTGATTATGGCAGACCGCAGGAGAAAAAGGGAAACCTTTCCAACAAAAGAGAGCTCAAGCTCAACAAGGGCAATCCTCTCCACTCTCTGGTTGTCATGGTAACTTATTAGACTCTGGGAGGGTTGCACATTTTTCAGTCTTACTGGCCTTTTTGCTCAGTTACATGGTACGTTTCACATTTGTATCTGTGCATGCATGTTGTTTGCACAGGATGTTCAGTCACACATTACAGATGACTTGTGCTGAGATGGTTTATCTTTATACGAGCGCCACCTTGGCTCCTTCATACAGAATTATAGATTCTAGTAGAGCCCGCCTCCTGCCTTTAGGGACAGGCATGTAAATAAGGCTTGTATGTCTCAGACAAGCTGTTTCTACATTACCAATGCTGCCATTTCAGCGGTGGCACTTGCAGAGCACAGCAGGACAAATATTGCACAAGCTGCCAGATGGTGGCCTAACTGATGCATTCATGCCATAGGGCATGTATTGGCACAGTACAGTTGTACTTTGTCAGGGAGGGTGTTAAATACATGGGGTAACTCATGGGAACAATTATGCTAAGGAGTACTAATGAATCAGTTGCATAATGGATCAAATTTTGAAAGTGCAAACAAATCTAAAGAGTAAAGGGAAATATATTGAGCTCATGTACAGAAATGGACCTTTTAACAAATCTAGTTCTGTGTGCCAGTAATAGTCCAGTAAAAGAAACCTTTTCCTGTAATCAGATAAAATCAGCTAATATGAGTCAGTGCTGAGCTTGTGGTGTTGGCTGATGTCCAGGTGGTGTGTGCCAACACACACCTCCACCAGTCCTGACACAACAGCTTTCCCTCATCTATGGGATCACAATGGGAATTTATAGGACTCCCCTCTCAACTCTGCCTGCTACGTTATCTCACTTTGGACAGCTGGCTAACGGCAGTGCGGTTGCCATGGAGACATGCTCAGTTTCTGACAGAGAGAAATAAGACACAGAGCAGTTTTATCATAAGAACACTCAAAGATATATGGGAAACAATGGGAAAGGAAATCTCAGATAGTTGGTGAAGGTCAGTTTTCTTCTTACAATACCAACAACTGCCTCTCGCGTTTGAAGATGCAGAGCTGCGGGCAGATTTTTTACTGCCAGGAATGTCTTGCAGCTGTAAACTACGTGACCTCTGTGAGACAAATGCATTTCTGAGTAGTTTAACTGTGCTGCATTGTATGTTTTACCACTGACTAATCGCTTCACTGTTTGCTTGCCTGTAGACTCTGAAGTCTGCGCCTGAAAACAGCCACAAGGCACACTGCCCGGTTATTAGAAATAAAAATATACAAAAATGTTTTTTACAACCAAGAAATTAGGGCTCGCACAGATGTTTTATATTTCCTCTTGCCTTTGAACTCCCACTAAACCTTCCTCTTCTTTCTCTCCCTCTTTCCTTTTCTTCCTCTTTCTGAATGGCAGCCATTTGCAAACTAATGATGATTTGCAGTTTGATCCATAGACTAGTTAAAACTGTGTTTGGCACGCTCAAACAGTTGTTATCCGTGTACTGTATTGAAAACTGAGACACACTGTCACAGTATACTGTCTGTATTCAGGAAGTGATCCAGACTCTCTCTCTGTCAGGGGAATGATGTAACCGGTTTAACCAATGCTTTTATTTTTCCACTTCAGACCAATAAAGAGGAACAGTAAACCCAGTATTCTAAGCTGCCATGTTACAGACTTTTTGTGTTGATAATAAAGACCAAAAGTTATTGCAACAGCTGCATTTAAAAAAAGATATGCTCCAAGTTGAGGTCTGACCCAAGCCCTCTGACAGTAACAACTTATTAGACGTCTCCGCTGGTACTCTTCTTATTTTGAAATCACAAATCTAGCAGATAATCATAGAAAAATGTGGTGGGTGTGGGAGCGATGGGATCGTGGTGATGGACGGGAATAGTAGCACCGAGAGTAGCAGCGTGTCCACACTGAAGTACTTCTCATACTGATTGTGAAAATTGAGCCAGGCTGTCTGCTGTAAGATGTTGATTAGTTGCTAATCTCTCCTGGAGCGGAGCCATTAGTGATTAAAAATCATGGCAGGAGGAGCTTTTAATTATTACAGAATTTAATGTTGAAAAGTCCTGCTGTATCTGGCCAAAATACACTCACAGTTTATTCTTTATACACAGATGAAACTAATGCAGTTTATTACAACAGATCCCATTAAGGTTATGATGTAGGTTTTAGTGTGTATATAATTATTATTATCATTATGATGGTGATGATTATTATTATACAGAGAGGTGTTTCTGTTATGTAGCCTATCCTCCTGGATGTCCTGGATTGAAATGAAAATAATAAATACACCTGTCAGAGATGAACTACACTATTATTTGACAATATTTAAATAAAAAAAAAACACTTTAAGATGACTTAGTTGGGCTTCCTGTGTAAACAACTTGCCACAGGAAAAGTGGTTTGAGTAATCTTTCAAGCAAAAATTTGCTTCACTGAGCTTTTCTAATGCTATAACTCTTTTGTTGGTTCTACATTATAGTATATTGAATATTTATGTGTTTGTACTGATGAATGGATAAAATAAGGCACTATATGACGTGGCCTTGTGCTCCAGGATATTGTGATGGGCTTGAGTTTCACTGTTTTCTGACATGAAATGAAAACCTCCAGCTTTAATCTTTACTTTAACTAATCATCTTTGACTTACTACATAAATATAAATAATTTTCAGCACTGCTCAGCTGCTCTGAACCTGATTTACCCTAACTGCAGCATGATAATATTTCTTAATCCTGTTTTCATTTTAAGTACTTCTGTTCCATAAAGAATATTAAGAATAATAATAGCTAGTGAAGAAGGATTAATGATAAAAAGAAGACAAAGCAAGTTGGTTCACGCAGATGAAGTCACATGGAAGCTTCTCTGACTTTACCCAAATGTTCGTGACAGCTGCCTGAGCTCTTCCATTATAAACAGCATGGCGCAGGTGTCTGCCTCCTCTCTGATTCATCCTGGTAATAATCTCTCTGACTTGCTGCTATTTCCAGACTAATTGATGTCTGAAAAGCAAACCCGTCCAGGTCCTAGAATAGATCTGACTTCCACCCACTCATCTCGCAAAGAATCCAAAGTGGCATTTGTCCAGTGCTGCTGCTCTCCTGTCAGCGCGGGTACAACGTATGACTACAGTATAGTACACTTGGATGAATCACTAAAGCCATTTATTCATGTCACACGCACACACAAACACACACTCACATATATTCATACAGGTACGAGGTCCCCCAGTGTGTTCAGCAACATGAAAATACCAACAGCAGTTGTGGACAATTTTGTGCAATCTCTGATCGCAAAAGCAGCAAAACAATTTCAGGCGTTTTGACTGAAGCTCAACGGAGACCAAACTTTCCTTCGTGCTGTGAGAGCGGTTTACAGACTGTGTTCGACAGGCAATCCAGGGGGATGTCTGAACGGGGGTTTTCTCTGTGAGAGCACATGAAAGAGTGTTACAGGGGCAAAGGTGGGCTGGATAACAAGTGACTCTCCTGATCCCGCCTGCTGCCACTTCGGGCAAGTTCTCCCATTATACCCTCACCTGCTCGTCTCTCACTCCAACCCCAACCTCCACCCCAGTCAACCTCTGATCCCTCTCTCTTTTTTCCTCCCATCTGCACCCAGAGTTAAAACGGTCAAAAATGAAGCACTCAAATTACAATCTTGTAGAGCTTAAAATAGCCAACAACTGTGTGTGTACGGAGGATGGTCTTTTTTTTTTTTTTTTTTACATCAGCCCTGCCATGGCAACTGGGCTTTGCCGGAGAGCGTCTCCTCTTCTTCAAACGTTTCTTTTCATTAACATCAAAAGGTGACTGTTCACACACCGATGCAGTAACTGCGCGCTGCTAATTGCGTTCCGTTTGTGGTGTGGTAAGTAATAATCGAGCGTCCTAACATGCAGATTGTAGACGTACGCGTGTGTACACATGCTCACTAGGGACAACAGAGACTGACTCAAGTATTACATGCAGGCTTTATTTGCCCCCCCACTCACTCTCTTTCTCTACATGTACAATGTGCATCAGTGACTCTATTAACAAACCACTGTGTGTCAGTTATTGCAGCTAATTGAGGTTGCGTGAAATTGAAATTCAGTATTAAAGGAGACTGTTGCAGAGACGGAGCAGAAAGAGAGGAACGCTGTGCTTTTAATTACAATAGAACTGTGAGATTCCTTTAAAATGGTGACATGCGGATAGAGGGCAATTTTCCGTCAAGTGCTGGATGTTTATGGATGCATTTCTGCTTCGTCAGTCTGGTGAGAAACTCAGCGTGTCACTGCAAACATTTCAGAGGAAGGAAAGTCTGTTGCTGTTTGACGGATGTTTGTGTGCCATCAGGGACGTACTTAAGACTTGATTTAAGACTCGCTCAGTGCACCGAGACAAGAGCGATGATCCATAATTGTCTTTCTTCATCTGCAACAATACCTGATTTTGTGGCCACTTACTTGGGGGGGCAACGTAACACTGACATACACACATATATATATATATATATATAAGTGTATGTCAGTGATAGAGAAAACTCGTAAGTTAGCGCCTAGTTGCCTTTTAACACATCCAGCAGATACGGAGGAACATTAACATTTAGAGTTGTGTTTGTGGCCATCTGATGAATGTCTCTTGATGAATGACTCTTACATTCGCTCTTCTTTTAACTCAGTTTTGTACTCCACCAACACTTGAGTGAAAATATCTGGCTCTTTAGGTTCACAGGTGTTGGACAAGTAGTGCACAATGCTATGAGTGCAGTAAAAGTCAACCAAAGGAGTACATCTGTTGGCCTGGAAACCAAAACAATGAGCTGAAAGATGCTTTAAAGCTCCATAGAGCTGAGGGGAACTGCAGATTTGGGTGATTATTCACTGTGGGCTCCTCACCACATAGCTATTTTATCCACTGTTGTTAATGAAAATATTGATTATAGCCTGTAACTTTGGGTTGTGTTTATTTTTCCTTGTAAGATGTGATTTACAGCCAAGGTCTCTGAAGTATCCCCAGATGACCCTGTTGCATCTCACCATGGAAAGAGAGTCCAGTACCGACTGCGAAGATTTGTTGCAGAGCCAGCGCAGTGCACAGAGGTGAGCTCAAGTCTGTGAATGTCTTTGGTTCGATGTACAAGTTCTGGCTCCCTGACACTCCTCTGCTTGTGGATGGAAAGGCCCGGTCTATGCCGTGAGCCAAGCACTGTGGCTCCAAGTCTGGCCACCTCCCTGAGGCCAGGCTTAAGAGGGAGACCCTACTGTCCCTCATCTGTCCTTCTTTTGGCCACTTCATTAGAGGTTTTGAATGATTTTTGGTCTGGCCTCTTGCCTGGGTCCAATTTGACATGGGAGACCCAACCAGTAGCTACACCGCTGACCTCAATAACAAAACTTCCAAGGTCATGGAGACATGTAGACCCTTCTGTTGTGATAAGGTTCCTGATTCCCAAAGTAGAATCCTTTTTGCTGTGCTCTCAAGCTCATAAAATAATGGGAAAAACAGGAGAAAATACCCTGCACATTTAATAACATGCTTGAAATTCTCAGTTTAGACACTGTAAGCCTAATAAATATAAAGTACAGACCTTTTAAATACTTAAATTAAAAATTCTTGCCAATCCAGAGTAGGTGAACAGTGGTGTATTTTTATCTTTAATCCATATTCTGACTGAAATAACATTGATTCATGTGACAGCAGCTCTTGGATTCAATCCATCCACTCTGCAGCTCCCATTTACTTCTGTCAATATCTCTCTTGAATTAATTTGGTCATTAATTCTAAATTGTGCATAAAGTTTTTAGTGAGGTTCACTGAATGCACTAGGCTTCTGATACGATTATTAAATGATGACAAGAAGAGAAAATTACACCGGTGTAGGCTCGCGCACCATATGGCAGCAGTGATATCGCCCACCACAACAAGCCTAATGGACCGCACTTAAGTCTCGACAATTTACTGCAACAAAAGAAGGGTGTTTTTCAGTAGGTAAAATGCTTTTAAATTAAATAACTTTGTATCTTCTAATTTCCACCTGGCTGCCTTGTGTATTCAGTGAAAGCTGAAGGCAGCTGCCTGTCCTTTACCTGCACGCTGTCAGCACTCATCTGCCATCGGCCCTTCAGTGAGCAATCAAACTGCACTTGGGTTCTTCTTCCGCCATTCAGGTGCATTCGTGCATGCGTGTGTCGGTGTGTGTTTACCCACCAATACATCAGAGAATTGGGGCCGGCGCCAAATCTGCCCACTGATCAGTATCTGTTGTAACTGTTCTGAACTCTCACAGTGAAGGAGCGATATAGTTCAAAATGTCTTTCCAAAGTCGTGTCTTTAGTTATTTAATGGGATTCCTATTAGTTGTTGCCTTGGTAACAGCTGCTCTTCCTGGGTCCATATTTGTGTAAAATAAATGTCCTCAAACTGCATACTGTAAACAATACAGTTACAACATTAACACAGCATCCAGCAATAGTAACATCCAAACCATACATATACAAAACATGAGAACTATTAGGCAAATTTAAAATCGATTGGAAGGTAAAAACAAAACAACAATAAGGAGCTCAGTTCGTCTATATTTGAAATACAAGCTTTTTTAACTGCTCTTTAAAACCTTTTGTCACAGATTATTTTTTTTCTCACCAAGATATCCAGTTAGAATTATCCCACAACATAGAAAAAAAACAAAACTGTTTATTCAGATCAATATAGTTGGAGTTTCAGTTGTACCAGTAACTAGGGATGTCCTAATCAGGTTCTTCTGATCCTTTAATAATGAGTCTGTTCTGATACCTATATTCACCCAAATGTTGATTAAATATGCATCTGATAGATTAAAATAACAACTGTGGCCCTCTAAATGTAATAATCCTTATTTTCTATGAGCTACTTGATCCAAATACTGTCAATAGTGACCAATCAAATCTAACCAATCTAAGCTTGAATTCTTGATAATATATGAATGACATTTTAACAGGAAGAAATTCAACTCCCGCAATTGATGTGACACGATCTGCTAGATAGAAGACACATCACTCTGTTGGGGGAAAATAAATAAATAAATAAATAAATAAAAACCTAATTCATGGTAACGCTGTGCTGTTACTGAATCAGAGTACAGTCAACAGCTTGCAGAGTCAACAGCGAGGTTTAAAGTCATTTTAATCAGCGAAAGCCACAAATGAGAAGCTACATGAATGTTATAATATACAATATATAAACAATGCATTTTATTATCGCTATTGTTGATGTTTCAATTGATCAGTATGTGAGTAATAAAAGGCTGAACCAAAAGAAAAGATAAACCTGAAAAGCACTGAGCGCCATCAGCATGCGGTCGGCGTCCAAGTGTTTGGTCACAGCCCGAGTCTGGTGTCTGTCTTGTGTCATGTTGAGGTAATGTTTTGTGATTCATGACTGATTCATGAATCAAAATGAAATCACCTTGTCTGCTTTTTTCTTTTCCGAGGCCTTGCAGAGGGCAAGAGCTGTCTCTTCTCTCTCTCTCTCTCTCTCTTATCTTCCTCCCACCAGGGACACACACAGAAAGACAAAACACAGACCCTGAGGTGCATTAAGTCGGAAAAATTGACAGATGGAATCAAACAGTGAGAACAGATGAAAGACAAGCTGCAATATGTGTGTGTGTGTGTGTGTGTGCGATCAAAGCTAATCTCGCCTCTCCTCAAGGCGATCCCAAAAAACGGTGTCACTGTTCGCTCACCAGAGGTTTGAGTGTGAATACATTTCTATGATTAGATTTGCAGTGTTCTTCAGATCTAAAACACAACACGCAGCATTCCCAATCGAAAATGTAAAAAAAAAGAGATGTCTCAACAGTTTTGGCTTTTTGGGGGGGGAACAAGAAGCTAGTTTATATCAAGGATGCTACAGAAAAGTCAAAAGGACACCTTCCACATATCAGATTTGGCAAAGTGTGGCATAAAGACATTATTCCAGACTTGTTTGAGGACTCGTGGTGGAAGCTTTGAGGTTGTGAAGTTTCGTCATTTCTAAGAGCTTTTGCAGCATTTATCGCGTGTGTAATGAGCGGGATAATATATTTGCAAATCAGATTTTCGTTTATCACCATCTCAACCCTGTGGAGTAATCAAAGGACGCCCCGCAGGTGATCAGGACCACGTCTGAGGACTCCTGAGCTCTACCCCGTTCACATAAACATAGATAATTCAAATATTGTCACAAAGAAGAAAGGGGATGACTGATGTTTGCTGAGACTTTACACTGGGCTTATATCATGCCTCTGTGACATTCCTCAAGAAATGACGTCTTGCAGGCCTGCTGGGGGCTGTGAGATCTATACTGCTAATAAATCTCTCGCCCATCTGTCTTCCTCGCTGGGGGTCTCAGACATACTAGATTCTTGGCCTAAATTTAGGGTGATTGTCTGAAAAGCGATAAAGTAAAGGGAGGAGGGGGAAGATTAGCAGTATGTGACTAGTCCACAAAAGGACTTGACCACAGGATTGCTGCAATGACCACGCCTGTACGCTTTTAAATAAAAACTTTCCAAATAAGATCTGCTCTAAGTGTATTTTGTTTTTGCCATTTTGAGTTGTTGTCACACCGTTTTAACACCATTTAATTGCTTTTGCCTGTACTCTGTGTTCCTGTTCTTTGCTATGATCTACTATAATTATATAGTTGGTTCCACAAATGATCTTCGAGTTGATGATTCATTCTTGGATGCTTTGACAGCTTTGTCATGTGTAGCTAAAAGCACCCCAACACTAGATAACAAAGGTTTATGTGTAAATATATATATATATATATATATATATATATATATATATATATATATATACACACACACACACACACACACACACACACACATAGAGATGGATGGATGGATGGATGGATGGATGGATGGATGGATGGATGGATAGATAGATAGATAGATAGATAGATAGATAGATAGATAGATAGATAGATAGATAGATAGATAGATAGATAGATAGATGCACTTTAGAGATAGCAAAAATAAACATAAATAAAAAGCATTTCTAACCTATAAAACTATTTCACTTATACAATAAACCAAATAAAGTGAGTTTTCTAGCTTTTTCTGGAGCTTTTAACCACTTCTGATGATGCTCTTCAGCAGATGGAGTATGTACTGTGGTAATAGTGGAAAGCAACTAGACCTATTTATTCAAGTACTACACTTAAGTACAATTTTGAGGTACTTTTTTGCCTGCTACTCTACACAGTACTTACCCTCCACTCCATTTATACATCAAATATTTTCGTTTGTACTCCATTACATTTCATTTACAACTGCAGTTACCCATTAATATGCAGACCTAATCATACAATATGATTAACTGACATAAAATACAAATACAAACAATATTACATATACAAAGTAGTTAATGATACAACATTTAGAACAGGATAACTCTGCATTTTACTTTACATACGTAAAGCACATTTTGCAGATGGTACACATGAACTTTAAGATGGTAGATGTGTATTTTTATTTGAATTATATGCATTTTCAAAGCAGACCTTTTACTTGTACCAGTGTTTTATATTTTTTGGTAGTTTTACTTAGGAATCTCAGTAATTCTTCAACCACTGTACCAACATCATTTTACCACTGGTAAAAAAAGAGGAGCTCAGTTTAACCCATAGTTAGCGTGCCAGTTTCACCGGTGAGAATTAACAGCTAATGTAGCATGAAGTAGAAGTACTGTTGCTATGGTTACTTGCAGTTTAATATACCTCGTGCACTGAATTAGGACAGTGGTTAAACTGCTGACTGAAACTACGTTTGAGGGTTTCCTGTTATGCAATTTGAAGAGACACACTCGTTAAGAGTGTAAAAGTACATTATAACGTTTAATTAAGTCCAAAAACAGAAATTTAATATTGTGTCCCTGTGGATGTGATTTGACAGAAAGTACACAAGGTTATATTTCATTTATCCAACGTCTGGTCAGCATCAATGTTACATGACCTTCGATGAGTCACTCGACAAATGGTATGTGACTTTAATCAGTATGATTGAGTATCAGGCTGGACCAGACCTGACGTCAACACACGCAGATGACACACGCACACACACACACACTGTCATCACTCATCTGCACGACACCTGTTCACACACACTAGGTGAGATTACACACAAACAAGCTCTGATAACATGAGACAAACGTACAGGATGTACTCACTCCACCTTGAAACAAGTCAATAATTCAGAAAAGGTCCGGTGAATCAATAGCTATGAATAATTCGGATTATCTATACAGTTTCAACACACACGCTTCAGGATGTTGAGCAGCATTCATTTCTAGTTCCTGCAACTCGAAGTGCTTCCTTCATAACTGAAGATTAGGCATCACTGTAGTGGCAAAGCACTCACTGATCTTTGATCTGCAGCTTTTTATCAGCTGTTATCAAAGCTGTTGATAGATTTTGCAATTTAGCTGCTTATAAGATGGGTTTCACATATTTGTATGTGAATTTTCAGTTTAATCATATCGTTACATCGAAGTGGAAAGGCAGATTCGGCAAATATATCAAGTCAAGTTGGTTTTATATATATATAACCCAATACCATGAAATACAATTTTCCCAAAGAGTTTTTACAATACCCCTCTGTTGTCTGACCATCAATTTGAATAAGGAAAAAAATCCCCCCAAAAATCCTGTAACGGATCATTTTTTACATTTGACAATCGGCGATTTCAGGTGTATGTGACTTCAATCAGTATACTTATGTGTATCTTTACTTAAGTCTCAGTTTCATCATCTGTCATCAGCCCTTTCTTCAATTGTTCGGCCATGGTGACTGTTTACTCAAAAAACAGGAAAAACATTACACCACTTCACACACAGGTGAGTTGAAGAGTGAGTCTGTTGCATTAAAAGCCTCTTTAAAAGCCCAACTGTGCACTAATTGTGATTTTTCCGGGAGAGTCACCAACGTCACCCAGGTCGTAAAAGTGCAAATGCTGCATGCGTCATCAGTGGGCCATAATCTCAGTCATCATTGTGTTGTATCATTCAGCGGTAGATGGTGACTTAAGAGAGATTTATGGCTACTACTATACTATTAACGGCTACTACTAGAACTGGAGTCTGATTTAGAGTCTGTCAGTTAGTCAGACTTTAGATTAAAAAGTGCCATCTCAAGTAATTTCATTGTTGTTTGTCTCAATGAACTTACCGCTAATATTTGCATAACAAGAGCATAAATGCATATTTACTTTTGAGGTTTTGTAAGAAAAAAAAGGCAATGCAAGGAGTATCTGTTCAAAGACAAGCCCGAGCAATTCAAATTACTTTCTACTGCCATGCTTGTCTGCTTCTTGCTTTTTGTAAATATAGCAGAACCATTATTGGAAACCAGAGCATCCCATAATATCCCATAATTGATCTAATAAGAGCCTGGGAAACAAGATATGGGTTTCAGATTTATTCCATCAAGTTTATACTAGAACACTGTTAACTAAATTTCCCTTTAGTGCGTCAGCATGCTCCAGGCTTCGGTGCAGCAGCAGGCTCTGTGTGTGCAGAGGGATATTGTAGTGCCGTCACACACACTGAGTTCAGAGGTCAGCTCATCAGTCATGAGGAGCGTGCTCCAAAGAGCCTCACTCGCATCACCGTGATTTTATGCAGCTAGACATTCACTCTCACACACACACAAAGCCACAAACACACACCAGGGGGCTCTTGAATGCGACTGAATAGCCGTTTGATGTGATTGCACAAGGTCGTTAGACGGCTCTTATGCTGATTGACAATTAAAGTGCTGATTATTATTCCTTCTCTAATCAACAGCAATTTCAGAGACAAGAACTTTGCCACAGATGTCTACTCTTTGCTTATCGGTTCTTCTAAATGTAACTGCACAGTAAGATTTCTTTAAGCTCCTTTTAGTATCTGTTTATCTTCTGTTTCTTTAATAACTACTTGTGATCGGGCCTCCATTCAAGCATGTTACACTTACAGTTTACTGTGGCAGATTAACCACTCGAAATTAAGTAATCCAGTCATTTTTTACGTAATGAATTTCTCCCAGGGGTAAACAAAAGCAGGCTTCTCATTCCTAGCTAACAGCTGTGTATATTTTCGGCTGTACCCACCTAATATAAACTGATGCTAAAACAAGAAGACATGCTATGGTTTGGAGACACATAGCTGGACAAGCAACAGGGTGGTTAGATTTTTATTGCAATGTTTTGTATGTTTTACTTTTAACGATTTGGGGATGAGGAACAGCTGATGAGTCTGTAACATTGCTAACAAAAGTTTTCGTTGGCGTCGCTGGCGTGTAAATTTATTGTAAATTATAATACAGAAGCACGTTGGCTTGAACAAGGTGGATGTTTTAGTCCGGAGCAGGAATTTTTCAAAACCCCACCGAATAATGTAGTTTATGCCTTTAGAAATAACTAGGTTTTTCTCCTGAAGGTAAACGGGATCCTACTAAAGCCCTGCGTGCTCTGCTTCAACCTGCAGAGGAATGAAAAGGTTTTCAGGCCTGATGTGTCCAGTTATGATTTCCAGGCTAAGATTGGCCAGTCAATGTTCAGGGGTGGTTAAAAGTCAGTTGTTCAGTGAGCATTTTGATTGATTGACAGCATTATTTGTGCTTCACAGAAATGAAACAGCCTATCATTTTAAATATGATACACACCACCCACTGAGCATTCAGACGGGGGGTAAGGGTTAACAGCGTGAGGAGGTTGGTGACAGTGTTGTGTTTACTGTTATCTATAAATCTGTCCGGCAGAGGCTGCAGTGTGATGACAATGTTGTAGTTACAGAGGAAGTCTGAGACGTTCGGTCCCCACAGCAACTGTGCATTGTGTGGCTGTGTCCCTGAGCTATCACGTGCTGACTCATTTGAAGTTCTTCTGGATAAGTATGCCTCTAAAAGCCTCAAATGTAAACATCATATAAATAGTCCTTTGCAGTCTTTGTGAGCCCCTTCCTGTATAAAGCCTCGTGCAGGATGTTCTTCACAGGCTCAATGGACATTAATGTTTGTGTCACTGAACAAAATTGAGCTCTGAGAATACGAAACCTTCACTACTCCCAGAAACAGATGACAGTGTATACTCTTTTCCATGGATTTTTAAATAAGTTAACATTTTTATATAACTTTTAGGTTTACTTCTAAAGTTGTAACTTTAGCTTTAGGTACAGGATAAGCATTTTTAGTAGCATTTCCAACCACATTAGCACAATAGCAATAGTTCTGTTGGTTCTGTCCACCACTTTGGTCAAGACTGAAATATCTCAACAACTACTAGATGTATAGCCATGATATTTTGTATGGATAATCATGGTCCCCAGAGGATGAATCCCTCTGATGTTGGTGATCCCCAAACTTTTCTAGTCCTGCCACAATGGGGTTTTGAATGACAAATTGAAAAACTGAAAGAAAATTGATGGATTGCTATTCATTGCCACTGGTACAGAAATCAGCGTATTCCTCAGTATCAATAATAATTACTTTGGTTTACAAAAAAAATACCTGCAAAACTAATGACATTCCTATGAGCCTCAACTGTACTTTCTGTTTAATGCTAACTATCATGCTAACATGCTAAACTAAACTATGGTGGACTTGGTAAACAAACTATGCTATCACCATGTTAGCATTGTCATTGTATACGTTAGCTGACGCTAACTTTTAGCTGAAAGGACCATTGATTGACCATTGACCATTGATCTACACTAATTATAGGTTGTAACGGTTTGGAGAAAATAATTTATTCATGTATTAGCATCATTATCATAATCTCAAAATAACGGGTTTATCAATTACCATCCAGTTTAAGATTTTCTGTCTCATAAGTTTGTATAAAAATATACACACAATTAATTAATAACTGAGGAAGATGGTATAGAGTCAGTCAACAAGGTGTTGTTATTCAGATAGGCCACTGCTTGAAAAGGTAAACTCGTGAAAGATTGTGCAATATTATCAATAAAAAAGAAATGACCAAGAGGAATTTCTCAGATCAAGCAAACTTTTGGATGTCTTTCATTTAAGATTTGGCTCACAGGAAGCTAGGGAACATACGTAATGGTGCTGTTGATTTCTCTCAATGTGTAATGAAGTGTGGGAAATCTGAGAAGCTCAGAGGGTTAGAGCAGAAAAACAGAAACGGGAAAAAGCCTAATTGGATTTCTTAGAAGTGGACCAAAATGTTCAGGTCAGGAGGTGGAATTCGTGTCCTCCGCTCTTCTCTTGAGATCCAGCCCATTGACTCACATCCTGTGAAGTGGAAGTTTTGTTCACATGCCTCTCCGTTTAATCATTCAAACTACTCTATCAATCCCTGCTGTATTGTGACAAGTACATCCTGAGCTTTCCAGTGATATGTCACATGACAGGCTGGGATGCGGGGAACTTCCTCCTTCTTTTCCTCCAACATTTTACAAACAGAGGAAAGGTAAGTCAAATATTGTTTATCTGTTTTTGTTGGTATGCTAATCATACATGTTCTTTTTTATTAACCTGTTCAAAATGTATGTGTAGTTCAGGAAGCAGTGACATTATTAGTGTTTTAAAGTAATAGCCCTTTTATATATTATATTATGTTATAGTGGACACGTAGATCATCTTAATGTGCTTAATGACTTGCCACATCTTCATCAGTTTACTTAACTTTCATTTGTCTGGAGCCGCGATTGATGCTCAGTCAGATACTCTGTTCTGATTGGTTGTTTTTGATCTGGGCGTGGTGGATTCTTGTTTTGTCAGGACACTGTCACAGTTTTAAATTAGTTGCCTGTTTCTACTTTAACATGCTTTTACTCGACAAAATGCAGACTTTCAAGGCAGAGACTATTTTCATAACTCTAAAACAATAACACAAGATTTGAATTTGATTAATTTGACCGTGCGCCGTTTGTGTCTTTTCCAGCATTGTCAAAATCTTAAGAAAAGGAGGTCATTTTGTCAAAAGTTGGATCTCTTTTTTTCCTCTCAGAGAGCACGCCAGGTCGACACGTCAGAGAGCTGTGAATCACCGTCTGAGACGAGGAGCCAGACTTCCAGGTGTGTTAGATTTGACTCGGGCAGACATAACAAAAGCCTCTTGCCACAAAGATTTGCAGCTTAATGTTGCCGTTCAACATTTTTGCGTTAATGCCAGAATGAGCTGTATTTCAACTTATCATCCCGGATGGTCTCTCCCACGCTGCTTCTCTGGTTTTAATTTGTGGCACCGCATTGCTGAAGCCGTCGGTCGGGTTGGCATGATACAGACATCTGAGCTACAGAAGGCTTACTGGAGGTAAAGTCCTTGAAGTACTACTCAACATAAAAGACGACATCTGAATGACTTTCAGTTTTTTTTCTTTTCTTTCTTTCTTTCTTCTTCATTTGACTGTCTTTCTTAATTAATCCTTGATTTCTTCTCTTTCCTTAACTTAACCAGTGGCAAGAGTCGAGGGGAGGTCAGTATAAGGTAGCATGAGTTACTAATAGCATCTCTGAACTCAAACACTGCATTCTTCTGTTGATTTCTGCTAATTCTGTCCATTTATCTCCCATTTCCTTGACTCTAATTCTGTTATAGCATGACTTTGTAATGGCTGAGTTAAAACCTGTCACAGGATCCTTAAAAGCCACTAATTTATATCCCTGCTGCTCATCAGTAATTCTGCAGTCTCTACCATCTTTACGGCCTGCTGTCCTGAAGCACTGTCTTATTTTATTATCGATGTTATAGAGGAAAGAAGTCGGTCAGTCTGGCAGGGAGTGAAATTGATCCCAGCGCTGAGAATCCCTTCATTGTTTTCTCACTAATTATCCTGGACTAAATCGACAGTGAAGGCATCAATCACCCTGAAAGACACGGTTGCACTTGAGGTGAAAAGCTATTAAACTTTGCACAAAAAAACAGCTTCATCTGAGGGGACGATTGTTGTAATAATGCATCATCATAATTCACAAACACAAAAGTAATTCCAGAGCTTTATGACGGCAATAACAACGCCTCGGCTGTGACGGTGACCATGACGAGAGATGCTTTGTTGTTTTGTTTTAGCCAAAAGTGGGGTTTGTGCATTAGGAGTGTTGCAGATAATCACATAAATTCATTTTGAAAGCTTTCCCCCAAAAGCTCATACAAAATTTACATGGACCTCCACTTTCATCAGCCTTTATCAGCTTGAGTGATGGCTGCTCTCCCCACTGAGGCTTCAGAGTCATATCATGAAAGGTGACAGTGCTCTGAAGCTTTCTTGTTTACACACAGACAAGGATGAAAAGAGCAGATATACTATTGACAGCTGGTAAATATTTGATGAAGCTGCTCTGTCTTCTGACTTTTCTCTTGGCCTCTTCATCTTTTGAGTATGTTGTACAAAAAAAAAGAGTTTTACCGAGCTCTGCTCCAAAATGGACACTGACCGCCTACAACCCATTCTGATTTTGTAGCCATCCTTTTATAGATTAGTAGTAAAGGTGGCTGTTTTTTAGGACAAAGCCATTTAGGTTATTCAAGTTTTGTACCCTTTTGTCTTGTAGTAGTGAAGAATATACCTATTTTAGCAGGCAGTCTCCAAAATCTGTGTCACATGTATAACTCTGGTACATTACAGACCATTGAGAGGCAACTTTCCCCAACATTTAATATTTATGATCCACAAAGTTCATACTATACATAAATGAAGAGAAAGATAATCTGTGCTTGAAAGTTATTTTACTTTAAAGAGGATCTAGACTGTAAAAGTCTCAAAATTAGAGTATATACTGTGACATTTTTTGAGCTTTTTCAGTGAATAAAAATTATATAGTTTTGTCATTTTACTCCAACTTACAATTATTTTCATTATTCATTTGTTCTGTACTCTTTTTTTAAAGTAATTTATTTATTATTTAGTTTATAAAATATCAGTAAAATACCTGTGCCAATTTCTGTTTCGGTTCTATTAAGCATCCTTTTTCCCCCAATGATCTCATTTGTAAATGACATTTAAGTTGAATTCACAGCAGACACAGTGCTCAGATGGAAGAAGAGCTGTGGATGTTCTTGTTGTTTTAACAGTACAAATGTCAGTAATTAAATGATGATGGTGGAGCAGAAAAAGTCACACCATAGCTGACCTGAGTTCTGGTGACATGATGAAAGTTAACAAAAGTCTGAAGTTTAGACAAAGGGACTGTGAGGGAGCAAAGCTATTTCAGTGTGATGCCAGGGCTGATTTGTCACTTCACATGCATCAGGAGATGACAGGGTAGACGTACGACTGATTCACAGAAAACAAAACACAGTGGAGGTATGACTCAAAACCTGTCAGAGAGCCTTTCCACTTTTTCTGTGGTCCAAAAAGCTCAAAGTAGGAAAAGTGAACTCTGAGGTTTATACTTCTGACTCTAACAGAATCTCATAAAATCCATCCACCAAAGAATAATTTGATCTAAAAACACCATTTAAAGTTATATTCTGCACCAATGAAAGCTAATTTCTATGTGTGTAAATATGCATATAATCTTGCTTAGTAATTCCCTCCAGACGTTGATTTTGGTGAAAAAAACAGCTGCTCAGTTCAGAACAACGAGTATTCAGAGAGGCCCATAAAAAGTATCGCCTGTTCAGCAGCATATTAGTGTGTTCACTGGGTTTGTTTGTCTTTGGAGGAGGAAAAAAAATTATTATCCTAATATTTTTCAGATGGCTGAGCAGTTTATGATTGAATCTTGTAATTGCTGATGTTAAGTGACACCCCATTGCTCTCAAGATGGGTTTACAGCTTTGCAACAAGCTACACTACCTTTCAGGTAATTAGGAGGACACACTTCTCTGAATGAGGGACACCGACAGCCAACTGTCACGGGATTAGCTAACAGAGAGCTGATGTTATGTCTAATCTTTTTTTTTTCTGTCAGTGGGTGAAGGTGGACCAGCCTCCCCCTAGTGGAGGCCTGCTTCTCAGGCTTATATCTAAAGAGCAACAATCAACTGCAACAACTAACAGCTCATTTGGGGAATTAAATGGCCAAAGTCACTTTTCTTCTTTCTCTTTGACCTTTTTGAATTTAAGCAAAAGTAAAAAAAAAAGCACTTAAATGCCCAAAAGTGGCATCTGATGATTGGTCAAGTCATTACAAAGCAGCAGGACACAAGTTTCTATTAGCAGCATCCGTCTGAAAACCGGAGGACATGCAATGACTTGTAGGGATTTGCACAATTCCCCATGCCTCCTCTGACCTCTATCTAGTGCGCTTAAGCAGGGCCCCTGAGAAATGCTTGACAACAACATCCACTCACTTTGCTGCCATGGGACTACACAGCATCAGCTGCAGGACGCTAATTCATAGCTGGGCTACATTTTGCATAAGAACCAAAATTCATTTTAAAACCACCACTACAATAAAAGATCACCAAGCTCCACGAGGCCTGTGCTGTAGAGGGAAAAGGGAAAGAAAAATACAGACGAGCCTTTTCAAAAAGTAATTTCCTTGCACTTGGGCCATATAATACAAAGCTAAGCTGAAATCTTTTTTTCTTTTTTTTGGTAGATTGAAAGTCACATCTGTATCAAATACCCTGCAGGTTTAATGGTGGACCGTGTAAGCTGATCCTCCACATTTATGGAGCCTCCTAAAAAGATTCAAAGAAATCTCCCGGAGCTTGGCTAAAAGGAGGAAAGGCCACGCTAGACAGAGTAAGTCCTATCATGTGGATCTCTCTAAGAAGGGAGAAGCATTAACAGAAACAGAAAATGGAATGGGAGAAGATCATTTTAATTCCATCTGTAAGGAGATATAGGTACAAGGTGCCATTTGTATTATTAATGAGCCCGGCTGTGTGGAAGAGCATTTGAGAAAGGAGCTCGTCATGAACACAACCTCAGCCTGCACACGGGTGAAACGCCCACCTTCGTCCAGTGAAAAGTGACATATTTACAGGACGAAAGAAATCAGTTTACTTGGTGTCTGATACACAGTCAACAGAGGAATTACCTTGTGACTAAGTGCTGCCAGCGAACAATCCACGCTGCTTCCCTGCTTTGCATTCATTTATCATGACCTCATTTCCCGAGTACATTTCAAACCACTCAATATTTCATAAGAATTATAAGGAAAATGTGTGTGATTACTATCTGGCACTGTGGGTGAACAATCCATATAAAACCAGCAATCTTGGCAAGAATTTAGTTCTTTTCTGTGACAAATAAAATGATCCTTTATAGATTTGTGATGATTTCATGTTTATTTTCACATTTGTAGTTTTTGGTTCACATGCAGTGCAGTGGCAGTAAGATTTATCTCACTCTGTCAAGTGTTTGTATTTGCACCCAATGATGGTCACAAGGAGAGAACAGCACAAAGGACGGCATGTGCATGATTTTGCTGTTTTGGTAATGACTGTGAGCTATGCAAGTAGTTCCTGTTCTTCCTCACTGTGCAGACACACAAACACACACACGCATTATATCGCTTCTGTGCATACCTCCTCCTGGCTGAACATCATACAGTTCAATCCAAACACAACCTGCCTGAGGCCTCCCTGTTGGAGAGACTGGCCCTTATCAGAGCTCCCTCCTCCTGCTGCATGTGGCCATGTGTCCTGCAGCATCACCCGCCAGCCGAGACGGCATAATACCCACAGTGCTCCACGGGGCACCTCTTGCTCACCCGGTCAGCGGGCGAACGTGCAGTGTCAAGATGACACAGCCATATGTTCGCACCCTTCATTTCCCTGCTCCTGAGAGATTCTCTCATCGCTTAATCTGTGGTGTGATCGACGATTTCTGTCATTTTGCCCGCGGTGTAAAAGCGTGTCTATCTGTATGATTCGTGCTATTTTGACACTTTATCAACATAATTGAGGAAGCTGTCAGGTTGGCCCCTGATTCACCTTTCACTGATGTGTGTGACCCGATTGATCCAATTGATCCAATTGATCGTTTCCCTTGCATTTTCGACCGAGTGTGCAACACACTCCGGGGAGACACTTAAGCTCTCTGCTGCCATGTCACATCAGGAATCGTAGGAGCAGAGAGGAAAGGCAGAGCATCACAGATATGGCACATCACATACACACAGGCTGTGCTGACACTTGCAAGACCAAGTCACCAGTGACAATACTGGTTTGTATTTACGCCCGTAAATGTTACAAAACCAACAGTTCCTATCAGCCAACCATTTAGTGACATCTGGACAGGCTTTCAAAATTAAATTTCGATTTTAACAGTAATTTGGATGGTTTTAACTCATCCAAATTACTTTAAGTGTTGATGAAAGACAGAAGGGAGGTGGCCATAAAGTGTCACAATTCCCAAAGTGCCCTTGAGCAAGCCATCACTTTTCTGGTCAGCCAATCGATGAACTAATCGTTTCAGTGCTGATACGGCTGCCAGGAACTCCCTCAAACTTTGCTCCATTTCTGTTTCCATTTTTTTCACTTTTCAAGGAAGCAGAGGGATCGGAGTGCAGCGAGCCTTGAGACAGTCACTGCCCACAACATCTTCCAACTACCCAGCCAGAACAAACGCACTCACATAATGTATATACCGTCTCTGCATGTATAGGTGTAGATGCATATAAGTAACTGCAACTTGTTTTGTTTTATGCTCTTCTAGTCCAAATTTTTGTATATATGTTTGTCTATATATATATATACACACACACACATATATATGTGTGTGTGTATCATGCAGAGGCTACGACTCTCATTTCATTGTGTAACCCTGCGTTCTAAGATAAATGTACCTTGATTAAAACAGGGCTGCAACTACCAATTATTTTCAACATCGTTCTGTATAAATCATCAGAAACTGTGAAAAAAGAACACCCTTCGGGTGACATGTTCAGACAGTCCAAACTCAAAGATATTTAGTTTATGGCAAAGAAAAGCATCAAATAAACAAATAGTTGTAGCTGTAAAACGTAGACCACTGCATCACTGGTGCTGTTGTTTCTCGCAGTATTCTGTTTTTCTTTCATTTCATTTTGCAAATATGTGCTGCATGAACACACTATTCATTTTCCCCCTGCGAGTACAAGCCACGCAATTTTCTCTTCAGTTTAGTGTGCGTTTGTGTTCCTTACTGCATGTATGCAAATTGCAGCTGGATCTGGTGAATCAGCGGATGACCGTCTCTGTTTGTTTGTTTGTTTGTCCGTCTGTGCAGTGTGTGTTTACTAAACTAAACTGCGGTGCATTCCTCGTCAGTGGAATAACCTCTGGACAGTGTTGGGGGAGAGGAGATTAGATTAACTGTCACTAGGATGCTAATAAATGAACAGACAAGGAACAGAGAGAGAGTGTGTTTGAGAGAGAGAGAGAGAGAGAGAGAGAGAGAGAGAGACGGAGGATTTAAAAAAGGCATAAAAACGCAGGGTGATTTCACTTGTGAGGGAAGTTGAGCGGAGAACTAACAGGAAGTCTTTTCCCACCAGAGGAAACCAAGTCTCGTTACTGTAAAAGCAACCTGACCTTGTGGCTTCTGTCTTGAAGGAATGCATGCAGAGGAGACAGACAGAGAGATAAACAGGAGCTCACACAGTGTAGAGGATCACCCTCCGGTGCACACACAAGCTCTCTCTCCCTCCCTCTCTCACTTTCTCTCTCACTCGCCCACT
The DNA here is from genome assembly GCA_023238725.1 of Scortum barcoo. Lineage (NCBI taxonomy): Eukaryota > Metazoa > Chordata > Actinopteri > Centrarchiformes > Terapontidae > Scortum > Scortum barcoo. Next base: position 8,800,630 of record CM041536.1, on the reverse strand, counting down.
TACTCAGTATCGTTTCATCTCTCTCTCTCTCTCTCTCCTCTGCCACACACTCTCAGTCGCTGGGCTCTGACGGATGGGGATACACTGCCAAGGAGGACTTAGGGGCGAGAAGAGTGTGTTTCTTTTCTTCTCTGGTGTGTTTTCCTTCTCTTCCGCCTGGCTTCCCTCATGAGCTGTTAATTCCAACCCCTCTGGTCCCGAGGATGAGGAGGACCTATTTGTGAGGAGGCGCGACAAAAGGAGAGGAAACAAGGAGCAACAGGGTGGTAAATTCTGCGAGAAGATCTTTTTCTGCAAGCTCGAGCAAGGTTAGTGGGGAGAGCTGCTTATCCTTAAAACAAACACTGCTGTTATTGTTACACCCTCTGTTCTTTACTTTATCTCTCACAAGACATTTCCTATTCAAAGCATACTCAAGCGCTTCCCATCCCTCAGTGTCTAATGAAGGCTTGAATTAAATGTCCTTACAGAGCAGTTTTCTAAATTAAAAAAAAAAAAAATTAAAAGTCCTTTGGTTACATTTTAGAGATATTTCTCTCTCAAATAGGAAGTCTCCGAGCTGAAGTTTCACTCTAGGTGGGTAATTTCCCAAAGGTGTACAGCATCTCAGGTGGAGTCTCTCCTCTGGCGTGGCAGCAGAGGAGTGAGCTGCAGGAAAAGGCGAGGACAGCTCGCTCTCATCGGCGCTCCTCGGCCGTCACTTTACACGGGAGGCAATTAAGCGAGATTGGCAGCCGACGCTGCCGGTAACTTGGAAACAGGCGTGTGGGAGACGAACGGTGGCACATGAGAGGATTTAGGGGAGAGAGGTGCAGAGGAGGAAGGAGGTTCCCTTTGTTCATTCACACAAAAGCGTGCTTCTCTGTGAAAAAAAGCTCCTGCTCTCGTCTGTGTGTGTCTGTGGGGCAGCAGTTGTGAGCTTTTGTGATTTCTAACATGACAGCGAACCTTGCTCGAGCGTGTGCACATAGTGCATAGAAAGTGTGTGTGTGTGTGTGTGTGTGGCTGCATGTGTGTGCATAGGGGTAATATGCCTCTCTGGTCTGTATTGGAGGCAGTGAGTTCCCTAGGTGAGCCCTCACATTCAGTTACCACAAGTGAAAGAAATTATTCACACGTAAAACCAGTCAGACAATGGGAGAAAAGGAAAAAATAAATAAATAGAAACACAGCCGCCTCCTTTGAAAATGTGCCATACCTGGATGAACCATTGTGCAATTTTTCTAATGAATGGATGAGCAGTTGTGTAATTCACACAATAAATGAGCTCCTGAGGGACTCTGCCTTTGTTAAGGTTGTATTTATTAACACTATGTTACTGAAAAAAACATCCTTGAAACCAATAAAGACCTATTCTGCTCACTATTTGTCACAAAGCCTTCTCTGAGCTATTTTTGCAGCGTGGTTAAGATAAGTGGACGCTGAGGTTGGCCTCTGGCTTCTGGTAACACAGGCCTCTGACGCAGGTGAAGTGTTTTTTTTAAAGATTCAGGTAGGAAAAGGAGGGGGGGAGCGTTTGATTAAAAATGTATTAAAGAAAAGGACGGGGAACAGAGAGTATCGTGTTCTCAGAGTAAACACAGGTGGAGTCATGTAGGGCAATTACTCTGAACTGTGTGTGTTTTGACACAAAAGGGGAGAGATACTGCATAAACCTAAGCCTCACCGCCCATTTGTTTCAGTGACAGCAGAGTGTTGGTCCACATTCAGCAGGATGTGTTTATACAAAAACCTCTAAAGTGAAGAATTTCTTTAAAAAAAAAAAAAAAGGTCATTCAGCAGCAGATTAACACAGTGATCCTCCTCCATGCTTTGTGTTTAGTCTGGACTTAGTGTGTTTTCGGCACCTCCACAGGATGGTTGGGCCTGGCCATCAGTCACCAGTCGAGAGGAGCGTTTCCTGTGTCACCTTGTCTCAGCCTCACAGGGACAGTTAGAGTGAGTCCATCAGTGGCTCGCTGACTTTCCCTACTAGGAGGTGTCATTGACATTGAGTTAATGTCTGCCTGCACGCATTAACTCGCGCATACAGTATACACACTCACATCCTGTCCCAGCCTTCCCCGGGCATATACACAAAAGCAGAATAACACATACAGCAGGCCTACACACACACACACACATACACACACACCGTGGGAGGCGGAGCGGGGAGAGGCGTCGTGACCGGTGGCTTGGCAGAAGCCCTGAAGGTGAAAATTTGAAGTGAGGAGCATTTCAAATTCAGAACAGATGATCAAACTGGTGTCTGAGCTACGGAGTAGCTGGTGGCACCAGATGCAGACAATCTTTTGGCAGAGGAAGAGTTTTTGGTGCCTGAATCTCAAAACATAAAAGTCAGAGGCGCGGAGCCGAAATTAATACGACTGTGGTATCATCATCTCACGGATGGTGGTTCTTATCACAGTCCAGATGAGACCCCCCCCAAAAAAAAAAAACGACTCCCAGCTATACCGAGCGGTGTTTTCTCCACGACTATCTTCTCTGCAACACCTAATCCAGCCGTATATCTAGAAGTATCAGAGTGTGGACAGAAGAGGCTATTTAGGAGTGAGCACAGACTGAAACTGTGGCCCAGAGTCTATCTTTGGTCATGGTGAGACTGACGTGTGTCCTTAGTTTATCACACACAAACAGAAGAGAGGTTTTGACTGGGAATTCAACATTTTGTCAGCCAAGCGTATCTGTGTATTCCCAAATTTCTCTGAGTAATACGCTGAGCTAATTACCTAATAAACACTGCCATCCCACTAAAATGCTGCTCTTACAAGCTCTCCATCACTTCTCCACAAAGGTTTCACGCAGTACTTTTTTTAAGAGTTATTTTATCTCACAAATAACTCTTAAATAAACATTTTCTTTGTGACCCAGACACATCCGCATGTCAAAATGTGCCCTAGTTTAGTGTGACCTGTTACTGGCCACAAGGGGCAGAGAGGCTAACCCTGAACCACTGAGGCAGTTTACACACTTACTTTGAGTCAGAACCCGTGAATTTTATTACCCCGCTCCCTCCCACTAACCCTTTTCAAAGCTTGATTGCTCTTTTATTTGACTGCTGTTCTGACCTGCGGTTTGTCTGAGTTGTTTTTTTTTTTTTTTTTAATTAAAACTACAGCTGCAAATCAAATTGACACCCGTTTGACTTGCACAGGTAAAATGACGAACAATCTACAGGTGGACGGGGCCACATGATCCTAACATGTACAGGTCAGAAAGCTTTTACCGCTCTTTATAAAAGAAAGGTATCCTTAGTGCTGCAATGAATGATAATTTTCATTATCGATTAACCTGTGGATTACTCTGTCCATTATTCATTCTTTGTTAAGAGCAAACGTATGTCAGAAAAATAATGAAAGATTATCTTAAGGCTGAGATGAAGTCTTCAAGTTCATTCAATTGATTAATTTTACTCTCAGTACTAATTATAGTTTGGCATTTAGTTGGATTTGTACAGATTTATCTTTTCTGTTAGGCATTTGGTCGGCACCTGTTTATCTGATAACAACGTAAAAATGCACCCAATGACTTGACCACCAGGAGTCAGGATCGTTCCCGATGCAGACCAACCAGAGTTTAACCATCTTGTTCAGGTGGACTCTTGGTGGAGTCTTGGTTTGGATCTGAATGTGGAAAAAGTGTTTTGTGTGAAATCTTTACGTGAATATCTCCAACATTCAGAAAAAAAACTGCCATTGTGAAATCCCCTGAAGAAATATTTCTTCTAATGCTGACTGCAGGGATTTGGGCTCTTTGGAGTATTACCCTTTACTATTTTATAAAACAGAGATCCAACATAGTTCAAAATTCAGCTAAAAAAAGCTAAAAGTGCAGCAGAGAGATACCTCTGTTTGCACATCTGAACAGAACAAAGGTTTTTTTTTTTTTTTATATGACTTTCTGAGTGCACCGGATCATATTGAACAGCTTCCAACTGAGAGTGTAACTCATTAATAACATCAACAGCAGAAATGGCAGCCAAATAATGACATTCTCCAACCCAAAATAAATAGCAGCATGTAGTCACTCAGTGTGCACAGAAGTGTCTCGTTTTATGATCTGCAGTGCAGAAAACTCTGCATTCATTTGGTTTATCTGGTCTGTCATCTTGACATCTCTCTCCCCCGGGTTAACACCGAGTTCCCCCGCCCTGGGTATGTGTGTGTGTGTGTGTGGGTGTACAGTATGTGTGTGTGTTTTTATGGGTGTGCTTTAATTCATGAGCTTGTTAAAAAGTGGCAGAGTTAGAAAGAAAGGAAGTGTGTATAGTCTGCATGTGCATGTGTTTACAGCTGTGTGGCTGAAGAAATAAGTATATGTATGTGTCTATAATCGTGTGTGTGTCTTTAGTTTTGTGTATGAGCAAACGGGCAAGCAGAGAGAGAGAGAGAGAGAGAGAGGCAGACAGAAGCAGACTCCTTGATGAAGCGTTGACGTTCCTTTGATGCCGGCTTCCCCTCCGTATCAGATTCCCACAACGCTGCCTGCATCTTTTTACTCTCTGCTTGTTTGCAGGTGATAAAACAGCCCATTAAATGTTTTCATTATATCTAAATGTCAATATGGCGAGATGCATTTATCTTTCACCTTCCCCCTCAGTGTGTGTATGTACATTGCTTTGAGCTTTGTTGATGCATTGTTTTCTTTTTTTGGGGGGGTGGGGTGGTGGCGACTGGTGTTTATTGGCGTCAAGAAGGCATTTCCCCGTTTTGTGCAGCAACTGAAATGAGAGGAAGGAGCTGAAGGAGTAATCAAATAACAAACAAGCTGTTGAAATTTAGACACAGGTTCACCCACTGGCTGTTTTGAATATTAATGCACTGTCTGTTGTGTATGTGTTTGTGTGAGAGAGAGATCAACACGAAAAGGGAGGAAAAATTACATCGATTCAGACTCCTTTGAGGCTTCTGTAGTATTGACCCTGCTGAAACAGTTATATCACGCATGAATGATCATTGTTGAGAAGAAAAAAAATATTAATACTTGAGGGAAATCAGAGATTGGGCAAATATTTCCTGGAGTGGACCCATTATTCAAATCCGTATTAATGTGTACTGTTCATTTCCATGCATAGATAAAAAGCTCCATCTTTATATTGTACTCTTTTCAGTGAAAAAAATTCTGAAAAACATTAATTGAGGGGGAAGGTCAGGAGTCTTTTCTCAAGGGGGATCTGGAAAACAGAAAAGACTAAACATAAAAATGGTATTGACATATTGACATTTAAATCTTTATGCATGACCACACTCTTTCCTCACTGACCCCACTCAATTCTCATTATTTTCCTTACCACTGTCTGACCTGTGACCAGAGCAGCTTTTCAACATGGCCTCCTCTTCAACTAATGTTTAACCTCCAGTTGACTCGTCACACCGGGTCACATCATAGATCTGTTTCAGGCAACCAGGAGTGAGTGGACTCAGAAGATTCAAACTCTACTTGATTTTTTTGTTACATCTTATAAACACAGAACAAAATACTTTACTTTTGTACATATACTTTTCTTTTATTGAAGTAAAATTCAGCATTAATACCGCAATGTTAAAATACTTACAAGTAATTGTCCAAGCTTTTAGCAGGTATGCATAGTATATGTACTATAGTATACATATAGTACATAGTATACTAGTATAATATGTGGTAATCTTGAGATGATGATATTTTTTGCAGGTAAAATTTTAGCTGTAAAAGAAATGTAGTGGAGTAGAAGTGTAAAGCAGAAGAAAATGTAAAAGACTCTGGTACCTCAAAAGGACAGTACAAATAAATAGTTACATTGCATCACTGGAGTAAATGTTAAGATAAATTAAGCTGTGTGTGTCTTTGTACAGATTATGGTCTCTTAGTCTCAATGCAAATGTACTGTGTCAGAGAGCTCACAGGTTTATTTCATTTGAGAGCAGTAAACAAAGTTGTGTAGAAATAGTCAAAGTTTTACTTTCTATTTTGGCAAACAGGTGCGTGCAACTTAGCAGCAAGTGAATAAGAAGTTGTTTTCGTCACAATTTCAGCTACTTTTCCTGCACAATCACACAGATTTAGATTTACTCAGTCATATCACTCCTCTTTTACAGCACCAGAAGGTATCATATGCTTCAATTCACAAGTAAAATGTGTTTTTTAGTATAGTACTATATGTACTGTATTTGCAACTCCACAGGACATAGGAGAAAAGTCCTAGTTAGTAAAATCACAGCAGAGAGAGAACAACATCAACGCCGATACAATCTCTGAATAAGCCACCAAATCCAAAGCAGATGGCTTCCATATAAAGCTTTGCGTCTGACTGACCGAGGTCGCTGAGGTGGACGTGAGTGACAGCGGAGATGCACGGACGGTGGATGAAGGGTTAAATGTCGATGTCAGACAGCGGCTGTTGATTACAGAGCCGGGGGTGCAGCAGAGCTTCTGTCACTTTGGCTCAGTCTTGCAATGTAGCGCAAAAGCTTTTATCACCGGATAAAAGGAGCATGTTGAGGTAACGGCTTAAATGCATCTACAGTGTCAACAAGAAGTGGCAAGTGAGAGGACCGAAGAAACAGCTGGGCATGCAACCTCAGGATTAACATTTAAGATGCTAGCTTTATTCTTATAATTACTTGATTTAAGTGATAAAACATATCTTTATTTTGTGTCAAACTCAGACACTGAGTCGGATTTGTGTGTCGGGCAGTTTATCTCGAGCAAAGTTTATTCATGATCTTCAGGAACAGCACATATATAACAAGTTAATTTTAGTCCTGTTTTTGGTCAACTCCTGAGGGAAATATCTGACTCTTAAGCTTTTAAATGCTCCACTATCTTCTCCAACTAGTTGCTAATTTTATGTCTGCTGTTTAGTGCTGAGCTGATAATGTACGGTGGGCTTTTACCACTTTTTCCCTGAGAACAGCAGCCTGCTGCATCAAGGAAATGACATTACAGCAGCGAAAGTGAACGAAAACAGTAAAGTTGTGGGCTGGACAGCTTAACAATGAGCTGAATCTCATTATGAAGCTCCATAAAGCCAAAGGGAAACTGTGGATTCGGGTGATAATATAATTTGATACACAGTGTTATTATGAAATATCGATTATAGCTACTTTAGGAATGTAATTTCATTTTTTTTATACCTGAGCCCACTCCGTTTGCTTTTGAAGATAAGCATTTTAGTGGATCTCTGAGGTGAAATTCTTTCTATTATTTTCAGCATTTTAACATTATGTTCTGAAGGACTTGATGGAAATTAGTTTTTTTTTTTTGCTGCTCATCGTAACTCAAGTGCATGTCTGTGCAAGTGTGAGTGACAACATTTTATAACTTTAAAACTTTAAAAACCTTAACTTTTAATAAAAAAAATTTTGAACTGACAAACAATACATCCTCCTTTTAAAGAGTCTAATTGATTGCCGGTATACCAGTATAAGTACAGATTGGGCCTCTGACACAGTAGTATTCAGGGGAAAACCTCTGGGGTTATTCATCCTCACTCAAAACAATACATTATGTCATGTTTCGTCTTTTCACTGGTGCTGGACCTTATTGTTGAAAGAAACCACACAGAGTGACGCTGCAGGAATAAGCATGAATGTGGATAAGAGCTGCGTGTGTCTTTGGGCTTTTCTCTCATAAATCATCCACCGGAAAATCCACATTACATGGGGGTGTAAACTCTGACTGCAGCATATGTGTGTGTGAGCATCTGTCTATATTGTGGCAACAAACATATATGTGCCTACTATACTGACAGAGATAATGCATTATATAAAGACTCTATAATCCATGAGTCATTATGGGTTCAAATGACTGTAATTTTTGATTCACCATGTAATATAATGGCTCACTATAATCCCTCTCTCCAATAAAGACTAATAATTTAAACAGACATGATAATAATGTCCAATTATTATCAGTGAATAACAGCAGGTAACTCTGCTATTGTTCATTCTGATAATAAAAAAAATTCATTCCACAGTCACAGAAATCAGCTCCAAAGGAACCTTTTCAGTAGAGACTTCAGAGCATTTAGCACAAATTTATAATATCAGAGCTTAGAGCTGAACTCACTGGCATTCGGGGAGCATTTCGGGACATAATAGGAAGTTATTATTCACAGAAGATCCGCCAAACTTATGCAGTTCGCTCTCCGTGGGTCAAAACCGGGACAGCCTCATTAATGAGGTGCAATCCCACCACGATGGCCAGTCAACCAACACTTCCAATAATGATTGCTGGAACGGCCCACAAATGGTTCCTTGCATTTTAAGATTTTTCTAACAGGCCGTATAAACCGGCTGCCAAAACACCATTAGTGTTTGGACGTGGAGCAGCGTGGAATATTACCCGTTCCCATACGAGATATTCTTGGCAGTACAGCGTGAGGTTGTCCGTGACCGCTGCCCCCGGTGACCTCTGGGACATTCAGGGTGTATGAGGGTGTTTCTGTGGTGGTTATATTTAGAATAAATTGCCTGGGGAGTGTTAAGACAGACTTACGACAGATTGTAGTTTGGGGGGGTAAGCTCCCACTGTTCTCTGTGTTCACTGTGCCACTTTTAGATCTCACACACTCATAAAAGATGCTTTTTAAAATCTTTATTTCTATCAATCTTTTCAGGCAGTGTGGCAACATAATACTTGTAAAGGAACGAGGTCTTCCAATGACGAGTGCAATAGGTCACATCTTATCGGCACATATACAGCATTTGGTCCACTCTTCCTGTATTTTACATATACTCACATTGCAGTCATCAAGTAAATCTCGAAACAGCTCATTTCAGTCAGGTTTTCCTTTGTTAGAGGGGTTTGCCTGCAGCCATTCTTGTGTGATAGGTTTCTTCCTGGCAGCCAAAAGTATTTTATAAAGAGCTATTCATCCTGTGCCATAACTTTATCCAGGACTTAGCCCAGGTAAAATGTGGCAAAGCGCAATCAATTTGTAATCCAAAAATGTTTTATTGTTATTTTTTCGTTAGTACTCTCTTGCCAATATGAAGAAAAATGAAAGGGCAAGAATATCTTTGTATAAATTTAGATTTTGGTCAGTCAGGAGGGGTAGGATTTCTGGTTCATAACCAAACCAAAGACAAACTACGCCTCAGATTAGCGTTTTTACTATTTCTGGCTTGTTTAATGTTGGTTTATTAGTATTAAATATCGTGAGATAACTCTTGGATCGCACAGGATATTATATCTTTCCAGAGAGCCAACTTTTGCTTTAGTGTTGCCTCACAGCCATGGTGGTCTGTGTAAACCTAGAATACGAATGCACGCCAACGGGGAAAACAACAAAGATTACGAAGCGGCTGTGTTTCAGCTGCATTTTTGTCATGCGTTACTGTCCCATGTCATGATTTTCTCTTTCTTCATTTTTGAAATTCCCACTGGGCTATTTGTCTGCGGGTTGAAGCTATTTTAAATCCGGGGTCAGGCGGATGATGAAGGGGGAACATTTCCAAGAGAAACCAACTGCGCCCAGAGTGGGGTGTTAAAGCAAATCTAAACAAACAATGCTGGCTTGTGTCTGGGAGATACTGTCATGTCTGTCTGCATCACAGACACCAAATAGTCCACGGGATATGTCTCCCAAACCCCGGAGCCAAAACAAGTCCAGTTATTCTGCGTGAGTCACAGTCCTGCTACCAAAGAAAACTGAATTTGAGTGCCAAAGCGCTGATGTGTTGACAGATGAGGCCTCTGTGTAGCCTGCAGGCAGCTCAAACCTTGATGGAACTGCAAGTGTTGGGAGCTGCAGTGGAACAATTCCTGGAAGGCTTTCTGTGGCCCTGAAAGTGACTTAACTGTGACAGCTACTGTATCTCTGTGACATTTAGCAGTCAAACTCAACAACGCCCAGTCCTCTGAGCCACCTGATCAAAGCAAATCACTAAATAGTAGAGACGCTGCTCAGGGACGGCAAACTCAATCGCAAGGAGCGCTCTGACTAAAACTAATGCTCACTTTCTTTGTCGACTACTTATTGGAAGAACTGTTTGGTCTGAAAAATGTCACACCCTAAACAGCTACTAAAAAGACCTTGTGCTACTGTTTCCAAAGTCATAAACTAACTTTCACTCCCAACTTTTATAGTAACATGGCAAGAAGTGCTTAGAAATATTAAAATTTGAGCATCCATAAGACTGGTTTACAACCTTTTTTAAGCATGTGACACCGTAATTTGAAGCAATGTATACTTTAGGGGGCTGAAGTGACAAAACCATATAATCATCATCATCTCATAAGAAAAGGAAAAATTAAGTTATAAAAGAACATATGTTGTGTAGCAGATATCTTTCCCCTCACTTTGAGTCCTTGTGTGGGCCTGACCCATGTCCACCCCAGATTATTAGTTTACAATAGTATTAAACAAAGAAATGCAGGAAATCTTAACATCTGAGAAGCTGAAACTGGAGAATAATTGGAATTTTGCTTGAAAAGTGAATAAATAATCAATCATAAATATTGTTGAAAGTTCAATTAATCTACTAATAGCTTCGGTGCTGGTCAAAAGAGACAGAGGCTAAACTTTTAGCAGCTGCTTTTCCTGTCATTTAATGAAGGTTTTATAAATAACCTTAAGTACAGTCTCTCATGTAGCATCAAGTGAGCTGAATTCATTCATACTGAATCACACGGAAGCGTTGTAGATCTGCTTTATATTAAATGGGGCTCCAAACATTTTCATCCCCCAGCTGACTTTGAGACCCTGATTGTATAATGAATTCAACTTATTAGACTCCAGTAGCTGTCTCATTAGTCGTCTCTCCCTCGCTGCATGCATATATTTACAGCCAAGCCAAAATAACTGGAGAGAGAATTGCCCCGTTAATTTCTCATTTGGTCAAGAATAGACGTTCTCCCATCAGATACTGGGTCACACTAATCACTGAGGTGTTTTGACGGGTTGTAATTATTCCTTTCACCGTTGCTGTATGTGGTTAAAACTTAAGGAGACATATCTTTTCCCATCACCTCCATAGTTTTGATATCAGTTATGCTGGTTGAAATTAGGCTGGAGCAGTGTAGCGAGGTGAAATGAGAAACGCCACTGATGAAGGGTTACTTCCAGACGGACAGTGATAATGCGTTCTGCAGAAATAAACTAAAGGTTTTACAATGTGATGCTGCGCTGCCGTTTCTACCAAGTATTGCTGAAGCTGATCAAAGTTATTACTCTGGTTAGATCTGGGGGGGGGGTGTTCCAACAAATGCCTCTATTATTTTCCAATCTGCCTTTGTGATCCAAGTTGGTGATGAATTAAGGGTGTGAGACAAGGAGGAGGAGGAATGATTTCCATCAACACGACAGCACTCGGCAGGTAGGAACACAGCAAGCCAGCAGCAGATGTAATTTTGATTACAGCCTCTCTCTCTCCCATATTCTGCTTGTGTTAGGCTAACAAACCATTACCAAGTCAGAAACAGAAACAGACCACCCATGCAGTAAGGTGGCTGCACTGCACAATAGCTGAGCCCATTATGCTGCCATACTGGCCAAACTCTCCACAGCAAGCTCTATGGCAACACGGCTGTGTTATCCTCCCTTTAGATGCACTGTATTCATTTCCTGTACACTGTATTGTGGCTGCTAATTACTAGATGTTACATTCTCCCTCGTATCTTCTGTGACGTAAACGTCTCCCCGGCGACATCAAGCCACCAGACCAAAACACGCCGCTGCCTCCGGGCTTTATTTGAAATATTTATTCAGGTGACTGATCATATAAACCAAAGAAGAACTTCTGTTTATCAGTCAAATTTATGTTGGGTTCTGCAGCTCTGGGCTCCCAGTGATACAGCACAAATGAATAAGCAATTATTATTATTACCCCAACGGTGCTTAATCAGTTTGTTATGGAAAGATGTCTGAGCAAATAGGCTAGTAGGGAGAGAAAAAAACCTACAGAGACTTTTGGCCTGTTTTTTTTTAGTTCTTAATGTTATCTGAATGTCAAAGGATTGGGTCATCGAGGCCCCCGGCCACGACTGCCACCCAAACCACATAGCACCGGCCCTCATGGACCTTCCTGCAGGTGGTGAGCCTACTGGAAGGCGGGCCATGGGAGACCCTACCAGGGAGCGTAATGCCCCCGACAACATAGCTCCTAGGATCATCAGTTCGGGCACACAAATCCCTCCACCACGGTAAGGTGTCGGTTCAAGGAGGGGGTTTCCTGAATGATTTAATGCAATTTATTTTGTTGTTATTCTAACTTTTTGTGTATGATTATGTTTTGATTTCGGCTGTTTAGATCATTTGAAGTAACTAAAAATGAAAAAATTAATCAGTTTTTTCTTTTATCTTGACTCTTGAAAAAAAGTACTTGAGTAGCTTACAGGGCAATAAAACTAATTATAATATACCTCCAGTCTGTCCGTATTAAATACAACAAATCAAATTTAAATCAGCGTCAAGCAGCATTAAATTTGGTCAGAGCCTGAGGTTATAGCTGGCAGTGAAAACAATGGTATGAACTGTGAACACTAAACTCTCAACAGTAAATCATATTTTAGTGATGGTTACAGTAAGTTGAATTGCTTTTGACCTATAGCCAATGTCTTTGGTGAATTTTAATCCATTACAGCGGCAGAAAAACACAATCCTCCCTAGTGCCAGACACTGGTAGCATAACAAAAAAAACACCTTATTCATTGAAACATTTTGCAGTATATGTTTTGTCAGCTTCTCTTCTTCTCTTTCAATTTTAACTTTCTGCCCAGTCGAAGTTCTCACAAGTGTTTATGGTTTATGTCTGTCTGTTATCCTTGGATTAGACTGGTGAGTATGTAGGTGTGCACAGATCCAGTCCAATGGATCGGTATCATGGCCAACATAAAACTTATCAGGTCGATGAGATCTTGGACAGACGTGACCAGCCCACTTTTAAAAACTGTTTCTTTGTCAGTGTCATAATATCTGGTGTATATCTAGTGTTTCAGCTGTAAATTAAAACAGTACCTGGCCTCAGGTTAAATTTCTATAAAAATGAGTTCCGCATAATGAAATAAACTGTTTTTAAATTTGTGAAAAGGGAGCTCTGGTATTGGATCAGCCCCTGGGAAGGGCAGATATCCTGAGTTTAAGTATCATAAACATAACAGGGGGGAAAAATGGCTTCAGCTCAGTACATCCCTACTTGCTTTTCACTCAGTGCTTGCTGGAAGAGATGCCCCACCTCCTCCTGTCCACACATATCCCAAAATTATTAAATATTAGCTCAATGCTATCAGTGTGTGTGTGTGTGCGAATGGGCGAATGAACAACTTTGGATAAAACCACTTATTTTGCTTTTATGTTGCAATGAGCTGTACCATCCAGTTCTCTCACTGAGAGTTGAGCTGCACACAGTTCAGTCCTCCGTCACGAGGATGATCATTAGATCAGAGCTCTGCCTCTCCCGTCGTGGGCTCGTATCCTAACGGAGCTCTGTGGGGGCCTGTGAGTGAGGCTCCAATGTCATCAAAAGTGAATGGAACCCAATTTATTACGATGACAGTCAAAGGGAGCATCAATTAAGCACCGGGCTCGTTGCAGCAGAGTACTGATCAGTATTTGGATGGAAGCCCGTCAGCAGACACGAGAGATGACGCGCGCTCATTCGCCGTGTGAAGCGGGAGTCTCGCTTCTACGCTGCACTTCACTCCGGATGCTCACTGACTCAAGATGTTTTAGCTTGATTGAATAATGCGCGTTAACATGAATTAAAGCCCAGTGTAGCAACGGCAAGCGTATTTGTGCGCTCTGAGGGAAACGCAAACCTAATAACAAGGCACAGAGGGCTCGCAAACATCCAACTACTATCACCCAAAGGAGAAACAAAAAGGTTATGTGAATACTCAAAATGACAGGCCCTAAATGTTTCACCTAAAAATAAAGCTGTAGAGAGAGGGGGAGAGAACTGTAAAGTCGAGTCCGTGCCTTTACAAACTTGAAAGCCTCTTGGATAAAAGACATAGCGGGCCGAAAAATAAATAAATAATGATATATTTAGTTCTAAAGTATAATAACGTGTCACCGACTTTGAAGCTAGTGTTTGAACAAAAATAAGACTCGGACGAAAAATGTTCATGAGATAGGCTGAGCATATATCACCACGTGTAATGTCCAAATAGCCCACAATCTTCCCTTGCACTTTTCTCTCATCAAACCCCTGACAGATTTGGGTCTCCCGCTGCTTTGTGATCAGAAGTGTGCTGTTAGAGTCACGGTGGCTGCGGCAGTAATTAGTCACTTAATGTTTCCTCCTTTTCTCGTGGCAACAACAGCGAGCAACGTGGACATAAATAAGCTCTATGTGCTTTTGGTTACCCCATGAGTCTGTTGGTTTTTTTAGATATTTCCTCTTAACATCCTTTACATTTACTCTGGGAGCGCTAACACCGGGTTGTTGTGGACTTGATGTATATTTTAGCTTCGTCTCAGACATAAACAGTAAGTAGCTAGACCCTCCATCTGTGTTGCATGCCTGTTCATCTGGGCAGCGTGTTCTATTTTCAGTCCCAGGGAGCTATGCACTGTGTACAATGCTGTGTGTGTGTGTGAACGTCTGTGTATTTACAGTACATATTCTGCTTCACTACCATCAGGCTCTTTACACAAACCTCTCGCATTCATGGCTTCTTTGCAAACAAGCCAAGCACGGCAATGAAGTGAACCTTGCCCTTTGGAAAGCCCAGGGAACGACGTGACAATGATGTGACTCCGTGTGAAAGTACACAGGAGAGGAAGAAATAATGTATATGAAACTCTCCTGAAAGAGCAGAGAGGAAGAGGTTTGTAGAGGAGGGGGGGGGGGTTGTTGAGAAGATGGGAATCCCTCGTCGTGCTGCACATGTTGTCATCTGGCGGTACGCTGAGGCTCTCATCAGGAGTAAAAAGATTGGAAAAAAACATAAAATGCCACTCTAACAAGCCTCATAGGACCTCATCTGCCTGGCTTCTGAAGAGGGAACAGCTTGTCTAATGTAAAATGCTTTAAAAAAAAAAAAAAGAGTCCAACAGAAACAGCCTGCTGTGCTCCACGTACATATTCTGTCCACGCCGCCCACAGTGAAGAGTACTGGTTTGGTTGTGTGCAATCATCTGCTCATGCTGTTTGGATTGTGTAAGAAACATGACAACAAATAAGAAACATGACAAGTAGGAGCTGGAGCAGGTAGGACAACAGTAACTGACGGGAGATCCTCCGAGGTATTTACACTGCTTTAGTTTCCTACGGTACATCTGTTTATCCTGCGAGGGCTCGATTAAACAGGCACACATTTTCTCAGTAAGGTTTCACTTCACATTCATGTGGCTACATACCATATTTATAACAGCGTGAGTAAAGACAATATTCTCTCAGGGGTGTTGTTCAAGTAGTCTGAAAGGGAAGCAAAGGGAACATAGGTCCACATAGGATCCATCTAATTGGGTCATACCATTGTGTTGCTGCAGGTCTCTGGCCTGTGTGTCGATATATGTAATACCCAAGTGGTGGAATTTTTTTTTTCCTCTTTATTGTTCAATCTGTAAATTGCTGGAAAAAATAACATCTACTATTCTGAGCATCCTAAGGACTTTACTCAGATCAGTCTGTGTGTATCAGATTTAGGTAAGTTTCCCATGTGTGGGTTTTGGATAGGTTCCTACATTTTGGGCCTGAAAAGAAGTCCAATTTATCCAACTTTGGTAACTTTCTGAAACTGACAAGCCATCAGCCGGGCCTGCTTTCTGCATGGATTAACCAGGTGAGCACAGGTTTGAAAGCTGTGAAAATTGTCAAAAGCTTCCTTCTCCACATTCTTCACAGCCTACTTGAATCTCACCGATCGACTCTTTATTAGCAGCCGTGACGCATTGATGTGCTTCATGGTTGTTTTCATCATCGGTTCATCTGTAAAATATTAGAATATATTTAATATATAATATAACTGTTTGTTCTGTAAGAAGTGACCTCATTAAATATTTTGTTTTGAGCAATAGCCCCAACTTAATAATATTCATTTCACTATAATGTAAGACCAAAAACACCCAGTAAATTCTCACATTTGCAAACATTTGGCACGATGATAATGATTAACTGATAATCAAAACAGTTGCAGATCCACTTCCAAAGATTAGAAGGAAATCTTGATCACGTTCTGAACAACACTGAACACTTCCATACTTCACAGCCGTGAACAACTCCTCCCTCTCCCCCCAAAAGCAAAAAAAAAAAAAGTCAGTAGATCCCTCTTCATCGCACTTCACCAAAACAGCCTGCAAACATTTCAACAAAAAAGACAAACAGTAGACATCAGTGATGCAACATTAAACTGGATGTGATCCACCACTGCAGTCGTTTTCATCACAAGAGAAAGACGAACATTGATGGCCTTCTATACAGCCTTGTTGTTGCTCCTCATATGTGGTTTCTATTCTGCTGTCAGCTGCAGTCAGCTTCTCAATAATTCAGGACTTGAGTTTTTATACTTTCCATGCAGCTTCCATGGGGAGGATGTTTAACTTTCATTGCACAAACTTGCAGCCAAAGCCTTCGCTGGTTTGGGGTCATTTTCAATGTTGAACATGAATCTGTCATAAATACGTGTAGATTTTATGGCTTTGAGGTCTAAATGTATTTTCCAAATCATTTTAACATTCTGCTTTGCATAAAACTTGAGCTTTGGTGTCTTCCATCTCAGCCCCTGTTAAATTTAGACAAACTATCCATTTTTATCCATGTTTTCAGCCCATGCTTGGCTCCTCTGTCACATGTGGCTGACACTGATAAGGGCTTCAAATTCACAACAGCAATTCAACTGCAACATGTTTCTCACATTAACTTCTAGAAAACTGACGGCCAAAGGCAAATGGTTTGTAATAAATTAGCATAAACATCACCTTTGACTAATTCAAGGAGCATTTATGTGTAATTTCCCCTGGTTCTATTAAAGTTATTCAATTTAGTAAAGAACAGAAACGAGCATAGCGAAGCGATATGTGCCGCCATCCCATTAATTTCACTTAGTATCAGAGGACAGATGGATGTGATGCAGCTTTGAACTGTACAGTGATACTCAGGTGGAAGAAGAAGAGTTCATGAACTCCCACGATGCATCATTTACAAGTAAACTGCTCTTCAGCAGTTCTGTGATCAAAACTTTTTACACTGCTGAAAGGGCAAGTTCTCTGTAATACAAACAACACTTTCTCCATAAAAAAAAAGCACTTGCATTTTTCTTTACTAACAAGCAGTTATATAATTGAATATCTACTGGCTATTAAATCTCAGTTCTCAACAGGACAGACTTTCAGTTAAAAGTGTTTAAAGAAATATATTTATCATTTATTATTAGTTCTGTCTTTAATGTGTTGATATATTGCATCAGTAAGCAATATGTGTTCTTACAGGGAAGTGTATTCAAAAGGCAAAATGATCTTATATAATCTGAGGTCCACTCACCGTAACACTAACAGCTTGGTAATTTCACAGTAAAACAATAAAATGTTTTCTGGAAAAGTAAATCAGTACAAAAGAAAATTTAAACCCAATTCTAATAATTTATTTATTATTGGAAACTTTATTTCCCATATGTTGATATTTTGTATTCTGTCTCTCTTTTCCCTCTAATTAATGCCAAATATTTCGTAGTTCTTTACAAGAAACTTACCGGAAATTATGAAATTGTTCCTAAATGTTTGACCCTTTCAATTAAAGTTAATTAACTCAAGTATTATTTTGATTATCAGTTAATCTTTTGGTTATTTTCTTATTTAACAAAATAATTGTCTGGACTATAAAATGTTTTGAGACCACAGGTTCCTAAAGGTCAAGATGACAGTTCAAAGTTGCCTATATTGTCAAAAGAGTCCAAAAATCTAAGTACATTTTATTTAATATCACATAAGAAGAAAACAAGCAGTAAATAACATGAGAAACTTATATATGGAATATTTGAAAAACAACTTAAACTATTAATTGGTTGCTTATTAATGTTGTAGTCAATTAATTTTCTCAGTGGCTTATAATTCCTTATTTTTGCTACTTTAATTTTCAATAATACATGCATAAGATGTTCCATGTTTCTGAAATTATAGCTAGTGCAAACATTTCACCTGTGATAAGCAGAAAACCTCTTGTAACCATTAGGATTTCTGCACGAATGGCAACACTGTAGCTCAAAGTTGTTCCAGATTGCCGATTTCAATTAAAATGAATGTCCAAGCCATCCTATTATGTAAATTTCAAGACAGATTGGGGAAGCCATCACGGACGCTCGCCGCCAGACAAGCTGTCCACACAGTAGGGTGGAACTTCCAGAAATCCAAATCAAACATCTTAATCTTTTCTCTCTCTGCTTGTCTTGTTCCCATCAGGAGGCCTGACTTCCGACAGCAGCCATGTGAGAGGAGCTGTCGACAAGAAGGGGATGACCACGTCCAGCTAAAGCAGAGCAGCCTCCCCTTCCCTCCCTCTCTCCTTCCCTCCTTCCTTCTCTCCCTCCCTCTCCTGCTCCCTCCCTTCTTCCCACATGAGGACGGGAAGATGACTATCACCAGCCGGCAGTCCTTCAATGTCCTGACGGTCATCTTCCTCCTGCTGTCCACTGCAGGTCTGTGAAGTTTAGTGCGTGCTTATCAACAAGTCTGGCTGTATGCCCCTCAAAAGTTCATTCTCATTTCATAACAGGAACTTCCAGACGCTCATATAAGAGGTCCAGGGTGTGATGAGAGGCATGCTAGGATCAGTGTCTACAAACTCTGGATGCTATAAAATGTGGGTCCCTTACTGAGCGTGCCACTAGTGCCATGAACTAAATGCAGACGCCGGAAGAGACAGTTTTATAGATTGAAGGTGACATCTGATGGCCAGAAGTTAAGTCAAAGACACCTTCGATTTATTGCCAGAAAAAAAAACGGTACTTGGTAGGGAAAGCTCTGAAACCTTAGGGTGCTCTCTAAATGAGGCCATGCAGCATTAAACCTTGAAGAGAGCACCATGTAACCCTGCGAACACTTATCTCGGAGATATGGGATATACATTATGCACAAGGGAAAAGATGCCGAGTTAAATTTAAGAATGACAAAATAGGGCAAGAGAAGGAGTGTTCGAGGGAAAAATCAGCGCAGCTGCTAACCTGCATGTCGCAGGTTGGAATAAACAGTAAACCTCACTCAAAAAGATCTTTTTATCTGAACCATATTTACAAAAAAATGCATTTAAACCCAAATTATCTCTGACCCAAATGAGACCTATGGATGTGACTATGATTGTCAGCCAGCGGCAGGGTGTAATAGCTGGATTTCCACCGTCAGAAAGAGTACAGTGGGCCTCAAATAGAACCACAGATTGATTTATGTTTTTCTGTGTCTTGATCGGGGGACATTTCCCAGATCACAGATTCCTTACAAATCTGCTCCAGACAGAATAATTAGATTTCCTCTGAAATTAAATAAAGGGAAAGACCTGCCACTGCCAATAAACACCATAGACTATAAACCATATGAATTCATGGTGAAATAAAGTGATAATAAAGTTTAGTTTAACTTCTTGAAATTGTTTGAATTTAAGGTGATATTGATAATAGGCTGCAACGCACAACAACTTTATATCAATAATCTGCCAATTATAAATTATTTTTTAGTCTAGATAATTACCATTAAATTAAATTGAGGCCCAAGTGGCATTATCAAATTTTTTCCATCCAAACCCTGAAGACATTCAATTTACAGTGATATAATAGAGAGAAAAATAAAAATGATGCTCACATTCAGCTGGGTTTTTTCATGTATGATTAACAGCAAGACGGCGCATCATACTTAGCCTAAGGCAGATAAATGTATTTCACAGCTTGTGTGAACTCCAAATGAACAAACCTCTTCAACCTTCCTCATTGTCACTGACTGAAGTTCAATTACAACAAAGCCAACATTTGCTCCGTGTCTCAGAACAAAGACAACAGGCTGTGGTAGTAAATAAATAAAGATGTGTGATCGCTGACTGATGTTGAGCCTCTTGCTGAGGGAGTGGGAGAGAGCCACGGCGGTTTTCAGACCACGGGTTGTAAACATACTGTACTGCAAGAGCCAAGCCATTAACTCTACCCTAAATTTCAAGAGGTGTTAATGAAAATGAGCAGGTGGGCGTGTTTACAACCGTTTGGTTTCCAGATCCAGCTGTTGTTCATTTGAGAAGCCAGAGACTTCCCCTGAACTCTTCCCTTTTCCAAACCTTAAGAGTCTTGCATCCTTAGTGGACTTTATGGTCCACTTCCAATGTGGAGGGCGGCCGTTTCCTTACTGGCAGTTTGTGTACCTACAACTGCTGACCCGTCCTTTACATGCGAGGATTTATGGGGTATAAATAACATGAGTTGATTGCGGAACCATTTCTCTGATTCACCGACTCGCACATTCAATGGAAAGGTCAACTGAAGAGTTTCCGCTCATTATATCACCCGCCCTTGACTTCAAATCCTATTGTGTCCTTCAGCACAGCTTCATTTTACTCCCTCTTGTGCTAAAATTAGGGTTGTCGAAGGGGAGATGGCCGGCCACACCAAGCTCATTATAACCTGAAAGAGCTCCCTCCTTTCAAATGCTGATCTGTCCCCGTCTGAGATTACTGAAAGACTTCTATCACCCCGCAGCATAAGTGGACCTTGAACTGAATCACAGCAGCGACACTTTTACTGACGACGCTGCCAGATTTTTAGGCTCCGCTGATGAAAGGAAGCACACAAGATGAAGACAAAATCAGTTACAATGAAATTAATCTGGATGCACTTCACACGAAGTGGCACCGTTTAATCTATGCTTAGACTGAGAACGATCAAGCAAAAAAAAAAAAATCAAAGAGGCTCATTTATTACAGATTCAGCAAATGACATACATAAATACAGCCAGATTAATCTGATATTATCCTCCGATTTAAGCTTTTGGCAAAGATATTTGTGGTGTGTCACCATGACACAGTCTGTCCATCAGAGAGAGCAGACAAGTTTATTTTTCAACGCTAAAGTGTCGCCTTTAGTACATATATTTGTCACAACTCGGGCTGCCAATATTTATGGATATTTAAGGATCATGACGTGTTAGTCTCATTAACGTCTTGTTTCAGATTGGTCTTATTTATTTCTAAGGCTTTAACAACTCTTGGGTTGTTTTATGGCACTCTCTAGGTTTTCTTTAAGATTAAACCTTTTTTTAATAAAATCTGCCTAATTCAGATTTGTAGCATATTATGTGTTATTTTTCTTGTGTTGTTTCACTGTGACTCACTGTTGTTGTTGTTGTTGTTGTTGTTGCCTATCTTGGCCAGGGCAGCTGTGGAAAAAAGATTCATAATTTCAAAAGGGCTTTCCTGGTTCAACAGACATGAAATAAATAAAAAATTCAAAAAACATGTATAAAGCAGAGGAACCCAGGCAGCAACAGCGGTGTAGTGTTTTATGTGATGTGTAATAGAAAGTGAAATGGTGCTAAAAAAGCTGATACTGAGTAGTTATGAAGGTAAAAAAGAAGTGGGAATGTCCTGGTTCATTGTGAAGTGCATTAACTATCATCAGCCCCGTAATCTGACACTCATTATATCAGGTTCATTTCTCTGACAGATTGGTAATTTATTATTATCACATGGAGTCACCCGTGATTTCATTTTCAATCAAAAGTTTATTGGTCGCCACGTTCTATAACAAAAACAATATCGTGTTTTCCCCATTTTGTGACAACGACGATGCACAGATGTGTCTTCTCCCAAAGCTGCAGGGACTTGAATTCGCAGCTACAGATGAATGCAAATAAGCCAGAGTAGTATTTGTTCCACATATCTTTGCATTGCTCAATAATAAACTCGGGAACTTTATCATCCCACATGACTCCGGCTGACAAAAGAGGCATTTTTTTAGGGAATATTTAGGCTTTGATGAGCAGGTAAAGAGACTGGTGCAGCCTGTTCAGCTCATGTAAAGTTGAGAAAAAATAATAATACTATATAACAGTAACTCTTTATTCCACCATCTGTAATAAAATTCTGACATAACTAATTCTGCAGCCAATCTGAGGAGCATATTTGGTGTTTCTATCCAGAGGCAGTGACACTGACACACGCTGATGTCTCCTCTCTGATTATTTTTGCTGTTTCTTTTCTGTTCCTTGTCCTACGCCATTATTATTACACCCCATCTCTCATTTCTTTTCTGTGGCTTTCATGGTAAAGTTAAAGCTTTCAGTACTCTGATTTGTAGTTTAGGTGCTGAAGGGTGAAAGGGCTTTCCTTAAGAGCTGTTTCCCATCAGTAGTCCTAATAAGGTGTTGACATTTTTCAACACAAACTCTAAGGTTATGAGTCACATTTCAACAATGTGTTTGTGTCTTTGTTTCCGGCAGTGCCAAAATACTTCCTTCCTGACCATTTTCAAGTAGACTCTCCATCTAAATCTTTGTCTCTCCACCCCCAAAAAAAAAAACTCCAGCCCTCTCAGCCCATTACCGAGTGTGCGAGCCCTACTCCGACCACAAGGGGGGGTACCACTTCGGGTTCCACTGCCCGCGCCTCACAGACAACAAGACCTACATGTTCTGCTGCCACCACAACAACACCGTCTTCAAATACTGCTGCAACGAGACCGAGTTCCAGATAGTCATGCAGATCAACCTCACCACCACCTCAGACGGTTATGCACACAAGTGAGTAAACAAAAAAAAAAACAAACAAAATAAATCACACTACTATTTGACCCCTTTTGACCCTTTTTAGTCTGTGCATCTGTCAAGTACAAAGTCTGTGTCATTAGTCCTGATTACTTGATTTCTGTTTGGTTTTGGAAATAAAAAAATGGAAAATACAATAAAATAAAAATGCTGAAATGTCATATTATATGCTACCAAAGAAGTCATGACGTTTTAGGCTCATACTTGCTTTTTCCACATCCTGTGTGGGAAGATGAAAAGTGGAGAATTTCAAGTGAACCAAAGTCATGACCACTGAGTTACTGCCATTCAAAGAGATTATGTTACAGTAGTGCCACCTGTAGGCACAATGTCATCTGATTTTGGAGGATTGCTCACAGTGTATGCGCCTTCGCTCAACATGGTGACAATTACACAATGCTGTCAAGGATTTTTGTGAAATGTGTCACACCTACAAAGCATTGCTGACACTTTGAAAGCAAAACACAATGGAACATGAAAAACAAATGACTGAATTAATCATTTTTTAGGTACTTAATGCACCAAATCTAGTTGAGATGGAATAAATGCATGAGACGATAAAAACAAAATGTTTTAAGGCAGACATGGATGAAACCTGTTCTGCTTACAATAACTTTTAAATACAAAAAGAATATTTATTATTTTTTCAACTAAGAAAGGGACTACAAAATGTCAAAAAAGTAAAAAAAAACCCAACAAGAAATGTTTTAATGTCCCGTTTGTTCGAACAACAGTCCAAAATCCAAAATGTTCAGTCTAAAATTATACATGACAAAGAAAAGTAGCAAATCATCACATCTCAGAGGCTGGAACTAGAAAAAGTCTGGCATTTTTCACAACTTTTGCTTGAAAAATGATTAATCTGCTGTCAAAATAGTTATTTTCTGATGGTTGACTAACGACTGACAAATGATTGGGCTGTAAAGCAATTTACCTTTCTTCTTAGTTAAGGAGTAATGAGCCAACATGTAATGTGCTTTATTAATGACCACACTGTGACGCTATTCACATCAAGAGCCAATCAGTTCTTCTTTGGGCCATGTTGAAACTTTCCAGTAAATTACATTAGTGTCTGTTCTGTAGTTTTTAACCTCCTTGGTTTGGTGAAGGGAAAGAGGGAAAGATTGACACTATTTGCCTCTTGCACAGAGGCTTCATTGACATTGATCTCCACCTACAGAGGCTTTCAAAACCACCGCAGAGAAGAGCAGGTCCTGAAAGCAGCTGTGTGTGTGAGTGGGAAGCCTCCACACAATCGTACACAAAGACAGGTGTTAAGTGCTGGCTATTATACCGTGTTTCATTATGGTATCCTTGTGCAGATATCCACGCAAGCAAATACAGTGCATTGTAGTAAACTGC
Source organism: Scortum barcoo (assembly GCA_023238725.1). Lineage (NCBI taxonomy): Eukaryota > Metazoa > Chordata > Actinopteri > Centrarchiformes > Terapontidae > Scortum > Scortum barcoo. The sequence continues at coordinate 8,776,614 of CM041536.1, read as the reverse complement.
ATTGCATGTAGCATCATATAACAGTATATTTTAACAGAGGACACATAAACCTGAAGACACAGTTATTCTTTGCAGGACAAGCAGGTTTATGCTGAGTGAAGGGGACAGAAAAATTAGCCTCTTGTTCTGTGGGAACTCTCAGTGGGAGGTCTGGGTGACGAAACCACAGCTCTCTGTACTAATGCCCTCCCAGCATGCCTCTGCCTCGGACGGTTCGCACTGCCCTGCAGCAGGTCATGATATTTCATTTTAGCGTCAGATATCCTGTCGGGCCACTCTTTCATCCTGGCTCACTGGACGAAAGGACTGCCGGTTTTGATATTTACCACTGGCCAAGCGAGTTAAAACTGGCCGTAATTCTGCTCACTCCTCACACCGCACGGTGAAAATGGTATTCGAGTTTTAGAGATTTGCTACAGTTCGAGGTAAAATTAAATCCGTTTGTCCTCTCAGGGTTTCACCAGCAGTGTGTAGCTCTCCATACAGTTAGCTGAAATGCTGCAGAATTGAAAAATAGATTCAGAGTGGAAGAGTCACCTGAGAGCAAAACTTTTAAAAAAGCAACACGGAAAGCTACACACCTTTTGACAGATAATCAATCGCATCTGCTTTCCTTCTCTGAGGGATCAGTGTTAAATATTACATGAACGTTTGTTTTAGTTGTGTGGTGATGATCGATCCTTCCAAGGACTGAGCACATATTCTTGTTTCCTTACCCTCACTCAAATGCACTCAAATTACCCTTTTAGGTAGGCATACAAAGCTAAGTTATAGGTACATTTCTCTGATGCAGAACTGAGGAAAGGAAAGGCAAATGAGGTTCATTATACATTTACTGCAGTAGAACTGCAGGCATTCAACTGCCTTTGTGCTCATTCGAGCAGCTCAGACATTCCTTTAAAAGCCATGTATTGGATAAATATCCCCAAGGCCACATTATTTTCAGTCAGAATTGGATTCCCTTGATTAATTGAACTAGAAGCACTTGGACATTGCCTTTTTATACAAGGGTTTCAATCAAAGCAGTCAAACAAATTGCCAAGTGTGGCGAAATTACACAAAAGATGGATTTCCCTCCAAATAAATGTCTATTTTGAAGTAATATCCTGTGTCATCTCTGTCTCTCAGAGCCAGAATAATTTTTATTCGTTCTATCTAATAGAAGCATCCTAATAGGAGTGAATCACTTTTGATTTGCGTGATATTCCCCAAGTCAACGTCCCCAGCACCACAGAAACAGAAACATCACACCCAGATATTTAGTATCCCCATTTTGGCAAACTTTATCCTGGAAGCTATTTCTTCCCATTTACGTTGTTGTACTTTATGGATGTGGGTGGACTAAAAGACAGTTCAAATGTTCTCCACATAAATCTAGCTGGATAATGTAATACATGAGGAAAATTTATGAGAGGTGAAAACTGGGAGCAGGGATTTTCAGAGGCACTACGGAGGAGCCAATATGAGATGGATTAAAAAGTCTCTGGTGCTAATGAAATTCTTTGTCCAATTTAAGAAAGCAGTATTTAAATGGAAGCTAATGGAACAGATGGAGGGCTTTTTAATATATTTATTTATTTAACTTGTTGTTATCAAGGGAGGATTTGATGAACGTCTAGGCTTTGCCACATTCACACCTGGCAGCTCCACCATAGCTATTGGGATTTAAGGGCCTCCTTGTTTAAGGGTATCTGGATGGGAGCTTTGAGGGCTGTTTATCATCATCTTTCCCAGATTACATTGTGCTAATACTCCTAGTCTGTCTCTCCCGCAGTAATTATACAGCCCTGGTCGGCGTGTGGATCTACGGCTTTTTCGTCATGGTGCTGCTGGCGCTGGACTTTCTCTACTACTCAGCCATAAACTACGAGCTGTGCCGGGTCTACCTGGAGAAATGGGGCCTGGGAGGACGCTGGCTGAAGAAGGCTCGAAGTCAGTGGCACAGGTCCCTGCCAGAGGAGAGCGAAGCCCAGGCTCAAGCCCAGCCCATGGTCCCCAGCCACTACCAGCCCAGACACAGCCTCAGAGGGGAGAGCCACAGCCCCACGCTCCTGCCCTACAACACATCCACCGCATGGTGAGCCGCTGCCTGTCACAGGATCACTGCCAACCTGCAGTCAGTAAAGCTGCAAGCATCAGCAATTGGGGAAATAAGATATGCGTCACAAACCACGGCTGGTTTCTCCATGGGAGAGTTGGCAGCTGGCAAATAAAAAATTATACATAACATAACAGGTAGCTGGAAAAGACTCCCAATGGAGTGATTAAGCCCACTTTATTTAAAAATAACAAAAGCACACATGTGTCAGAGGGCTCTAAACTTAGACCCACAATTTTAATATGGAAATCTCCAATAATAGGTGCAAAATGTGCTGTATAAACAGAGTAGAAAGAAGTAGAATTTCAATATGGAAAAACTGTATTACAAAATTAAGTAAATGAAAAGTATATATCACATAATTTTGACTGTAAAACATTCTCTCCATTTGCTCCATTGGTTTGTACCCTTGACAAAATATCAAAATCAATTAACTTAAACAATTTTTTGTTGTTCTGACTAATTTAGCGAAGCACATTCTAATTTATTTATTGGTCTCAAAACATCTCACTGCAGAAGAAGCCATTGTTTACATCAGATCTTCTGTTGATGCTAACTGTCACAACATATTTATGTAATCCAGCTCAAATTACAACATCACAGCGAATTGAATATTTTGGAAATGAGTCATAAAACTCATAGGACATCAAGTGTTCATATGCATCCACTGTGAAATGAGCAGTTGCCAGTCCAAACAATTCCCAAAATACAGCAGAATTTGTTACATAACTCTGTGCTGACTACAACAAATTTAATTTGCTCTACTTTGATAAGTACAGTGCAAATATTCTTGTTGTTGTTTGGAAAAGCAATGAGTGTAACAGATGTTTAGAAAGAAATTCATTCAGAGATGTCCTACTTCATTTTCTTTTTTAACACAGTTTCTCTCCGTGTCTCATTTTCCTGTCCTGTCTTGTTTTTCTTTGTACTTGGGGTTTTGTTACGTAAAGAAAAACATGGCAGGGAAACTGTGTGTCTAGGAGGACAAATTAGAGCATTTCTAACATACTTTTCCCAAGCCAATGGGGAGGAAGCTCAAACATCAGGCTTCCCGTTTACTTGAATTCCTTATTAAGAGTGCAGCGCATACAGAGAGACACGAATGATTACTGCCGGCCAATGATACTGCTAACTCTGCTCCTTTTAAAACCACAGCAACTCACTGGTGAAGAATTCAGTAATTTTAGTATATGGTTTCCTTCTGGGTAAGGAATACAGACTTTATCAATATTTTAAGAATTCTGCCCTTCTGCCCACTAATGGATCATTTTCTGCAAAGCATCTGATCTGTATTTGTCTTTCATCTCAAAATAGCTACACTCTGTCTCAACATCAACCTTTTTTTAAAAGAGAAATCTTGGCTTTTTAAGTCTGACCAGCTCATTAGAAGGCTGTCATTATTAATGAATAGAGAAGAAGAGAATAATGTGAAAGCTTCACTGCCCGCCAGGGGCCCCTAACTCATATTTAACCTAAATGATTCAACTCTGAGTCACATTAGAAACCTTTCATGCAGCTTCAATGGCAAAACACCATCTGCTGGCCTCTCAGTTTATCTCTTTATTACCTTTGAGAGCAGTCACAGGAGTCTCAAGGTGTGTTGGGATGCTTGTGACTATTGTTAAAAACATACGACATGATTCATGATGCCAGGAGTGCAGCCGCAGGGAACTTTTCTTCTTTTGGCAGACATTGTTCAGACTTTTAGAATACAGCTACACAATCACAGAGCACAGTCTGAACAAACCTACATTTTGGCGCAGTCAATTTTTCATACACTTCGCGTCTCAGACACTCTGCACCCTATCTCTCTGACTGGGCCTGAGTGTCTCTTCCTTGAGGTAGACATCTCTCTTGGGTCATGATAATTTAATGTGGGCAGAGGTTTGACAAATGGCTTTGAGAAGCAGTGTGGACTGTGCGAGCCATAGATAGGAGGTGGCTGCGATGCTGGAGAGGGATCCTGGGGCTGCTCTCCTGGAAGAAACATGGTTAACTAAGACTAGACATATCCATGGAGCCTCCTCATTAGACGTGAAGTCAGTTCAGTGTGATAGGACTCATCAATCCTAGGCTTATGAGGTTGACCTGAACTGGCAGCTCTCCAGCTTCAAGCCAGAGGATGGCTATAAAAAGGTGTATGAAACTGCAGCATAATGCTCATTGATAAATTGAGCCTAGAAAACGAGAGCATGTTAAATTCATGGTAATTTGGGCTGATGACGACTGATGGGAACTACTTCAGGATGGATGGCGGTGTGGGATAATCTTGTGCAACATCTTTCTCTATAAAAAGTGCAATAAACAGGACAGCATTTACGAAGAGCTAAGAATACCCTAATGATCACTCACATTGTTAAAAAAAAAAAAAAAGTGACAGATGCTGGGAGCTAAATTCAGTCACGAGCAGTTTCTAGGGCAAGATTAGAATAGCCTATTTGCAGTTTCACACACTGAAGCACTTCTCACAATCCAGATAATGCTTGCACCTTTTGTGAAATGTGTTAACCAACCAGGATGGTTTGATACTGTACGTACACAGAAGAGTTTGCCCACACAGTGCGTCATCAGATGGCCCATGGTTTATTTGCGGGGGTACAGATCTTCATCCCCCAGAGAGGATGCGGGGCAAATGGCTCAGAAAACTGGGTCCACTTAGTCCAACATCTGTCGGCCAAATGTAAACAAACAGAGATGAGGTCAAGTCCCACAACTGGCGCAGCAGCGTCTAAAAACAACCCGGTCGCACAGCAACTCAGGAATCTGGCACAAATGGTTACCAGTGCAACAGAGCTATACTGACAGCAAGTATCAGAGAACTTCTCAACATTCACAAATCTATTTCTTCGAAGAAAGTGCAGCTTGATATTCAGCATGTGGGAATACTGTTTTCCATATCGCCACATGAGCAGGCTGGTATATACTGCTGCAGATCTGCTGGGGGTTCAGTGTGGGCGGCCTGGGAAACTGATATTACTTTCTCTCCGTGGAAACCCTTTATTAAAATCTCCTATTCATGTATTCAGACCAGTTTGAACAAATAAGAGAAACTTAAGTGGTGTCATTCGCCAGGTGAAAGAAAAGGCAATGGATCAGCAAAGTCACATATTGTGGTTTATCGTCACTTGATAGGAAGAATGCATTGTTTCTTTATGAGGAGGGACCTGACAGCGTAATGTGGCACTTAATGGTAGCAACCCAGTCAATGCTTTCAAAAGAAAAGATGTCATTTGCACTAAAGGTCAAGCCTTTTTTCTGTAATAGCAAATGTCACGGGTATCGAGTAATCCCTGCAGTAAGTGCTGATGGTTTGATTGATCTAGACAGGCCCATAGTACCTGCACTGTAGGGGATTAAAAACTTCAGTCCTTCAAACCTCTGATTCCCAATCAAAGGTATTAATACCCCAGGGGATACTCCTTTAGTTGAAAGATTGTGAAGCAGCTTTGAAAAAACAGAAATAACAATTAGGTAAAAACTAAATATTTAAAAGTAGGATTAAAATTTGGTGTGAGGATGATTGTTAGTAGATTTATTGTCATAATAATTAATTAGAACTATCCACTACAACAGGACAACTGCACAAGACACCTTCTAACAACCCTGAGTCAGCTGAAACACCTGAACACTGCATGCTGCGATTGACAAAGCAATAAAAATAGTTTGCAAGTGAGCAGTTGAGTTGAAATGTATAGCTAAAAAATATAGAAAAATGGCTCAAACATCTGCTTTCTGACACTGTGTGGTGATATAAATGAAAATGACCTTTAAAAAGTCTTTCAAATTTACAGCTTAAAAATATGCATCTTCTCATCTAACTCTCGTCAACAATGCAAAAAATAAAATCACACAATGTCAAAGTATTTAAATTTCATCTGCTTTAAAATGCATTCAAGCGAGCACATTTGCAACATAACAGGTAGTTTGAATGGAGCGGTACTTGACTGGGCATCTGACTGGGCTAAGCTATCACATTGCCACAGGAATAACGAAACAACACATTTTGGCATCACAAAGCCTTGAAGGCTCTTAAATGGCAATAAACTCAGCCATTCCTGGAAGCTCCTGCTCTATTGCTATAAAGTGCTCAGCGGCATTAAAGCCCTGATCGGTTGTCCACTCGTGACTATTAGGACATTAAAAGTCTGGCCAGGATCCCAGTTTGTGCCAACCCTCTCTGCCCAGTTGTACACCTCCAGCAATTAGAGTTACTGGGGAGCAGCAGTATCAAATGGATGACTTAACACCAGAAGAAAAATTTAACATGAGCAGGATGTGAGAATCTTCGATATTATCACTTATTTTACATTCCTTTTGTGGTGTGCCCGCTCTGACACTCATCCGCTGTAATATCAGCTGGCTTTACTGCATATTTTAAATAAATTTAGTTCGTTTTTTAGTTGGTGTTGAGTCGTGCAAGCAAAATAAAAAACAAGCCAAATGACCTGTCCACTGTGTATCCTGCCTCTCGTCCAATGTCAACCCCCACAGCATCCCTCAAGGACAAGCGAGTATGGCTAATGTATGATGACTCAGTGTTGGCTTAATGTGTGCTGAGCATCATCCAGAGCTGCCGTGGATAAAAGGGGGAGAAGTGAGATGTTGGGCATCTAACATCAAATGGCACCTTTGCACATCAGCCAGAATATGTCAAAGAGTCCCCCGTGATTCATAAAATCACTTGGCTGGCAGCACCTCGCGCCAGTAACCACCCGCCCACACGCTCGAGGCTGGGAGCTTACTGGGCCGGCTGAGCTTCGCCATGGATACAGCGGGCCGTGCGAGGTGGCATCTGTCGCCACAGTCGGCACATACCTGACTCACCGGCAATCGTAACACTGCCTCTTTGCAGTCAGGCCTCAGTGACTCAGCGTTATCACCCTGTCTAGTAAATGGAGCCTCCATCACTCGCTCGGTCTGTTACATCACTTTGGTCATAGGTAACCATGCCTAACACCAACACTTGAACACCTATCAGTCTGTGTGCAGGTGAAATGACAGTCAGCGCTACTCAAGTAGCTGAAACAGCACTCCACATCTTTTTTTTTTTTTCCTTCTGTCAGAGTGAGATCAAAGCCTCGCTGTGTCTCCTGCATATTCACATCCATCTTTGAACTCACTGGTTGGCTTTCTGTGGTAATAATAGAATTGTACATTATGAAATTATTCCTGGCCTGTCTGTCCACAGAGCGGCATGCCAAGACCTTGTCCAATTAAAGCAACACTCTCCATGTGGTGTGAGTTAATTAACATCACAGACGCTACAAAGTCAGCCAGGCACAGAGTTCGGCTGCAGGCGAAAGGGAAAAAGCAGGAGAAAAAGGTGTAGCTCTTCGCAAGTTGTGGAAAGACTTTCGGCACTGCCTCGAGCAAGTGGGGTAGACACAATTTTATTTTTGAGCTGTGTTTGCGATCTTTTATTAGATCTGTTGTCACACGTTTACTTAGCATTTTAGTCATTTTCTCTAGAGTGCAACGGCATAACCTTCGAGTCCTAAAAGCACCACTGTTAATGAGATTCAGTGTCACGTCATCCTCCTGAGATTCCTCTGAATAGGATATAAATCAGCAAGGTGAGGAGGTGGAAATCTTTTTTTTCCTATTAACAATGTAGTTACATTATTCTGGGCTGCAGAAATGGGTGCGGTGGATGTGAGTCGTAGTGGTCGGGTGGGCTGAGAGTCTTTACAAGAATTACAGACTTGTAAAATATTCCTGTAAATCTGATTGCTTTTTGAAAAGCAAGGCTGCCTCATTTTATTAGTCTTTGTGTTTTTGGCCCTTGAACTGATTCTCAAGCCAATATGTTGTTATATAAAGATCAGTGTGGAACACAAAGTACACTCATTGTGATTTGAGACTATGTCAGCCATGCAGCTAAGAGCCACATCCGTGTTGTTCAGAAGGATTGAGGAGACTTTTCCTTTTTTTTTTTGTTAGGGCAGAAATCCACTTTCAAAGGAAAGCTATGATACAACCTCCAGTTCATTATTTAGCTATTAATCTCAAAAACTGAATAAACCTCCATTTCTTTTCTTCCATTTCTTCATTGTTTTCACTGTTTGGATGAGAGCTTTAAAATATGTATTTATTTATGTGATCCTAAAATGTTCTTCATTTGTTTGGATTTCCAAAGCTCTCAACCACATCTTGTGGCCTTCACCAGTGGATAGAGCGTGTCAGTTGTCATGGAGATGGTTTAGTAGTTACCCTGTCTCTGTTCAAAGACGGTCCCTTTGGTTGGAAGCAAACAGCCATCCTGACATTCACTGGCTCTCTGTCAATGACCTTTGACCCCTTCCCACTCAAACTGTTACTGATTTTGGTCTGGTGTTCACTGTGGAGGTTTTGATGGGTCCACTTGGGTTTGAGAAACAGATATCTGATCTTATACTGTGCGATGTGTGTTAATATGTGTTCTACCTGACTGGATCTGAGTCTACTGAGCTCTGATAACGTAGCATATCAAAGTGAGAAAAGAAAACATTTTAGAAAAATCAGATTTGTGCTCTTAAAATAATTTGATTCACAGATATTTAATGGGTTATAAAAGTGTTAGTATTTGTCCATATATTGCTCAGTTGGCTACATAATGTTTTGTTGTTGATGAAGGAAGTGAAAAATAGGACTTTAACATTCAGCCTTAAGGATATCATTATTTAAATGCTGCTGTTCTTGACTGCGGCTACTTCATCAGTCCAACATTTAAAACCTTAGAGCACCACTAGTTTTTTTAGTTCATTCTGTTTCTTGTCCACCTAACTGATGAAATGAAAATCAGAAACAAGACCACAAACAGAACCAGAACGTGTCAAAGCATCTGACTCCAGAGATCATCCTGTAAGAAACAGTACAATCACCTCTTGTTGAGAGACAGTCACATGATAGCATCTAAATCATCTCCATGAAAAGTGGGCATGAGATTTTAAAACAATCTGAAAAACAAAGAGTGCTGTGATACTGTTGTGTCACTGTTGACTGTTTTGTGAAGAATGAACATTCATGCTCAGTTTCTTTATTTCTCTCCTCTCAGAATGATGCTGCGTGTGGACAAACCGAAGAGTAGCAACACCTTGTTTCCTTACGTGGTACGGAGGAGATGCCCCAAAAGACGCCCCTCTCTGGACCACAGACACAAACAACAGTGGTGGGCTAGCCATACTGTAGTAGTTAGAAGTGACTACTGCCCCTTTCTAATGAGCACAAAATACCCATGGACTGACGGAGGCAGGCATATACGGCATTTAGAAACCCAGAGGACTGTAGCACCGCTGCCACAGCAGAGGAGCAACAGACACACTCAACTGCTCACAGGTGTTCAGTGATCCCCTGAAATGGCTGCCAAGGCCTGGAGTATCCCACACAGATCCAAGCTGAACTGGATAAACTGTACTCGCAAGCAAGGAGGCTTGTCTGTTTTTAAAAGAAAAAAAAATAGCTCATCTTTCTAGATATAAAATGTTTATTACACTGCTGTGTCAGTTTGTGTTCAGTAGCAGTTAGACACAGTTGTGGGTTATCTATTTGGTGATTTATTTATGTGAACTAGTCAGAGAAATATATGAGTGGTTAACATTCGGAACATGTAACAGCTTAGGTTGATGCTGAGCATCTCACTTAGAGTAGAGTGTTTTTGTTACTTACTGAAACCAGACACAAAATGTCTCTGCAGCCATGTTGAAAAACAATATCTTGTATGAAATGTTTTAGGTCTCCTTTCTGAAAACAAGTGATTAACCTATATTGTAAAAGTGTCTGACAAGGACACGATGCCATACAGTCAAACTGCTGTAGATCTAAAGGTTTTACATTAGGTCATCCAGATTTCTCTTTGGTTTAGTGATGGTGAGGAAAAGGACCTTGACTCTGAAAAGGTTATTCACCCAAAACACTGATGAGGATCAGGGATGCTCTAACAGCGGCAAAGAGCTTTACACTAAATCACAATGTAACTTTAACCTTTGGCTATGAGCCTACGAGCCCATTTGAGATCATTACTTATGATGTTAGTGTGAGACAGTTGCCTGGGTAACCTCATCCATTGACTCGTTTGCCCTTCCTTGTTACCGGAGATGCCTGGAAAACAGCTCCATTAGCAATATGATGCAAATGAATATCCATTTGGTTCTTTTATAAAGGAGCACTCTATACCCCACAATGGTAATAGACAATTGTAAGCGATTAGCCATAATAGAAAATGTAAAAAGTCCATTAAAACCCCCTTCACTGTCAGCAATAATGTACAGTAGCTTAATCAGAAGGATGACATGGTATGTAAGTCAGAGGACAGCTAAATGAGCACTGGGTAATCATTGAGGTGTATCGCAGAGGTTTCAGCTCAGTTTATATTTAATAAGAAGATGAAGTCAATGACATATGGTGTTTCTGGATAATGAACTCATAATGAAGAAGGTCTCCAACTATTTCTGTGTCAGCTTTGTAGGGAGAAAACTGAAAACAATTGTGAATTTTAAAGAGAAGCTTTTTCTTCAGAGCTGCAACCAATTATCACTTTCATTATCAATTAATATGTCATTTATTTCCACAGTTAAGCAATGAATCATTTGGGCTGTAAAATGTCAGAAAATTGTGAAATATGCCCGAGGTCAGGTATTCAGATTGTTTTATTCACGACAATCCAAAACCCAAAGATTTTCAGTTTGCTATAATTTATGACAAAGATGAGCATAAAATCCTCACATTTTGAACCAGTAAAAGCTTGAAATTGACTGACAACCATCTATGGCTGCAACTAAAGATAAGTTCATTATTTAGCTATTAATCTCAAAAACTGAATAAAGCATTTGGTCTATGAAGCATCAAAAAGAATGGATCTTGGTCACAAGATGTGGATGTCTTCAAGTTACAAAATCAAAAAGATATTCAATTAACAGTCACATTATAACAAAGAAAAGCATAAAATGAAACTGAAATGGGGGGTTTGATTGGCATTTTTAAGTTTTTTTTGATAATAACAAAATAGTTACTAAAAAATTATGTCATGGACTAATAGATAAACTGGACAGTTCTAGCTGCAGTCATCATATCTTTAGGAAAAGTTATTGCTGGATGAAATAAAGTGCCGTTCTTTCCATTTGAAAATGAAGAAAGCAGCTGTTGGTGCCAGACTGTATGTCAGCGACAGTGTGTGAAGACCAGGTGCACAGACGGCAGGTACAGTAGGAGGGGGGGCGTCACGTCTGCAACTGGTAATCTGGCAGCTGCCGAGCCTGTTTGTGTACAGGATCTCTGTCAGTGCACACACAGCAATGTCCTCACTGAAAGCAAAAAGGAGATACCGTCTGACTACACACAAAAATGTGCAGTTAGAAACGAGCCAGCTGTGAGACGCATGTTCAGCCACCATGTTTATCCTCTCTCTTTCGAGAAGCTTAAATGGACCCTCTGACCAGAGGGACTGTAAGAGGGGTCTGCCGGCGTCATCCTCAGTTATCAGCAATAATATTCACATTTGCTGAGTTGTTAGAGCAAGTTATTTCCCATTTCAGTGGCTAAAGTTTAATTGCGTGTGTGCCCCAGCAGGCTCGTGCTTTCAGGGGCAGAGGAATAGGATGTGTCCAAGTGAAATAATTGGCCCGGAGATCAGCAGTGGTTCTGAATTACACTCACTTGCTCTCTCTCTGTAGCTGCCTCCTTATTCCCCAAGTGTGAACAGCAGCAGCAGACAGGGAGAAGTTTTTAAAGAGCTGCAGCAGCACACAGGGGATTGAATTACTCCCCAATGCTGGATAAGTGGAAGAAATATTTTATGTTAGAGAACATGTTGCTTTTCAGGGCTCTATGCTGTGTGTTCTGGCCCATAATAAACCAAAAGAAGTCTATTCTTATCACCAATAGTCGCACCCAGGGAAAAATAAAAACTTAATTTTGCCTCTGACAAGCAGTAGCAGGGTCAAAAATGGATTCTCTCAAGACACATATGAGGAATCTTTTCCCCCTTGTTTCTTGAAATGTTACAACTTAGTTTTGTGATGTTTTCTGTTTTGTTAAAAAACAGTCTTGACTCTGGCCTGATGTGATGTGGTACTGTAAATCGTATCAGCTCGACCTTCTTCCCAAATGAAAAGCAAGACAAACAAAAAAAAAATAAAAATAAAAAAATAAAAATAAAAACACAGACGGGAAGAAGCGAGCACACATCTGTTTCAGTCTCTCCAGGTTGTCATGGTAACAGTTGCCTTACAGTTGAATACCCACCTGTACACAGAAGCTTTGTAGTGGTTGATACCTCACTTTTTGGGTGTGGTGGTGATGATGATGTGCACCACGTTCTGTCTATGTATTTACTACTAGAGAGAATGTACAGTACCGTTTTCAGTTGGATTGTTATTGCACTTGTTGACTTTGTATCGTCACGACAGGGAGAAATAAAGTTTTATCTTTTCCAGTGTGTTTAAATCCCTCTGTGTCAAGTGCTCTTTGGGAGGGGGGAGACAACTATATTAATTCATTAAGCCTTAAAGGCCAAGCCCTTACTGAGGCAGTTATCAGAGAAGTCAAAATATAATGAATATGTCAATAAACAGCTGTTATATAATTAAAAAGGAGTGAAAAACTTCAATTAGATATGGAGATAACTACTTTATTTGGGCTTTAACCTCCAATGATAAAATATAAAATTTTATTTATCTTATCAATAGTTATTTTGAACAAGTTATTTTATTTTTCAAATTAACATTCAACATTAACAAGTTTTTTATTTTCCTCACCTCATTTCCATTTTTTCTAACGCCTATGATATGGCTACATGTGGGTCCCTTCATGTCCAGGACAGGATGGGTATAACATCAATTCTTAGTATGCTGTGACGCTTTCCATTGTCACATTAGCGCTATGCAGTTTAAAATTTTAAAAGTTCAATCATAAGTTTTTGTATGACTGGAAATGATAAATTAAACAAAGAACAACAACAGCAGGACTCTCATCTCTAGCTGGTGGCCATTATAGAATGACAACTGCATGCTAATTATCATTAAAAACCTTTCACCCAACTGTCTCATTCTGGAACAACTTTTGGTTATAACTGTTAAAAGACTCAGCCTAAAGCTGCGTGTCTCTGGCAGAAAGCCAGCATCTTCACCAGTGGAATGAAAAACATAAATACAAATAAGAAAAACCGCATATTGTTTTTCTTTTGCAGTGAAGATAGTTAGCCTTAGTATTGATAATATGATAAATATAAATGTGAGATTAGACTGTTACGTATATGTTGTAATCCTTGCTTGAATGCTTAGATAACATGCTTAGTCAAATCAGATTTTTAGGGACGTTAGAGAACCAATTTGATGTTCATATTCTCTAGATGATGTAAGGGAGGTTTGGTAAAGATCCCAACAAAAATCACATCACAATAATAATATTTTTTTACATTTTTTTCAGTGATAATATAATTCAAAATTGATGTCAGACTAACTGCAAATTATTTTTTTTTTACGCATCCTTCAACCCTAAAGTGACTGATAAAGCCACTTAAGTTATTAACTTTATAGCCTATACTCTAAGTCTAGGTTTCAGCTTTTAATATTTGAACGTAATCAGCTCAACATGTGAACGTTTACACTTATTCCAGATAGACTGACTGCTCTTAGACATTTAAATTCATTCCTCACAGTTTTGTTTTGGGAACACTGAAAAAATGACACCACCCTCCAAACTCTTTATATGCAGTGTATTACTCGTTCTACATCCAGATGCACACCATTTCAGCATGTAGATGAGCTTTATAGATGCGCTGTGTCAAGATATGGTTGCTAATCTATCATCACTATTTAGGGGAAAGTAAACAGCCAAATGAATTTTTGATGAAGGGGAAATAAACTTCAAACATTTTCTTTTCTGAACCAACTGAGTAAAAGTTTAAAGGAAAATATTAATGTTATGTGTTTTTGACCCAACTGATAACCTTTTCCTGCCTTTTGTCATCTTAGGGGCTCCATAAGCCTCTGAATGAACTGTCAATAATACACCAGGAGATAATTCATCCGGCCTCAAAGCAGTGACCCTCTCAAGCCCACATCCAAAGCTAACTAACACGGGAACATCATTAAAGCAAAGAGGTGATGGTGAAAAACAGAGGCGAAAGAGAGACAGGCCGGGTCAGACCTGAACACCTCCCCTCTAATCAGACACCTGCTCACCTGCATCAAAGGCCCCTGGCAACCAAGACGTTTGTTACCACGTTGTCAAGGTCCCCTTGAGCTTTCCTAATGAGCTCCCGCTTTTACTCAACCCTCATCTACCTCCTGTCCATCATCCCCGTTCATCTGACCACTTTGTCCTTCTGCCATCTACCCTCCACTCATTCCATCTGTGTCCTCCTCCTTCCAGTATGCCTGTAACCAACGCTCCTCCTGTCTGTGAATATGAAACCAATTGCTACCATCCATCACCATTTAAAAACCATTCTCTGGATTTCTGCATCCTGCTGTTATTGAGGAGCCCAAGATACATCCTGCCAACATTTATCTATTAAAACTCCATTAGGCCTCGTGTCTCCAATGCCCTGTCTGCTCGGGCCGGATCTTCTGCAGCATTGACACCGCCATTAAGATCCATCTGAAGAAGATGTTAATGCTTAGAGTTTCATAACGTCCATTTAAACCAGCCAGTGTGAGTGTTTGAGTGATAGTGCCGTGGTGGACCGCACCTAACTGATGCTAAGGAACATAGTAAGAAACACAGAAAGTTTAAGACTGATGTGGCTTTGGCTCGTCTGTTGTATGATATCAAAGTGATAGAGAGAGAGAAACTAAATTTTACATCTTTATATTCTTAAATTGTTTTAATTTGTATTAGTTTTGCAGTCATTATTTTTCACACCATTCTTTTAGCACATAATATTTCAATACCCATATTACTTGTGCATGTGACAAATAAACCTTTGAATAATTGCACAAATAATTTACTTTTTTTTTATATTCAGTGCATTCTAGCATTTTTGGCTTTTGCCTACTGTAATTAGCCCCTTTCAGATTGATTAATTTGAACAGGTTAAAGCAGTTTGAAAGTCACCACACTACTTTACAATAAAAAGATAAACACAATTTGTGTAGCAAACATATATTTTTGTTTTTTTCTATAACATTTAGTGACCCCTCTAAGGGCCAACAACTTGAGATTGACAGCCACTGCTCTGAATATGATCAAATATCAATACAATCTGATCGAAATACATACTGTGTAGGTCTACTTGTGTCACATCATTTCTTCTTTCACGTGTCCTCTTTTAATTCATTATTTATTATGTGGTTTAACATTTTGACAGGCTGTAGTCACTTATAGTCATGGCTAGCTGTTTATGAAACTATTGTTTGTTGTCTGTTCTTGGCACTCCCCACAAGCATACACCAAGCTCATCTCGACAACAAAATCATCGCTAGTGACAATAATAAACTTAATATGAACAAAACTGCATGGAAAATAGCATTTGGTAAATAGAGAGAGAGAAATCTAAACACCACAGTCCACTTGTTTTGTTAGCAGCAAACTAAAGCACATCAGGCAACTATTAAGCATATTAAAACAATGCTTTAATATGCAGCAAATGACGATGAGTACATAATACTGTATGGGTGCAGCTCAATGTAGGAGCAATGACCCAATGAAACAGGAGCTCAACATCAAGATGCAATTGATCTGTTTATATAAAGTATACCAAGCTGTCACACAAACCCATTTGAGTCAGCACAGTCTCTCATGCTCTGATGAAGAGGAAATGTGCAAAACAAGAAGTGACAAAAGCTGTACTGAGAAATATTTTACATGGATGTAATTATGTGAATGGGCCGTGCGGAGCCATGTTTACATCCCTGAAGCCAATATTCAATATTATTTTCTACAACAAGCCTGGCTTAAAATGAGCCCTCAAAACAACAGTAATAAGCAACACACAAAATCAACTCAAAAACAACAGCCCTGTACTTCACCAATATATAAATCAACAGCATGTAGACCAAAAGAATAAAAAATAATGTCACTGCCAGCACTGTAAATAAATGACAGCAACATTAAAGTAGAAAACAGCCAGCAAATGCAAAGACATAAAGCAGATCTGACAGAAAAGTAAAGCAGCATCATTGCTTATTGATAATCCCAAGCGCAAAAAAAAAGCCAACCCAGCAGAGCCAACACTTCATTTTACAATATTCATGTCAGCAGCAAGAACAAAATGGCGACGAAACGGCGTTTGGAAGAAGACCAACGGCTGATGGAGAAGCTAATTGTTGGCATCCTCCAGCAGTTTACACTCCCAAAAAACAGCATGTTAATCCAAAAAAAACACCTTAAAGTGAGAAAAAAAGCTAATCTTGCTTATGAAATGCTACATTAGCTAATTAGCTACAGTAAATTGCTAAATGAATAGCTAAAATCACAAGAAGGGCTGTTCTTTTTTTTTTATTCTGACAGTGTAATTTCACAATGCACTCTTTTCCAAAAGATATTTTTATTTCACAATGCTACTCCATTATCCCAATTACCATTTTCTTTCATAATTTCATCAGAAAGTCTTTGTCAATCAAGACTAAGAAGGCTGAGCCAGTAGTTAAGTTTATTTATGTTGCACCTTTCTAGGTCAGACCTCACAAAGGCATTAACAATAAAAGACAGCAATAAAAGACATGAGCTGTTTGCTTATTTAGACCAACAGCCTATTACATAATTGGCTCTGGCCTGTTTGTCTTTCTTCTTGATTGGCAGGCAAAGACTATGTGATGAAAAGTGGCATAATGAAACACATCAAGACACACATAAAAATACTCTGACTTTGGACATTATAGAATAAAGAAGTAAAGTAAAATAAAAAGACTGACACTAAAACTTGTAATTGTGAAATAAAATATTATATAATATTGAACTCTGGGTCTCCATATTACTGTAGTTGAGTGAACATATATGTTTTTACTTTCAACAAACAAGTAAAACTTACACTTAATTTGAGAGTTATGCCTCTAATAAAAACACAGATGACGGTGATGATTGCTGCAGCAGCTCCTTTGTTGCAGCAGTATAGTGCCTGGATCAATGTTTGTATCAGTATGGATCTGCTACTGTACAGTTTGATCAGAAGCTCAATACCACACCTAGACAGTTACCATCACCTTCTAGCTTTTAATTTAAATAAAATTTAATTTGTTTTGTCCATGCAGCACTGTATGACTTTACAATGAGAAGGTTGTGGGTTTGACTTTCACATTTTATATGATCTCCTTGGTATCTGTATATATAGACACCCTTGTTTGGTATCAGCTGCTAAAGCGGCAGCTCACTATAAATACTGAGGATGAATCAAATAGAGAGGACGGTATTTCCCCCAAGGGGATCAGCAGTGTGCGGCATAAAGAATGAGGGTAAACATAACTTAGTCTAAATCACTCTTCATTATGTCCTTCTAGGTCACAGGACCAAAAGTATAATTTATTTTCAGCAAAATAACAAGGTCACTCTTGGGACAAAATAATGGGCTGTAGCTTTCAAATGCCACCATTCATGGGAAGAAACTGGCTCCAAAGATCATGATAAAATGGCAAAAATGACACAAATGTTTCAGGATATCTTTACATTCTGAGGCTTCAGTGGAAATTAGGGACATTTTTTACTTTCAAAGGTTGAATTCATATGGCACTTCTGGTACAATCTAGTTTAGTCTTTTAATATAGCTTGTAAAATGTAATCAAACAAATTAAAATTGGATTAAAATATATCAAAATGGTCACTTTTCTGCAGCAACAGGATGATTTATTGGTGAATACACTCACAAAACCACAAGAGGTCTTGTATTTATTGAAATGACTGAATGCTGATTTCTGTCCTGCGGTTTTTATACACACCTACCTCGCTGCCTGCAATACTAAAATCAGTACATTTGAAACGTAGTCATAACCTTCGTAATGACTCCTGAGTGTAAATGCTTGTTAGTCTTTAACACTGATACAAGACATTATAAACAGAGAAAATGTGAAATGGTCTGATATTTTAGACGTCTTTCTCCGAAGGTCCCAGTGGCTTACCCAAAAGCAACAGAGGTAGTGACCTTTGACCTATTAGTCACTGACCTTTGATTGAGCTCTTCCAGTTCGGCTTTGCTTTCATTCTGGAAAAAAAGATTGTTCAACTTAAAGAAGTCTTTCTCCTGAGCTCAGTCTTCTGTTGTTTGGTGTACAGAGGGCTCAGTTCAGCTCAGTTCCTCTAGCCCTGAATAGTAATCATCCTTCTGTTCAACAATCCCTTTAAATGTGTATGTAAATGTGTGTATAACTAATTTGCACTTGATTAATTTCTTCAACTGCTTCCACTTATGACCACTTAGGGATACTTTTTGGGGCAGTGGAAACAAGCTGTAAACACAACACCAACATTTTATAAGCTTAGAAAGTTGATATGGCAACAGTTTTCTACTTACCCATCCATAAAATAATCTTAGCATTTGGATTAGATTAGTATTTATGTAGAGTCTTGTTCCTGTTCAAATGATGAATGTAAATCAAATATTTACTGTCCTTTAAACTCTGGTTTGGTTTCCACCAACTCTGCGGGGCATATTAGCACTACTGTAAATAGCTAACTTTGTCTTTCATGCCATTTGGGCTGGGCTGGTAATGTACAGTGAGTTTATGAAAAATGTTTTTTGCTTAACAGCTGACTGAAAATGACCCTGATTAGAGCGGTGATACTGACTCAAGCAGTGAAGTTGCAGATCAGAAAACCAAAACATTGAGATGAAAGATGTTATAAAGCTCTATAAAGTGCCATAAAGTGAGGTAATAGGCTGGGTTTGTCACTACAACCAAGACCTTTCATAATACATAGATGTTTTAACCATTGCTAAAATACAAAGATTTATTATTTGCAGCATAAAAATGAAGCAGTGTCTACTGACCCCTCATCATACATTGCATATGTCGATGCATTATGACCTGTTTATATATTCTTCTTCTAACTGTTTATCTTGCTTTCCACCTTTTTAAGGTCGAACAATGTTCAGTGTGCAAGTTGTGCTGTCCACATAAATGTGACTGCCTTGAACACACCTCAGGCGAGCTGTTTGGCTACAACAGCTGTGTTAAGTCTCTCGATTCTTTAACACTCCCACCCACATTGTCACCTCTGTGCCAACTGATATAAACATATATGCACGTATCTAATACACCAGCTGGATATTCAGAGCTGCTTTGTTAGCTCCCCTTTTCATACACAGAGAGATGCATCTGTTCAGTGTTCAGGCACATATTACTCATGTTTCCGGTCAACATTTTAGATGGACTCCAGTTGGTTTATGTGCCGAGACGGACAGCATTTGTTTTTTTCCGAAACAGCCAGTCAGTGTATGCAAAATCTTCTGGTGGTCATCACAGGCAATAAAATATATTCAGAGCAGCCTCTACTACATCAAATATTCTCAACCATTGTTTAATAGGCAATTTAAGTTATTTATTTCTAGCCAGTAATCATCTTACAATGTCAGTAGTGATGCGCTGTCCTAATGGAAGAAGAAGCTGCTGTCTTTGGAGCAGAACAGGTTTAATCCCTCAAAACTTTATCCCGAAATTTATCCTTGTTTGTTCTGATGGATTAGAAACTGATGACAGACTAAGCGGTGACCTTTTTGCCGATATGCACACAGTGGCTAAAAGACATTAATCTCCTTTGACTTCCTGTGATGTTGCTGCGTGTACCGAAGATCTATCATAAGTACATGTCAAAGACACACAAACACTGTGCCCACATACACAGGCCATTGAGCTTATTTTAATTATTCCGAAAACGGTCACATCTTTATCTTGATGGATACGGCAAAGCAAGATTAAAACAAGAAATATTCACATTATTATATGAACACGATACACAAGATAAGTATAATGGTGCCATTGCCATTTAAAGTTCATAAGAATGACATTCATCATACCAGAAAAGCAGATAAGTGGTGATGCTGACAATTATGTCTGAAACAAGACTGTCATCTTGCTATTTTAATAAACAAACAGATAAAGAACAAGCTAGATTTCTGTGTATTTTTGTGAATATAGTTAAATCCAGCTCTGCCAGCTTTTATTAGGAGGCTCTGCACAAACACTTCACTTCCTTCCAGGCAGGCACTTTCAAAGGTTTTAACCATTTATTCCAATACTACTCATTTTATCATCTGGAACATGTCTAATCAAGCTTGATGCAGACTGCCCCTGAGCTCACAACCCTCTCTGATTGACCCTGAAATACAATATAAAATGGATAATAATAATAATGGATAATTCATAACATACAGTCTATAAGTACTTTGTTTTTATGCACATTGTTCACTGCAGCTTATCTGTTCACTGCACCTTATATTTTATTTTGCACTACAATTAATACTGCTTATTTATACATTTTCTATACATTTTTATATTGCATTTTACATTGCTTTAATTTGTCTAGATTGTTCTTTTTATTTCATTGTGTTGTTATTGTCTCTGTGTGTAATGCTGCTGCTACACTGCAATTT
Source organism: Scortum barcoo (assembly GCA_023238725.1). NCBI lineage: Eukaryota > Metazoa > Chordata > Actinopteri > Centrarchiformes > Terapontidae > Scortum > Scortum barcoo. The sequence goes on along the minus strand of CM041536.1, from coordinate 8,756,017 downwards.
CCCAGCTTGGGATCAATAAAGTCTATCTATCTAATGAATATGAACATATATTTCAGTAGACATTCACATCCAATAATCCAGAGGAGATACAGTGCTGAAAGCAGACAACCATATACAATAACTGCAAAGACGTCAGGCTCATAATATGCAGAAAGACTGGCAAGCAAACCTACATGTCTGACTAGTGAATGAATATACAGCCTTAAAATGCATAAAAAGAGCATTCAACTGTAATTGTGTTCATTCATGGTCTGACAGAGTACTCCAAGAGGCTTTGCTTCTCCTAAAGTAATGTGCAATTTAATTTTTAACAAGCAAATCAGGTTTACAATCGTGTGGGATGAGAAGTTCAAGGGCTGTAAATTGGAAAAGAGACGCCATTTTGATTTCATAATACTTTAACCGTTCGCTGAAATGGCCAATTTACATGGAGAACAAGAGCAACGCACGCCTCAACGCCTCTTTCTATTCCCGTCTCTCTCCCTATAGTCGCTTTGTTTCCGTCTGACTTCCAAGCAAATTTTTATGCCCACTTTTTGAAATGTCAGGGGAAATAAAATGTGAATTTAGAGTATTTTCCATCACCTTGCAGGAAACGAATAAATTGGCTTCCTGAATGTCAACAAACACATCTGCAAGAAAACTGGAGGGAATAGGAAGTGTGACAGCAGTTGTTGTTACTGTTTAGTGTTCCCCAAATGTCATATTTTAACCTCAAGACGAAAACAAAGAAACTCACTCTGCATTTTGTTAATATAAAAACTACATCCACAAATGGAACCAGAGAGGCAGTGGTAGAAAGATATTATTATTTAACACAAAGGAGCCTGCTGATAAAAAAAAAGAAAAAAGCCACTAGTGGTTTGTAAAACATTATTTTAAATGAATAAATTGCACTTATTTGCAACACAGAGGACAATAAAAGTAGATTTTTCCAGTTCTAGCCGACTTTTTTTTTTTTTAATTCAACACATAATTTGCAAGACGCGCTTTGATGGAATCACATCTATTGTCTGCCTCATTCTCCGCGCCTCTCTCCATCGCTGCCTGCTGCTCCCTCTCCACATGTGTGTGACATTGAGTTGTGCACTATTCAAAAAAAAAAAATCCTGCAATTTTTGTGAGAAATGACAATTGTATTCACAGACTAGAGGTCACAGACTGTCAGCAGGAAAACACAGAAGAATCTAAATAAGAAAACTGACATTGTTGATAGAAAAGTTGGAGCGAAGGACAGTGTTTTTCTGTAGCAAGGATGAAAAGTGCCATGTTGCAGAAGTGTCAGACTGAAGAGGAAAGACAGAAGCGGGACATAGAAGAAGAGATGGTGGAAATAACACAGTAGCAACATCTGCACCACATATATTTTCACTGAATGTGAACCAAATTTAAAACATGTCAAAAAACATTTTAAGGGGCAAGTATACTTCATTAGAGCTGGTTGTCAGATGGTTGAACAGCTCCTGGAAAACCTCCTCCTCCCACACCTTTCCGTGTCGAATTAGACAGGGGTGCGTTTGCCCGTTTCTGTGACTTTGCTAAAACGAGGATCCAACTTTCACACCCACTTCACACAGCGATTGGTCAGCTGTGTGGAGGTGAGAAGGGAGCCAGGGCTTCTCTCTGAGCTCTCTTTTCAAATTTTTTACACGATTATATGACTTCTCTTACGAATGACCGAGACTGTCTAAAAACGACTAAGGCGGTGTAAAAATCATCCGATGTTTAAATTATATCTCATCTCTCTCCTCTCTGACAGCCATCTTTTAACCTTGCCTTCAAGCGTGGCTGTTCTGACGAGGTACAAACACTTTTGATGTCCAAAGTGATGGGACAATACACATCCTACAGCCCAGCTCTGATAGGGTACACCTCAGCCCTTATTGTCCGTACGTTGTCAAGAAGTTTTGAACAGACCGTAAAATCATACTTAGTGCCCTGTCAGACCAGAAGGTGGCACCAAAATACATTAATTTATTTAGAAATATGTACAACATGCCAGCTAGTCTCTAACATACTGGTACTTGCCTGCCACGATATACAATACACAATGGCACAATAACGAGCCAACACTTTCTTTAACTGGACAAAATGTAATAGGGTTAAATCCAAGAGATTTTTTTGTACAAACATATGTCTGTTTTAGAAATGACTTCAAACCATGCCTCTTTGTTTTTGAAGCAACGAATACATGAGGTGTTATAAAAATGTTGTGTTAATTTGAAAGCTTTCTATGGCTCTTAGCATCCTTAAAGGCCAGCACTGTCAAGATGGTTTGCTAATGGTCAAATCCACAAACTGCAGCAATTTAATTGAAATGAATTGATTGTGCTCATAAATGCTGGTCTGACTGGGCCCATTCACAGTGGTACTGTTGAATATATGTGACTTGTTTAAGCTACTTAAGCTTCTTGCACTTGTTTTAAATCAACATTTTTTACATTACATGTACAGTATTTGCAACAGTTTAGAGACAGAAGAGACGACGAGCTGGCCAATCGCTCCACCTGCCTCCAGCTCTGTTCGCGTTTCTGGTTGTCGAATCCCTCTTCACTTCCCTGTCCATGCTCACTTCCCCTTGTGCCTCTTGAACAGGGCATACAGGACCTTCAAGGTGGCGGTGACATCCTGAGAGACGATATCTGTCACATAATCCACAGGAGACATTTAGTGCCTGTTTATGAAGCGCCATCAGCGTCCACCAAGCCACTGAAGCATGCGAAAACATCAGGATGCTTTTACCAACATTAGCTAATAACTATTCTCACAATCCATCCGAACAGGTCATAGATCAGGAGGACAAAAAAAAACATTAGATGGAAATTTAATCAACATGTCCTTAGTGAGATGAGATCCCAGCAAAATTGCTCTCTGTTGTGAGATACACTAAGTAAATGAACGTGACATAAAGATCGACTCCACCACTAGCTAACCTAATTAATGCACGCAGCGCTCTTCCATTTTAGACCCTGAGTGCTGGGATTCCTCATTGCCTCACAGCAATTATGCCGGTAATTAAAAAGACTCTAAAAATGAATTAAATTAGCCACTTGCTCCTGGCTTAGATTAATTGTGCTGGTCCTTACATTAACAGTTATCGTGTTAAGGATTAACTTCACATTTACAGGCTATATGGCTGGCAGGCAATGCTGTGGGGAAGTTTTGGTGACTGGGAAAGGAAGACTTGAGCCGAGACAGACTACGCGAGCGTCTCGTCAATAATGGATCCGCAGGTGAGTGAAGTAGATCCATTTGCTTTTGATTGATTCACTCGCTGAGTCAGTCACTCCATTTCACTGTCCTCGGTTCTTGAGTTATTCACTCCACACGGCCAAAAGTGGACACCAAAACATTACACCCATATGTGAGTATTGATCTATTCTGAAACCACGGGCCTTAATATGCTCCGATAATAGCCTCCGATAACTCTTCTTCTGTTCAGGATTTGTTGAACCTGGCTGCAGGGATTTGCTTTGTCAAGTTGAAAGATTTGTTTTTGAAGCCCTGCATGGACTATCATTTGCCACATCCCTGATCTCATCAGTTTCATTTTACATCCAAACTCCTCAGACTCTTCGACTGTAAAGCATTTTGGCTAAATTTGTTGCCTTCAAATGTTCTCTATGAATAATAAACTTGACTTGAAACAAGAAAAGGGCCTTCCCTAATTTGCTGCCACAAAGTTGTGAGCTTATTTTCATCACATTCTTCTAATATTATTATATGTATTGTCACTGGAGGCTACAGCATTAGAGGATAGGTTCAATTTTTCTATTTTATCTTAAAACAATACTCATAGGCCTGTTTGTACAATGAAACAGATTTTGCTTGCTGTAATCACTCCAACTGTTTGTACAGAATTAAAAGATCCTGTCCTTTTTTATAATAAACACAAGGGATGTGGGACGAACTCAACAGTCCTTGTTCTGTAAAAAAAAATAGATTCCAGATGTTTCCGTGTTGGACTGTAGTGGGAGGACAATAACACAAAGTCCTCCATAAAGACTGTAATTTTGGAAGATTTCAACTAAGTGACAATTAGGCTGCAGAAGCCTCATTTAAATTTAGCTCAACTTTTCAATAGTTTTTTTTGTAGACTTGAACATCCTTCTTTTAAATAAGCTGGTAAAAGACTGACTTGTATTAAAAGAATTAATCATTGTTCATGTGACAGCCTTACTATTATTTTAAGACAGACAAAAAATGTGAAGCATCCTTAAGACTTCTCTCAAGGAAAAGGGGGTTCGATCCTAAACTATTAAAACGTATTTCTATCCATAACAAAAGGGGATATGAAAGGAAGTCAACTATATACATGCATGTACAAGTATTATAGACCTATGATTGATCGAATGTGCAAATAGACAGTTTACCACAAAATTAGGTTCACCTTATTATACCAAGGAGAATGCTGTATTTCCAAAAACATTCATATTTTTGCATGGTTATTTGCATAAATGTTCAGACTAATTTTGAATCAGTTGAATCAGACTCACACTTTATGCCACAAATATTTTTACAGTGGGAAATCTGATAACCGGCAGTCGCTGGTTGAAACTGACAAACACTAACGCGGGCACAGATGCAATCAGTATATTTGCTGGGATCTGTCTGATAAATGGGCGGTATACAGTAGCTGATGCTCATGAATACAGATAGCATATCTTCCTCCAGACACACACACACACACACACACAGTAGATATAGATATAGCAGTGAGGTTAAATCCCTGTGTCTATCAACGGGCACCAGAGTGACATTGTCCCCTCGAGACCGTCTCCCTCGCTACTCCTCTCTAAATGAATGATGATGACCTCGGACTGAGCCAATCATCCGCAGCAATACTCAGTGAGACACGAGTCGCACTCATTCATATTCCACAAGCAATTCCGTCTTTCCCTCCAAAACACTGTCAGACCCACACTCCACCGAGCAGTGGAGATTAACTCCGGGGCCGCCCCTCCTCGCCTGACACACAAACAGATTTCGGCATTTCTCTGTCATACAGATAAATGCTCTCAATAAAAGATATCATCTGAATTAGTTTGACACTGCCGTCTTGGAGCTCCAGTGTTTTTGTTTTTCTCCTGTTGAAATCGTTTTACTTGCAGGCCTTCTGTTTTTGTTTTTTTCTCATCATAAGTGAAATTTGAGTAAAATCTCTTGTCAACCAAACAGAGTGGGTTTATTTGAACAGTGTTTCATTTCCTCACCTTGTGGATCAACACTGGACACCTGAAGGCCTGTATCATTAAGCAGGTCCAAGGCCAAGGTCACATTGTGAAGCTGGAGGTCAAAGAGATAAAAACACACAAAATTCAGACACCATATTTTCATCTAAATTATTTTTTTGATATGATCTTCTGTTCAGACTTCAGAATTAGTAATACCTGCATACCCATGATGATATCTTATAGGTGCTATACCTGGCTGCTATTCCTTATTACTTTTTACTTATTGTAATATTAATGCGTTTCTGTAATAAAGTAAGATCATTTGTTAGTTTTCTACGCTGACACCAAATTTTTCCAGATGAGTTAAGATCTTAAAGACAGTGAAAGTTAAATTATGCCAAGAGCATCAAGCAATATGTCATCTGCTTTGAGATTAATAGTATAAAGTAACAAAAAACATTGTTAGAAGAGGTGCTAAAACATACACATGTAAGTACTAATGTCTAGGACAGGATTTTAGATGTAGTTGCATACTAATATATAAATCAACCTTTTACTGCAGATTGTGTAAAGATTTCCAGTGTTTTGCATATTCGTTGAGTTTTGATGATTTGATAATAGCATATTTTGGTATACTGGCTATAAAATGCTAAAGTCATCTGAATTTTGGCATTATAAGTCATCACACAGACATAATAAGCAAATTATAATCCCTTTATAACTGTGTGAAACATAATCTACTATACTGTATTATAGATCAGGCTAATATATATCATTTTAGTTTTCAAGGCATCAGAATAGTCTAATGTGGAGTGTCACAGAATCTTTATATGGTAAGTTATTCATGAACTCATCATACCTGTGATAAAAGAGGCATGACATTCATAGACTCGTAAAGTAAAGTGAGATCAAAGATATCATTATTAGTGAGCCATGACACAATTATGCATCTCCTTTTAGTATGGGAATTGTAAAATATTAACGTTATCACATCATATATTGTAATAGGCATAATTTTAGATAAGGTTCCAGGACTGTCATTATCAGTATCTGCTGTGCTCTTGTCAAATAATAAATGAAAAAAAAAATTACGATCTTTGTAGTTTTGAAATAGAATAATGCAGTCTGTGTATATATACACTGTCTGTAAAATGTTGACAATGAAGAAGCTTATTTCTCTTCAGCTGATTTTTAATAAAGAAATTTTCTGTGAGCATCTGTGAGCAGAAGCATGACGATGAAGTGTTTTGGGTGTGTCTCTGTCCACTATTAACTTCCTAATGTATTCCTTACTAATGTGTCAGGAATCCATACCATCTCAGAAGGATTAACAGGGGTCAGGTTGAAGTCACAGAGCGGGATGAAGAAGCCTTCCAGCTGTCCGATCAGCAGCAGCAGAATCACACCGTCAGCAAACTAGGCAGAAAACACACAGGACATTGGAGCCCATCCAAGAAGGTGATATAATCTCAGGGGGAGAAGGGGAGAAGAGAAGTTCTCCAAAAAAAAAAGTGTGTGTGTGTGTGTTTTTTTTTAAACCTGTTTGTCCATATCAGCCACCTGCAGACCCATGGTTGACATATTCTGGTTGACAAAGTGTAAAATGGCCTGAAAATGGAAAATAAATAGTTTAGGCAGTTTGAAATACAAGCTGATATATTAAAGGTTTAATCAAAACCTGACAAATGCTAGTAGTTTTCTTACAGTCAGAAGGATGATAATGTCTGGCATCAGAAAAATGGAAATAAAATACGCTTGCTGTTTGCTGGGAGAGCCCTCATATGTTATCTCAATTCATGGTTGGATAATTTAGTTAGAACAACGGGCAAAGGCATAAAATTGTTGAAAACAGGAGAGTTTAAAAAGGCAGTAATCTATATTTTTATAGACTTTTTTTAATAGATATTTAACAATGTATCAAATGACATTTGCGGAGCTCTGTAGTGAGTTTCAGCTAATTTTCTTTCAGTAAAAAAACTCTAAAAACTAGTTGACAGACACAGTTTGAGACTAGGTGGTAAAGATGGTGGAGTATTTAGCAGCTAAAAAGACAGACATTTCCCTCAGGAGTTAGTAGAGACCCAAACTGAGCTATGCGAGAGTGAATATTGGACTTATGTTCATTAAGTTCATTAAGCATGACTTCAAATGAATGGCAATGTTGTTAACCACTTGATGTGTAAATCAGCAGCTGTTTGCTAACAAGTTCATCAACTCATCAACCAAACTTGTTGATATGTCAGTGTTGTATTTACTACTAGTTTCCGCTGCCCCAAAGTGGCTAAAACATCAGGTTTTTGCAGATTTCATTTGTTTATTATCTGAAAATAAACTGTCAGCATCCTCCATAATCAATTAATTGTTCATGTCACTTATCAAGAAAAACTACTAAAGCATGAAAAACACATTAAATGTGAGTGTTGACTCCTTTTTTTCTGTTTTGCATATTTGTAAATTTCCATCCATCCACCCATCCATATTTGTAAATTTCAAAAATGTAATTGGGTTTTGGACTGTTCATTGGAATAAAAATAAATAAATAAAATTGAATGAATAAATAAAATTAAAATTGGACTGAGAAATTTAATTTTGGAATAATTTATAGACTAAATTATGAATCAAATAATAATTAAAAGATCATTATTTATTATTCTGATTATTATGTTCATAATTGTTAGAAGCACTCCTACTTGAAACATAGTTAATCTCTTTGACAACGCAAAATGATTTAGCAGCTATTTTGGATAATCAATGAATCACTGAAGTTATAAATAAGATGAATATCTTTGGGTTTTGGACAAAAAAACTATATGATGCCCTCTATTTGGGCTTTAAGAACTCGTGATTGGAACTTCTCATTATTTCATGACAAATGATTAAATGAGTCATAAAATATCAATTAGCACATTGATATGTGAATATTTTTATTTCCAACCCTTCTGAAATTGATAATTGGTTTGAATACACTGCAAACACTAGAAAATACTAGAAAAGCATTTCTTTTCCATTTGATCAATACTTATTACAGGCATGCAAAAGCCAACTGTAGATTCATCATATTTATATGCAGCTCGAACACATTACATTATTTATTTCCTGTCCCACGACATTTGGTCTCTTACTGCCAGTGGATTTGAGAAAGTGAACTCCTTAAACTACCTCAGCACTTTCACTCCTCTCCCTGTTATACCTTTTTCACCATGTTGACCTTGTGAGCCTCGAGCCTCAGCAGTTGGTCGATGGGATCTTCCCCTGGGTGAACAGACAGCCAGAAAAGTGTGTTAGTGTGCTGTAGGCCGCAAAGCTGTTTCGATGACATTCAAGGTGTCAAACCATCTCCACCTCAGACTGCTCTTTACTCACTGCCTGTATTGCTGTGGGAGTCTGAGCCTGTATTGCTGTTGAAAAAGCAAAAAAAAAAAAAAGATGAGAATCCTGAGTACTTCTCATAGTCACAGATTGTCACAGGACAGAAATCTGCTCACCTTTCCTCTGTTAGGACCTCCGCCTGGACATCTGATTTGATCCCAGTTTTGTTGACCTGGAGGTAAATTAAAATTGAGCAGCAATTCCACAAACGCGTCTTTAGGGACTGATTTTGGATCAAGATCTAAAGCTCGAGCTCAAACTCACTTCCACGAGTACAACTTCAACCTTCACATTCGGAGGCAATTCCAGTTCAGGCTGGAAACATCTCACCATGGCAACCAGCAGATGAATAGTGGCCAGAAGGTCTTTGTTGTGGATGACTGACAGGCGAACAGCAGAGAACAAAACACACGAAGAAACAACTTGTACTCATATGACAGAACTCACCACCTCCCAGTATGGAAGCAAAGAAAGGCCAAAAGGATATGAATCTTATAAACCCCTAACTGCAGTTTAATTACAACTATTATAACCATTATACTTTATGTTTTAAAATTAAAAAGAGTTTCATGAAATCAACCCCCCTTTTTGATACTATTTACTATTTATTTATTTAGCATTTTTTCGGTAATAGCTCGCCAATGTGTATATACATTTTTTAGCTATAGTACCTCTGTATTTTGTGTATATATACAAGCAAAAGAGGCAAAAATTCATCTCAAATCACAAAATCAGGATGTTCAAATTGGGCCAAATGACAAGCTGTCGAGCCTGAAGGGAAACATTCAGACTTTTGTCCTATCAACTTAACACTCTTTCAGTCATGTGATTCATGATGGAAAAGTTCAGTTGGGTGACTTGAAACCCTGAATGCTTGCCTTTCACAGTTAGGTGTTCAGTCGCTCATAAAATTAAAATTTTCATTGTAGCATTGTCTTTGCTTCCCTAATCCAGCGCCAGGAAAAATTGACAGGAGATTAAAACAAAACCCCATAATGTCAGCAAATGTTATCTCCATCTCCTAGCACCAAATCCTGCTGTAATTCAAAGTCGCTGCCAGAACAGAACATTTGTTCACTTGTTGCTTCATCGTCGCCGAAGCCGAGTCAGCTGCATGACTCACGTTTGACGGTCCACTTGATCTCGCCGCCGTCCTGCAGGCCCAGTCTCTTGTCCAACTCCTCCAGGATCACTTCCAGCTTGTGGATCTGAGCGTTGCTGGTCAGCGCGATCTCCTCCACGGGCAAGTGCACGTCAGCCAGCCTGGCTGTGGAAATCAGAAAATGGTTATCCGTAAGGTTTAGCTGGCAAGGACTGTATTTTGGATATTAGAAATGACAGCTTTTATGTGAACTACAAGGGGAGACATTTGTTGGTTTTCCATCTTCAAATTTAAATAGTAATCAAGTGGAAGTAAGGCGGTGATAAATTGGGTATCTCTTATGACGGCACCATCATACAAATGTGTATTAACTTACACAGCAGGTGATGAAGCACTAGTCCATCGAACAGATCCTCCTCCAGACTCTGAACCACTATGTGCTCCGCTTTCAAAGTGCTATTGATCCAATTAACCAATGTCTACCAAGACACAATTTATCACACAGTCAGATACATCAAACACTTTCATTTTCTTGCATACATTTTTCTGTTGCCAAGGTGCCAAATCAAAAACAGCACGAAACCTTGTTTTTTTAATTCTCTCCAGCAATTTTCAGAGATAATATGATCCTGAAGTAAGTGGAAATGTTGCCAAGAAATAGCTCATATCTCCTTTGCTTGTCTGCTCAGCTCTGCATACGAGGCATGCCGGGCTTATTCAGTTATTTATTCATTCATTGCCACTCATGCTGCCATTTTTTTCCAATCAAAATGTGTTTTAAAATCAAATCCGGCAGACTCCTCGCTGTGATTCTCTGGTCTGTCTCCCATCACCTCTGATAATTATGTTCATTAAAATTTCACCGATCCTTCCACCTCTCTCCCAGCATCAGATATTATTCATGCTCTTCACTGCGCACATACATGCGGGCTCTGTAATGTATTTCCTGTGTAGAGTTTATCTCCAACCCACTCAGAACATCCTGGATCTGTGGTAGTCCAGGATGGGCTGCGATGTTACAGTAAATGTTGCATAGGAGACAGAGATTCAGACAAAGGTCTATATGTAGATATAAGAACAGGAATCAATCTCTTACCTCCTTTAGCTTTTCAAGTTTGGGATCCTTTAAAGATGTCGGCTGAATGAGCTTCCTCTTCTCTCCTGTGTGAATATATATAAAGGATTTATTTCATTTCTTATTTCACACTGCCTTTTTTACGTGCCAAAATGTATCATTTATAGCATTTTGAATATTGTATTTATCAAAAGGCAACATCCTTGCATTTCACATAGTGGGGGAGGAGTTACTCAGGTCTTCTGCTTAAGTAAAATTAACAACACTGCTCTCTAAAAATACAATTGTACTCAAGTCTTGCATTCAAGAGTTAATTTAAGTAAAAGTACTAGTAGTACTAGCAGTCAAGTATTAGCAGTCAAATATACCTAAATAATTCAAGTAAGTGTACATGTTGTGCAGAATGGTCCCTTTCAGAGAGTTATATTAATTGAATATACTATCACATTGTTGGAATATCATTAATTAATGTTGCTTGAACAGGTGAGCAGCTGATGTGGAGCACATTCATAAATTGATTATTATATGTTTTGTAAAATCTTAACCCATGAGGTAACTCCGGCTGCCAGATGAGTGTAGTGGAGTAAAAAGTACAATGTTAACCTCTGATGTTACCCCTTCAATGCACATATACATAGGTAATCTTTTTTGTGAGACTGACTGATTTAACATGTGGCGAACTGAGTAGATATTTAACAGTGAAGTGAATGCACACGTACCCTGAAAAGACTCTACGTCCACAGTGTCTTCCTCTTTGTAAGACTCGAAGAGACTAGCCTCCATGGTTTCTCCTCAAGGTGAAATATTCACTGCTCGCTTTCAAAACCTGCAGGGGAGGAGTCGACAGTTGACAGGAAATAAATATATACTAAAGAAGAATGAAGACACCCTTTATACATCAAGATCTTTGACAGAAGGTCTCTCTGTCTCTCAACAGGGGGCTACTTGACCATATTGCTCAACTTTCAACTGCTGGAGGGGAGTTACTCACCGACCAGCTGTGGAAGATGCTGATTGCACTGCCGGGCAGCTTACTGTTGTGTGAAAATCTTCCAAGTTTCTGCTTTTCAGGTACAAAGAACAACAGTCTTGTGCTCAGCTCCACTACAAGGTGTCTCTGGAGTTGGGTTTTGAAAGAGTTTTGTTATGACTCAGAAGTCTCTAAAAACGCAGAGGAGCTCACAATCCAACGGAACTGGTCAAACACTAAAAAAGGAAGATGTTAAGCTTTCTCACTTCCTTTTTTCTCTTTTTTTAGTTGCACACATCAGATCAAGTACTATAGATCCCCACAGATCTGCACCTCTCGCTCTGAACATTTTGAATCATATGGACTGAGACACAGCACAGCAAGCCCATAAAGTAACACGGTCTGACAAAACAGACGTGACCTGGAGCGTGTCACCCTGTTCTTTCCGGGATCTGGAGAAGAGAAAAGCCTCACTGAGCAACTTTACTTTTCCTCTGTGTGTTTTATGTGTGTGTGTGTGTGGCTTCCTGTTCCTGAGGCTGACAGTAACTTTCAAACCAGGTCATAAACAAAAAATACGCCTTTTGAATAAGCTTACCTTCAGCACTCTGAGAGCGACTCGACAGAATCGGGTGACTTCAGCTGAATTGACTTCCTTAACTGATGTCAACTCCACAAGCTGTCAAAACAACAATATCACAAGCGGAGGGGCTGTACTCAATCTGAATAGAGCCTCTTGTGAATTCTATCAACACAAAAGGTCTGAGTGCACTCAATTTCAAACCGTTGCTTTAAAGAAAATAACATGTCACCGGGTCGAAAGGGAAGATAAGCACAAATGAGAGGATGTGGCAGAGAAGAAGGTGGCACTTCCTCTTTTTTGATACTGGCTCTGCGCGGCGTTTTCTGATAAGGCCGTTTATGTCCTCTGTCACGAACCGCATTTGAGGCTTTAATACTAAGTGTGGTGTCGAGAGAAAGAAAAGGGGGGGGACTCTCGGGTGCAAATGTACTGCTTGGAAAACTGCACTTCGGGAGGGCCGAGAGAAACGTGACACTCCGAGGCCTGAACCACTCAGGCTCGACTCACACATCTCCATCTGCGACCGGCTGGATCAATTTTGCTGTCATCTGGTCTCCTTCTCCATTCTCCAACAAACACACCATAAAAAAAAGAAAGAGAGAAGAGATAGAGACAACAAAACAACAAGCTCTGTATGTGCACCGGCCTTGTTGAAGAAAAGAAAAAGGACCACCCATCAGCCAGACGAAGGGGCAATTTGGGGGATGTGGAAGGTTACCATAGCAACAAAGGAACGAGACAAGAAAATAAAAGGCCTAAAATAAACCCATAATTCCTTTAGCTAAACCCAAATTGCAGGAATTGGCTGTTCCAAAGCCAATTTCACTCAGAAGCCAAAGCAAATCTAACCTATCACACGAGTAAAAGATAAAATGAAATTCTCATTCTGTTTGATTCCAGGCATTTATTTCTTGATAGGCAAGATAAAAAAAAAAAAAAAGCGGTGAGCCTTGTCTACTTTCTCAATAATTCAGCCTCGGCTCGAAAATGGACAAGTAGTCACTGCACCGTACATCTTAGCAGGTCTCCGGGTGGTGCCGCGAGGCCAGCTCAGCTTCAGGAGAGCAGCGAGAGGTCCAGGCCTCCTCGGAGATTCGTCTGAAAGGCCAGTCAATGCGTGGATACTCTGAGTGCAGAGGGGCTCTCCTGGGATGCTGCACTTAAGGCAGGAGGCAACAGCTTTTAAATATGGCTTGACATGTGGTGTGCATAGTTCAGAGTGCACAAGAACCATTTACAGTTCCTTCAGTTGTCGAGTAAAAGCGATTTAAGTATATATATGTAGCTAAAGTAAGAATATACAAAGCATTTGCAGATATTATATAATTATAATACATAGCACTTTCAAGTTTATTCGAGAAATAGGGCAACATTTTTTGGTAAATGTGCTTATTTATTTTTTTGTCAAGAGTTCGTTGAGAAGCAACGCCACCGATCATTAAATATAAAGCCACAGCCGGCTGCTGGTTAGCTTAGCATAAAGCTGAAACTTAATTTACTTACACTTCTTTTGCTTATCTGTAAATGAACCTCTAAAAAAAAAAAAAACATTTTGATTAACTAACACAACTTAATCTAGTCATAATGTAGCTTAAAAGCCCAGCTAAACAGTAATAGGACGGTGTAGCTTTTTACTTAATTCATGTAGTTTGATGTTATTATTAACCATAAAATGATCACATCTTTAAATTGATTAAACCAAATGACCAAAAACAAATAACCAAAATGAATGAAATTTTTTCTAGAATTTTTCCCATCAATCCCTAAGATTTATCCTGTTTTTATAAATGATGAACATGTCAAGTGAGCTTTAGAGGTACCAGTAGGTTGTTTTGTTACTGTCAAGATAGAGCCAGAGCAGTTGTTTCCAGCCTTTATGATAAGCTAAACTATCCGGCTAACCTTAGTTTACTAGTTAACATACAACCACGAGAGTTGTTATCGATCTTTACATTGAACTCTTGACAGGAAAGCAAATAAGTGGATTTGTCTCAACTATTCTTTTATAATATTAAATATTCTGCCATGAAAAGTTTAGTTTAACACACGCAAATGTTTCCCTGTTTTAACACACACACACCCTCATACATTTTTCCAGTGACAGCCGTGTATTCAAATGCAGACTAAAGGTTGCAGGGTTTCCTGGGTCGTAGTTAACATTCAAAGAAGGAATAAATAAATACTGACATTTGGGGAAGATTAAATACTAACATTCGGAGCCTTTTTCAGGCTACTCCCCCTGGGTCTTTTTAAGTCCCACATAATGATGACTCAGTCCCAGTTGGTCTCCTCCAGTGTCCAGACTGTAATGCATAAAATCAGTGCAGACACAGGGCAATGTTCAAAGTAATATTAAGAGACGAAACTGGAAAAGTTCATTCAGAGTTTTTGTAGTTGGTGAACAGGTTGTAGAGGACTCTGAGGGTGGACTTGAGGTTCAGGTTAACAACATCTGGAAAACAAAAGTGAGACGGCAGAGATGATTAGAGTTTGCTGAACTTGAGTTGTTCTGAAAGGTTTCAGAAAGAAAATGTAGACCTTTGTCTGAATTATACGCAAAAACTAATGTTACGGCAGAAAAATTGGATCCATGAAGCACAAAATAAATGGGGTGTGCAACATGAAAATCATATTAACAATGCAAAAGAGCTCCTTCTATTGATTGTACTTGATTTGTAGCTTTGGAATTGAAATGGAGCTTAAAATGGCTCCCAAGAATTTGCAAATGATTATCATATGATGCATTACGTCTTACTAGGAGAGATTCAGAAGCACGCTGGTCTTTGTCACACAAGTGCTTACATTTGCTTTTATATTTGTAATTTCTTATGACAAATAGGTTAAGTGATTCAAGCCAGACACCATTTTGTTATAGCAGAGCCACTGCATCACTGTTTAAACCAGGGCTTCTTAAGCTCCTTATCATCTGCATGTCCCCGTTAGCTTGGGTGACACCGTTGATATCATTAAGAGCCTTTGAATCACTATTTTATTTTATAATGAACCTGCACAAATGTTAGAGACTCATAAACAAACCGAAGCAGGAGTGTAGTTATGCAGCTATGAAGATCATAGTTATAATGCCCAATTACTGCAAAAATCGAGCGCAGTGATTGCAAGCAGCTTTTCAGGATAAATGTTTCCATTTTGGTGTAGTCAGGAAAATGTTTGAAGAAAGGAAAAGCATTTGCATTAATGCCATGTGGAGAGAAACAATATTTACACAAGTCGACTGTAGCTTTTGCTGGTTCAAATATTCATTCATCAAACACACAATGGCGCAGTAAAGTTCTTTGCTGCCATTTCCTAAGAATGTGCAAAGTGCAAAAAAGGAGCATTTAAAGAGCAATAAAATCATAAAAACACAGAGCAAAAGTACAATGTAGCAGGAGGAATATAAGTCAGTAAATAACATGAAATATATGAAAAAATATGAGCTAAATATGCGTATGGCCACTGTAAGGATATAAATATAGTACAACAAAGAATGTAATGTTGCCCTGAAACTTACAAGGATATACAAGAGACTATATTTTGCAGTTAAATAAATACCCTAAAAATAATCAAGTGCATTGTTCTTTCAATATCACATTCTCCATATTACAGTGACCAACCAGCACTTGGTCTGAACGCTTCAGTAGAGCCAGACACCTATTTAAGTTTAAGTATTAAATCAGTTAACTCTATTACTGTAGATCATACTCTGAAAGCTATTTTTTTTTTTTTGTACAGTAATAGCATTTCTAACCCTACAGGGGGTGTGCAAGGACACTATAATGGGCTATTAAAATGCAAGTTTCCATGAAAAACAGGGAGACATAATTCACTGTGAAAAAAAATATCATTATGGAAGAAACAACTACGTAAAGAGTAATATTTTGCATCTTTAAGTATAAGCTATTACATCTTCTCTGTCTGAACAATGTGTAGCTCAAGGGCGCATGAACGCAACACCATATAAGAAAGTATATCTGTCTATCTAGCCAGCCAATGTCAGAGTTAAAGGCTGAGGCAAGGTTTCCATCTACTGGACAACCTTTATTATGACTGCTAACGCCGGATGTCAACCACTCGGCATCTTTTTAAAAGGTCCCCTGTCAGCGCAAGAGACTCATAATATAACTCAGTCAGCCTCCGTAAAATCTCCCCCAAGAAAATGTCTTTTATCTGATCTTGTAATAATGTTGAATATCTCTACTGTAGGTCTATAAAATACCTTCTGGTCTGGCTTTGGGCTTCTTCAGGCCTCCATCCTGCATCAGCTCGAAGGCAAATGCCACATTGTGAACCTCGGGAGACACAAAATGGAGACTCAGTATACAGATAAAGAAGTTAAAGATCGCCCTATTTCACCAATAAAAGTCACTTTTTGAGTTTATAGTCACCTTCTGTTCGAAGCTCTCAGGGGTGAGGAAGAAGTTGTACAGAGGCACAAAGTAGTCTTCTAGCAGCCCCATCAGCAATACCAGGTACACTCCATCAGCAAACTGGACACAGACACACATAATGTAAGTATTTATCAGTATACATATAAGTATAAGTGTAATAAGTATTTATAGTTTATATCAAGACAGACATAATGTAAGTATCTATAGTTTATATCACATCCTATACCAAAACGAGTAGATCAGATTGGATTTTATGTATATGTGAACATTTTAATCATGTTTGAGAATAGATGGAAAATGAGTGGATGAAAAATTGGAGTGGAAAAAAAAAAAACACCACCGCTGTCAGCAAATCGCTTACCTGAGATTCCAGCTCAGTAACTTCCAGGTTCAGCTTGTTCAGGTGTTTGTTCACAAAGGTGATGAGAGACTAGTAATGGGATTAACAAACAATTACTTATTTATTATTATTATTATTATTATTATTATTATTATTATTACACTACGCATTATGGTGCAGAGAAAAGGTTTTTTGTACCGTTTTTACAACGTTGAGCTTGTCTGGTGCGTGATCCAACAAAGTGTCAAATGCATCCCTCTCTGTTGTAAAAAATGAAAGAATTCAAAGGTTACAAGTACTAAAAGGAATATTTTGACATTTTGGGAAAGGTGATGGAAAAGGTGCCAAGAAGATAAAAAGGATCGATACGCCTCTGTCCTGTAAATAATATACATGCCCAGCTGACCTGGAACAGCTACTCTGGCTCATCCAAAGGTAAGAAAATCCACCCACCATTACTTCTGAAGCTCACTAATGACCATATTATATACTGTGTTTAATTCATACAAAGACTAAGAGTAAAAACAGTAAATTGTGTTTCTTAACTTTTAATATTTAACTCTCAGCAAGAACGCAAACAGCAACATTTCTATGATAGTGTATATAGGCCATGTGGCTGGTACTCACCAAACCTTCCCATCATCATTCTGGAAAAAAAACACAAAAAATGAGAAAATTTGAAAAACTGCAGTTTTTTAAACTTTATACATAATGACCTCCTAAAACTTTATACTACTATTGTGGATAAGAAACTGTGTCAGCTCTTACTCTGTGGTGCTTGTCATCTCTTTGGTCACAAGAGCAGTCTGCAGGATGCCCTCTCGTTTCTGCTCAAAGGAAATCAAAATTCTTCGGTTACTATGCGAGAGAATAACCAGAATTGTTGATGCACATTATGAAAGTTACACATCCGGACAAGACAATGACAAATACAGAAACATTTAGCCTTAAACTGACATTTATGTGATCTTACACTGTAATGTGTTAGCTTCATTATGTTATTGTTTTAAATGGATCTTAGTTATTTCTATGTTTTTAGGTTGTTTTGAGGTTCAATTTAGGCAGTTTCTAAGGTAAAACTATTGTATTAGACATTTAGTTTGTGATTTCATGAGCACATTTTCAATTAATTCAAATTTTGGGTTATATTTAATGTCATGTTGTTTGTCTCTAATTGGTTGTTGTGGCTGAGTTTCATAATATCAGCAAGGATTTCGCAGTTAAGCAAAAGTTAAGTTAAATAAAAAATGACGTTGAATGCCAACCCAGACAACTTTACCTTGACGACGACCACCTGTACTGAGACATGCTCAGGCAGTCTGATGGGGACCTGGAAGTGCATCGCGAGCGCCACCAGCAGATAGACAATAGCCACCAGGTTCTTTGAGTGGATGGCTGTAACAGAGTGTTACAGAGACAAAAGAAAATCAGAAAAGAACAAAGGATTATGTGTTAAAGATGCATTTCACCTGTTTTCTTGTAAAGAGGAGATCCAGGCTGTAAACAGTTGTATAATGTTTCCTGGGCCAGGGACGGGCTCATCGTTTGACAAAATAACCCCAGTGATGTCATAATGATGTCATTAGGGTTATCTTGGCTTGGGCTTGAGCTTTTTCAATTTTTCACAGAAAATCTGCATTTCAAATTGGGTGTGTGGAGTTAGAGGAAATATATTGACATTTAGGAGATGATCTAATACAAGGGTTGCATTATGGGAAATGTAGGCTCCACTATTTTTGAAGCTTTACTGGAACTAGGGAATAAAAGTCAATAAATTTCAGCCTCTCTTGCTTCACCTTTGAGAATTCTTTCTTGATCTGTCTCTTGTGAGTTCCCAAACTTTGTGAAATGACAATGTTTAATGGCTGGATTGCCAATAAAAGCAGAAAATCATGACGTAAAACTCACAGTCCACACTCCACTCGATGGTCCACCCGTGAGGCCTCAACATTTCATTGACGGCCTCCAAAACCGTCTGAAGCTTCTGCTTTTGGCCGATCTCTGATTGCGTCACTTCGGCCACGTTCAGCTTCCTGCCTGACAACTTTTCTGCCATGAGAAACAAGATGTCAGCTCAAACACACAGGGAAAGACTTTCAATGGACAGAGAAGGTTCAGACTCAGATAATTAATTGTAGGCATATTGTGAACAGAAATACTATGGCAAGCAACTAATGCCTGAATTAGGAGGAGGGAGTTTGAGCTTTCCCTTCAGCCTGTGGGCTTAGAAAAAAGAATTAGAGGAACTCACACAGACTATAAAAAAGGGAAGAAATACAAATCAGGTCAACTGGTGAAAAAACTCTTCATTTCCATAAAAGACAAAAGTTACAAAAGTGCTTCGAACCAAACAACAAACAACAAAATGTGTTTTTCATGTCTGTATCTGTGGGGTTTTGTTTGTTGGAAAACAAGGTCACAGTGATCTTGAAAGTGTACAAATGCGGTGGCTGCAGACAACACAGACGACTTGCAAAGGAAGATTTCTCTGCTCCAAGCAATAGTAGGCTTATCTCAAGAGCGTGGGTTTGAATATTAAAAAAAAAGAAAGAAAAGAAAAGAAACCAAAGCAACACTGATTAAAAAAAGGGAATCTAAAAAGGGCACTGATGTAATAAAAGACTGAAATATAAGACATAAGGTGCAAAAGTGATAAAGGGGTGTGAAAGCTAAAAAAAAGGCTTTAACAGAAATGAAGACTTCACACTTCATGGCGCAAAATGTTTCCTGCTGTGTGTTTTACATGTTGTTCATGACACCTCTGCAACATATGTACCCATGTGTCAGTCCTGTTATGTTATTGGCTGGCTCGCTGTTTTGTCCTTGTACGTGTTTGACAGCTGATGAGACGTTTCGTTGGGCTGCAGTGACTATCGAATGTTTTCACAGAGGAAAATAAGTGGGAGCAAAGAAGAGGATGATGAAGATAGAAACCAGTCGGGGGGAGATAAACATGAGAGGGAGCTGAAGAGGGAGTTTGAGCTTTTCCCTTGATTACAGACACACACACACACACAGACACACACAAGCATCAATCAAGACGGAGAATGTAAAAATCTATAAAAACAAGTACTCTGTGAGAAATGCAGTAAGGTAAAGCGCACAAGAAATAAACAAAGAGTCTTGCAGTCTACAGATGCATGTTTGACATTTAACCACAAAAAATAAATTCCATCAATAACTACAAATGATGCTGAATAAATCTACTTTTTTTTTCCTTTTGCAGTGATGTAACATTATATTAAAATTAAATTAAATTTTGTCTGAAGTAGACTTTTTTGTGTAATATACAGAGTGGGAAGAGACAGATGTGTAAAAAATGCTTATGTATTTGTTTCTGTTTTTTATTGCATGTCTGGTTGAAATCTGAACATGTTTTCATGCCTGTAATAACAAATAACAAACACAAGAGGGAAACCTCTAACAGACCAAAGACACTGAAGCTTTACTAGCCACAGCGGCACTCTGGTGAATACACGTTTTTATCACAGTGGTCATTATCAAACTACGTTTAAAGGCTAATTTAAAAGAAAAACATCAAACTCATAATATGAACCAAAAACATCTCCATTTACTAGAGCCACAAACTGCAAACAAAACTGTGAATTGTATAAACTGACTCATTTACTGTGTTAGTATAAATGTGTTGCTGTTTTCAAAAGTCTATGACCTAAACTTTACACTTAAATTAATTATTGCATTTACCCATAGTGCAGAAATGTAATACTTTCTACTAATAACACTGCCGATTTTCATACCGGCACATGGCAAGTTGAAGGCCAAGCTATATGGATAAATACATGGCGAGAGCTAGGATGCCAAAGAAACTAATTTCTCACCAAACAACTTTTGCAGCACCTGTCCATCGTAACAGTCCTCCTCCAGGTCTTTGACTATGATCCTCTCTTCCTCCAACTCACTGTTGATCCAGTCAATCAGGACCTGAACACACATCAGAATATAATGAAACCTATGATCAAACTTTGGGCTTCTGTGTGCTGAATTTTTCATGTTTTTACTGCTCTGATTTTGTTGAACAGATCTGGTGTTTGTTTGCAAAACGTGATCCCAGTGTACCTTCAGGAGATCTTTAAATTTGAGATTTTCCCGCGATGTTGGGTCCAACATGATTCTCTCAGCATTTTCCTCTGAGGAAAACAATTGATAGACATTAAGACAGCCATTTGAGTGGGAGTCTGAAGTGACATTCAAACTTTCCTTTGTCTCTCTTCAATACAAATCTACAAACACAGATGCACACAATGTTCCTGTCACCCTCATGTCAACAGTGATTCACGTGGTGACTGAAGTTGAAGGCATCTCCACTCCACCCACTTTCATTTCCTGCTCTTCCACTCTCAAAGTCCCCTTTAGTTAACACGTGTTGAAATACTCATATTGTGACCTCAGTAACTGTCACTGCAAGTCAGCTGCAAAACACTGAGCTGAAGCTAAAATACTGGAAATGCTTTGATACGTGTTGAAACATATGATATATGTACTCAAATAAAATACAACAAAATAAAATAATCTGCATCCGACAGATCACAACATAAAAGACCACTGAGAGTCACTTAATCTGAAATGATATATTGAGTTATTTAAGATCATCTTATGTGTTTTATGTAAAATATTAATCTGAGAAGTAACTAAAGCTGTCAAATAAATGCAGTGGAGTACAAAAGTACAATATTTACCCCTGAATTGTAAAGGAGGAGAAGTATAAAGTGGCATAAAATGCAAATGCTCAAGTAAAGTTGTTATGTCTCGTCAAATCTGTTAAGTTTTCATGTCTGTCATGTCTGTTTCCTGTTCTGGCTTGTCTGCTTTATTTTGAAATCCGTAACTCTCCTGTCGTTTCAGGTCCCTTAACTTCCTGCCATTGTGTGTTTCCCACCTGTGATTGTCTGCCCTGCCCTGATTGTTTCCACCTGTTCCCCATTACCTCTTGTGTATATATTGTCTGTGTTTCCCCTTTCTTGTTTGCTGATTGTTCTCTTTGTCTTGTCATGTTGTGTCATGATTATTCTACATATCCATATTCACCTGTGCAATAACACCTCACCACTGCACATCTAACTGGGTGAGGCTGTGTATGTAAATACTGTTTCTTTCTTTTTCTGTTATTATTATTATTTACTATTTATTGGACATACTGTTTTTTTGTGTCTTTGTGTGTTTTTTTGTCTATTATTTAATGTCTCTTTTACTTTGTGTTTGAGCTGCTGTAACAGTGGAATTTCCTCCACTGTGGGATCAATAAAAGATCTTTTCTTATCTTCATGTCATCTTGATCTACCAGGGAAGATTGTAAGATCCAGCCTTTATTTGTAAAATCTAGCCTTTTATTAAAACCCTTAAAAACTCTCCTGCTTGTGCTGTCCTGCATTTGGGTCTGCCTGCTCTGAGCCGCCGTAACAAAAGTACACATACCTTCAAAATGTACTTACAATACAGTAAGTATTTGATGTGCTTTGCCACATTCCAGTGTGCAGTTTAATTTCTAGATAAGATGTTCTTTACATGTGTATATGTGTGTTTATGAGCGTATACATACCCAGCAGTGTGTCCTCTGGGTGGATGTCTGTCCCCGCGGGAAGCATCGGAGCGTTGATGGCATTCTTCCCCTCCTCGTGGAGATCACTCACTAGTGAGACAACAACCACACACACACATACACACACAAAGCATAAAGCTAAGATAACCAGGCACGACAAATTCAATACAACAAATCCACGGAGAAAGATTGATTGAATGCTCTGCTCTTAAGTTACTGAAAGAATAACAAAGAATGAAATATGTTTAGAAAATGAATATGAAATATAGGATTAAAATAGGATTTTATTTTCTGAGAGACAGAATGAGATAAACAGGGGAAGACAAAAATAAAAGAAGAAGAAAATAAATAGAAAGCTTGTCACTGGAAACAGCATTAGTGCGAAGTCACCACAAATTTCCCTTTTGGTGAAAGTGTGACATCAATTTGGTGCCAGTTTGACACCTGCTCCTACTCTACAGATAACGCTTTATTTAACCACCAATACCCCATTTTTTCAGTTTGGTGTCAGCAACAGTCAGAGCTGAACAAAATGAACAAAATGAATTTTACTGAGGTTTCACAGGCGACTCCTACCAGAATCTTGAAGGGGAACTTTTAAACTCATGTGTTGTTTGGAGATGACTGCAAGTTTAAAAATGAAATAAATCTGGAGGTGTGGAGTTAAAGAGAGGAGAGATCAGCAGACCTCTCTGGTATCTCTGGTTCTGATGCATAAATTTGTCCGTTCTCTTTCATATTTTGCACTTCGAGCAGGACAATTCAAATGTTATGACTAATGGACTATTAACCCAGGAGAGATCATTAATGCTAAGTACACAATAAGAATAACATCACTCCCAATGCCACATTATAAAGTAAATGTATATTTTAAAGTATATTTCACCCTTTCACCCTCCATAATGTACAACTAATAGAGACACTCTGTCATTGTCAAGCTGTGAGTTAGACAAACTTCAGATTCAGCTTGTAAGAAATGTTTTTCCAGGGAGCTGCTGCCTGAGCTGTCACACTTCTGTCACTTCCCTTTCCTTCCCGCTACAGATTGCATTATGGAGCAGCACTGTCCGTCAACAAAAAAAAAAAAAAACAAGGAATTTAAGCACGTATCTGGCATTTTATTGTAGACATTTAAGTGTATGTTTCACTTCTGGTGAAGCATTCGACATCAGCTGAGACAGAACAAAGTTTGAAACTCGGGCACAGTTACAGCTGATTAAAGGTGAAAAGACACACACAAAAGTAATACACACTTTGAGTCAAGGTTCAAATAAAATCAATTTGTGCTGAACCGCTTTCACTTCTGACTGAAGACGACACTCGTGGGATTTAAAGGCTTTCTTCCGCTAATGGCCATGTTGCTTTTATCATGCTGCATTTCTATTTGTGAGAGCTGCAACAGGCTGCACCACAATCAAGGGTATCAAATCTGTCATTTCATTGACTTTGCTATTTATAAAACATGGAGGAGAACTGAGGTGAAGATGCGACGAGTGGAAATGTTTCCTTTTCCAATTAAACGCATGAAAATTTGTTTCTTAAATTGAAAATATAACTGAAAAAAGCCTAGAACAATGTGTTCATGGTACAATCTGTATATATCTTAACTTCAAAGCACGTGCAAAGAGAGGATATACAGAATTACCCCAGGAGGAGGGGTCCCAACAGGCTCCCTATCTGATTCAGCATTCTCATAAGAGCTGGATAACAGCTCGAGCCCTGAATCTCTCCACAGATCAGCAGTTTGCTTTGTAATTACAGAGCGAGCAAGCGAGCTGCAATTCATCATAATTGCGCCGCTTCCTCCCTATGTGTCCATCTGGCTGCATTTCTGCTTCGTTTGACCGAGCTGGACAGACCTGTCAAGTCAAATGTGGGTGAGAATGGTCAAATCCCACAAAACAAAAAAAAAAATTATTTACCAGAGCAGATTTACACAGGATGATATGTGGAGATAAAAATACTTCCACGCTCTAGTCCAGAAATGTAACAGCGGCCCTCGCAAAGACTCAGGCCGATTCCAATATGTTAAATATACATTTTACACTGATTAGCAGTACTTACATTTTGTTGATCTCTCACAACAACCGACACAACACATCGCAACCTGCAGCGCACAAAGGTAACAGGTCCTGCTTCCCCATTTCCACTTCCAAGTTCCCCAAAGCCCCAAATCAAAACCCAATCACCTTGTTTCTTCCTCTTGGTCCCACACAGCAGCCCCGCCATGTCTCCACTATAAACCCCTGGATTCCCCCCCGACGGCAGCGAAGAGCGAAGGCAGAAAATGTAGGAGTGTAAGTGTGCGTGTGTAGATATGTGTGTGCGTGAATCGCAGTCGGTGGGTTAGGCAAGAGGTGGATGGGTAGGAGGGGGGTGTCATCACGTGTTTATTTCTGTCACAACCCTCCACCCCACCACTGCGGTCCAGTTACAGTGTGTGTGTGTGTGTGTTGTATGCATGTTTGAGACAGGAAGGAGACAACACGCTGGACGTAAACGCACCAACCCTACCACACCAGTAACCTCTGGGCCGTCACACAGTGGACACAGGACAGGCTCATCTATGACAGGTAGAGTGTCGGCTGAGTATCCTCTAATCTAATACTCATTTCAGTGCATGCAGCTGAGTGTAAAAAACAGCCTTTTCTCACACAAACAAACCCCACATTGTGTTTTTCTTGTCATAACTAAAAAAAAAAATTGCAGCAGTCTAGTAATTTCACAGCAATAAAGGAGAATGGACTCGTTCCAGTGAATAACTCAATGAGCATGTGAATGGAGCCTTTAATATGTTTTGCTGCAGCGGATAATCAATCAGGCAGCGGGTGTATTCCTGTTAACAGAATTACACTAATTCAATATAAACAAAAGCCTGCAGTCAAGAACCTTTATCTTATGGTTTATTGCACAGATTCATGTACAAGAAAAGCTGCTCAGTAATTATTAGAAACCATCATGGAGGGCACGGTGATAAGCAGCGACATACGGTCTGATTTATTTTGCTTTAGGGAAAAAAAAAGTGTAATCCATCTGCATCATAAAAAAAAACAGCGTAAAGCAAATTGAAATCGACCTCGTCTTTTGGTTCCCCCGCTCCCGTGGGTGGGGGAGGCGGTTTACTGTGACACAGAGGGGGGGTGGCTTGGAGGTTGGAGGGATGGCGGGAGTAGAGGGGGGTTATAAATAATACAGCAGTATGGAGAAGACAGACTGGACCTTAAATATAGCTCTGGTTATTTACACCAACACAGGCACCAGTGAGTAACGGCAGCCAGGAGACAACAGTGTCACCCAGTTTGTTCCACAGGGGGCCTTCAGCAGATATCAACCGTGACAGCTGAAACTCATTACTACTAATATTTATTATTATTATATGTTATGTGCTTCATTTATTCACTACTGCTACTTCTCTTTACGCTTAGCAAACAACATCTACTGTGTATTTGTCCTGTTAAATGGTTTTTGTGTGTTTTTCTGGTCAAAGGGAGTTTAATGTTCAGACCGTTCAGTCCTCTAAGACAGATGTGAGACAAATGTAGTTGAATTTAGTTTTTGAGAATTGCGACCAAGATATGAGTGAGACATCTTGAAAAACAGATAAAAGCCACTCTTAAAATAAACCAACACCAGTTTGACTGATATTCCCTCAAATGCGCACAAATAAAACCCTGCAATTTGGGAAGATAAGTGAAAATGGGGGTATCTGTTTTTGCAAAGGAATCATTTTACAGATGGAAAACAATAATTTCAGGACATTTCAGGTGCAGAAACTGTGTAACAAATGTTTGGGAAGTAATTTATTTACAGCAATTTCTTGTTACGACATCAGTCGACATATTGTCATTTTGGCTCTAATAAAGCAAATACTGACTTGACTTTACTTGACATTTCACACAATGGCTTCTTGCATAACTGCTTGAAACAGCAAACATACTTCTGTGCTTTTTTTGTAGCAGCAGTTCCTAAATGTTCAAAATGCCTGTGAATCTCCTGGATAATGGCTACTGACGACTGTTACGTATGTTGTAATTTGGATGTTTTTAGTATTTGTATCGCATTTGCATGAAGAAGCTGAATTCTTAAATCACCAGTATCGCAGAGAAAAGAGCCAAAGACACAAAGCAACAGTATAAAAATATATATTGATTTCTTATTTCTGGTTTACCTTTTTGGATGCAGTCATCATATATTAATTAATGCATAATGTACTCTCCATCTCTTTTTAATAATTGAAGATATAAAGTGATATAAAAGTACCAATGGTAAAATAAGTAGGCGCAGTGAGTAAAAAAAGTAAGAAAAGCAACAAACAGATGACTTACTATTATCAGCATCCATCCTACAATCTGTATCGTAAGTTATACTTTTTCAGAGTGTAATTACTCTTCGCCCAAATTTGAGGATGTGATGTAACATGAATCCTCTCTGTCCTTATAAAGCAAAAAAAAAAAAAAAGTGTTTTCTCTAAACTATCAGTATTACAGCACTGCCTGTTGCTGACTGAGGGAGTTGTGCCTTGTCAGAGAAAACCAGACTTCCTTTCAGTTTATCAGGATGTAAAAAAAAGAGCAACGAGCATACAGTGTCATTGAAAATTAAGTTCCCCACTTCAGGAATTGTGGCTGTGTAAAAAAAATATTCCTTTATGTCTTGTCTAATAGCCTTAAGCAACAGTTTCCACGTGATATCTGATACAGCAAAAGTGCTTAAAATGCACTTAAACGTGTTTGTGTGGTTGCTAAGGAGAGTCAATATAATTCCAAAAACCATAAGTCCATTTGTTAAAGCTATTAATGACTATTTAGCGGATGTGAGGCAACTTTTCCAGTGGCAACTGGTCTCTCTTGGGTGTTCCTCTTAAAGATTATAAACAACCACACCCAAATGCAACAGAAACCACAACAGCAAGAGCATGTGAGGCCACAAGCTGTGCTCCTTTAGCAACACTAAACCTCACCTTCACCCCTGTCACAACGTATTTATCATTCTAACACCATCTATCTTTAAAATAACTTGTGTATCATCTGAGCTTTAGTCCGCTTTGACCACACAGGGGCACTGTGCTCCCACGAGCCGCACTCAAACTCCGACACTGAGGCCTTATGGGATTTCCTTTGGTCCACCCTGCAGGATTCAGCCCTGTGTTAGCAAAATTAAAGTCTGGGGACCACTGTGTGATGGTAAATTTGAGCTATACAAATAAAGGAAAAGTTACATTTCTAAACTATATCGTTCACTACATACATACTTTTCTCAAGGACAGTTTTGACATACTTTTATCTGCTTGAGTATTTCAATTTTCTGTTACTTTACACTCATACGCCACTAAACTTCAGAGGAAAATATTATACTTTCTACTCCACTACATTCATCCGACAGCTGGAGTTACTTTATAGATTAAGATTTTACAAACAAATCATATGATTCCTTTGTAAAATATGATACTTTGCTTTGGATTAGATTTACAAATGTAGATAAAAAAAGTCAAAATGAGCTCCACTTTCACCGGCTGTAACATCTGTGCTTTAACTTAGGTGAAATATTGAACTTGTTACAGAATATTTTTTACAGAGCACTGTTGCTACATTGACTTCAGTATCAAATGAGTACTTCCTCCGTCACTTATCACTTATTACCACAAAGATAAATTGATAAATAAAGACTCTTTAGCTCACAAGTTTCTCTCCTATTTCTACATTAAAGTCTGGGCAGGGGTTAATATGAGAGATTTCTAAAACTGATATATTAATGCTGGATTGCGGGCTGCAACTAATGATTATTATCATTGTCTACTACGCTGCTAATCCTCATATTTGACAAGCAGGAAACAGCAACTGTTTGGCATTTTTGCTTGAAAAATGTCTAAAATGATGCACAAACAATACTTTTTGTTGTAGCCAATTGGTTTGAAAATACATATATATCCTGTTTTCTAAATCATCAGTTAAGTAGCCCTGTAACTTCAGAGGCCATGAGACATTTGGGGCATCGTTTTGAGAAACACTGGTCTCTTGTAGTCCATCGAAGTGAAGTTTTAAGCCCAAGTTTAAGCAGGAAGACAATTATTCTCTTTAGGGTTAGTCCCTGAAGTAACCTTAAAAGTACTCTATGGAGTTTTTAACTCTTATGACCGAGATAAGCAAACAAGACCAACAGCGAGAAGATTGGCTATTTCTATTATTTTATTCAGTATAAGTAGTCTGTTTGCGATGGGGAGTGAAGCGGAGGGAACATGTAACCTGCAGTTAGGTGAAACACTACTGCCTTTGTCCACAGGGACCGCCAAAATCAATGCAAAATGAAAAGTTCCATTGAGCTGCTTTAAAATGAGAAAAATCACCTTTTTTTTGTTTTGTCACAAAATACCTGTTATATACTTTACTTTATACTACTACCACACTGTATTACAATGCAAAATAGTATATATGGAGGATGTATACAGTGTATTTATGTTTATAGTGTATTTATGTCATTTATGTTTTCTACATTTTTATATCTACTTTCATATTTGTCCTACTATTGAGCTGCTGTGATAAGTGAATTTCCCCCGAAGTGGGATTAATAAAGTCTTATTTATAATTATATTACACACTCACAGGTACTGTTTGCATCCCTCTTTCTCTTTCCCTCTCTATACATCTGCTTATACGTACACACACAGAGACACACATACAATAAAATTCATCATCATTCAAGGTTAAATACATATACAAACACATTCATGTATCTATATGGCTGCTTGTTTACGAGCTGTTTATCCTTTATCCTATGACTTGCAGTTTTAACAATGTTTGGCTGCAGGGATTTCTGGGGACTGTCCTATGATTAAGAGAAACTGATTAAGAGATTTCAGACTCTTAAACTTCACCTATAAATGAGCGGAAACCCAACAGGTCTCTAGAAGGGAAGTATCTGGAATTTAATGAGGCTCCTAAACAATTGAGATGTCTCTGCCCTCCTGCTGGTGGACCTCCTTTAATGGAGATTGCAAACACATGGCTTCGAGAACACACACACACACACTTAGGCGTTAAACCTTGCAGCTGTCAGTTTCACCACACAGAGCCTGTCCCTGTGGGAGGGCAGAAAATAGTTTGATCAACAACTGAAAAACTGGGACAATGAGTGAGAGGGAATAAGTGTGTGGATATCTCAAATATACCAAGTAAAGAAAAAAAAAAACCTCTCACACTTTTATCTACACAACCTTCATTCCTGTCTCCACAACATGAGTGTGAGTGTCTATTTCTGTCTATTACCTCATGTTAAATGCTTGTGGAGCTGCTGAGAGCTGCTTTGTCTCTCTCACACACCCTAACAGAAGTAACACCACAGCTCAAAAGATTTCATTAATATTGTCACACTCACCAGAAGGATACAGCACATCACAGAGCCGCATGACAGTGACACTCAATAAATGTGTGTATAAATGAATCATGTGTGCAGCCCAGGATGAAACTGCCTGTGGAGGATATTTTAATAGCGCATCGTGTGATTGCAGCACCATGGACAGAAGCAGGGAAACCGACAGAGGCCTTTTATAATAATAATAATAATAATAATAAAAGAAAAAAAAATCACTGACCTTCTTTGGACTTTTTCTTCCGCGCAAGGGTTCCTCCTAATTTCCCGAGGAAAGACTCGTCCTTTTTTATTTTAGCGGATTGCATGGTGGCAGATGTGCTCCCAGACATTTCTTTTCTTTCTCTGTGTGTGTGTGTGTGTGTGTGTGAGTGTGTGTGTGGTTTCTCTGTGTATTGATAAGTGTCACAGCCCCTCCTCCTCCTCCTCCACACGGTCCAGTCACAGACAGACAGACAGACAGACAGACTGAAGGGAGGAGAGCGGCTCTGCATCAACACAGCAGTGACTCCCATGTGAGCGCAAAACCTTCATCTGTTTACTGCAGGTTCAGCTCACAGCGCCCCCCAGCTGCAGGACGAGGAACAGACAGCGTTTAAAATACACAGCCTTGCTCCAAAATCAACATTTATTTAGTTTGGATGGTATTTATTTGTTGATGGGAGTGATTAACATGCAAATGCAGAATTAGAGAGAGCCACACCAACAGTTTTGTCACAAAATACCTGTTATATACTTTACTTTATACTACTACCACACTGTATTACAATGCAAAATGCCCAAGTAATGCCTTAAAACAGACTGTTTTGTCCGACCAACTGTCCAAAACCCAAATACATTCAATCAGCTATAACAGTGACAGATAAAAACAGCAAATCCTCATATTTGACAAGCAGGAAACAGCAACTGTTTGGCATTTTTGCTTGAAAAATGTCTAAAACGATGCACAAACAATACTTTTTGTTGTAGCCAATTGGTTTGAAAATACATATATATCCCTGTTTTCTAAATCATCAGTTAAGTAGCCCTGTAACTTCAGAGGCCATGAGACATTTGGGGCATCATTTTGAGAAACACTGGTCTCTTGTAGTCCATCGAAGTGAAGTTTTAAGCACAAGTTTAAGCAGGAAGACAATTATTCTCTTTAGGGTTAGTCCCTGAAGTAACCTTAAAAGTACTCTATGGAATTTTTAACTCTTATGACCGAGATAAGCAAACAAGACCAACAGCGAGAAGATTGGCTATTTCTATTATTTTATTAGTATAAGTAGTCTGTTTGCGATGGGGAGTGAAGCGGAGGGAACATGTAACCTGCAAGTTAGGTGAAACACTACCGCCTTTGTCCACAGGGAGCGCCAAAATCAATGCACAAAATGAAAAGTTCCATTGAGCTGCTTTAAAATGAGAAAAATCACCTTTTTTTTGTTTTGTCACAAAATACCTGTTATATACTTTACTTTATACTACTACCACACTGTATTACAATGCAAAATAGTATATATGGAGGATGTATACAGTGTATTTATGTTTATAGTGTATTTATGTCATTTATGTTTTCTACATTTTTGTATCTACTTTCATATTTGTCTTACTATTGAGCTGCTGTGACAAGTGAATTTCCCCCGATGTGGGATTAATAAAGTCTTATTTATAATTATATTACACACTCACAGGTACTGTTTGCATCCCTCTTTCTCTTTCCCTCTCTATACATCTGCTTATACGTACACACACAGAGACACACATACAATAAAATTCAACATCATTCAAGGTTAAATACATATACAAACACATTCATGTATCTATATGGCTGCTTGTTTACGAGCTGTTTATCCATCTCTGTATATTTAATACTACCTAATTATATAACTGGTACCTAATCCTCAGTGTATTTATTTTACTACCTGTTCATAGATATTCATTACCGACCTACAACCTGTTCTCACTACTAACTTCATCTACTACATTACTGCACAGCTGTTATATGCTTTACTATTGATGTACCCTTGTCTATCACAGTGTTATATTTTATTCATATTATTTTAACCTCCATGCTATTTTATGTCTTGGATTCTACTTTTACTTCTATGTGAAAGCTCTACATGCTTCTACACATATTTCTGTGACCACCGCTGGAGAAAGTCCGAAACCCGAGAGCTTCAAACTGGAGGCAACTTTACAAATCACATATAAAGACACCAGTTCAGACAAGATCAACAAAAAAGTTAGAGATTTATTATTTGGCAATCATGTATAAAAATGTGAAGATAAAGCATTAAAAAAGAAATAAGAAAAATTCCAATATTTACATTACTCATTAACCCACATTTGCATTATTCGTGTTATTTACTACTACAACATTACAGGCAATAATCATCATAACAAATACATCACTTTTAAGACAAATTCCCAAAGCAAGAGTTGGAGTTAAATGAAAATCATCATTTGTATTCCTCGTTTAATCATAACTCATGACACCTGTACAGACTGTGTTTCAAAAGATGGATGACTTGTAAATCAATTTGATAATTGATCATGTGCGTTCACAACATTTTCAATCATTCCAATTATGCTTTTTGAAAAAAATACTGTTTATTTTAGGGTACAATTTGTTTGATAGGTGCTCCATTTGGACGACAAAACAAAACAAAAACCACAAAATGTTAACAACATTTGAATGACGGGCTCCAGCTGCAACAAAAAAGGAGCAAGATCGGCTTCAGTGCTCATCGCCTCCTCCAGTTTCTGGTGCTGGTTTTAGGACAAAGAAATACCGATTCATTTGGTACACATAGTTTTAAACTCTGTCAAAGCACGTGTAATGCTGATGTATGTTCACCTGTTGTCCGCAGTAGCTTCCAGTCCGCCTGCAGTTTGTGTCTCAGCCTCTCCAGCACCTCCACATCCTCTGCAGGAGGAGCATGAAGCTGCCCCAGAGAGGGAGCAGCGTCCCCGAGGAGAGAGGCGGCAGTGGGGCCAACACACGCCTCCTCACCTTCCTGAAATTACAAAACGATTGACCACTAAATCAGAACGTGCTGCCATTTAAACCTAAAAAAATTAAGCCACTTGCCCAGTCTTCTTACCTGCATGAGGAC
Source organism: Scortum barcoo (assembly GCA_023238725.1). Lineage (NCBI taxonomy): Eukaryota > Metazoa > Chordata > Actinopteri > Centrarchiformes > Terapontidae > Scortum > Scortum barcoo. The sequence goes on along the minus strand of CM041536.1, from coordinate 8,722,996 downwards.
GAGAGTGTGTCCCTGTGCCAGGCCCTGCAGCAGGCCAGTTAGTTGTTGCCACGCGCTGTCGCTCAGCCCACTCTTCGGCATCCGAACCAACAGAACCAGACTCGGGTCATAATGGTATCCCAGAGGCAGGAGGAGGCCCAGCACAGCCTGCATGAACCCTGACTCATCACTACAGCCCTGTGAGAGGACAAAAAAATACAACTGAGATGTGTTTCCATCTGACATATGGCCATAAAGAACAATTAAACACTAAAAACTAAATATATGTACACAGAACAAATCTGAACTGATAAATGCTAAATTTGTAATAATTATTGTAAAAACAATAGATAACGTAAAAATAATAGAAGTAAATAAAAAACATGAATTAAAATATTTAGTTTTAGTACCGTCTTTAGACAGACAGGAATGTAATATTTGCATTGCTGCTCCTCTGACTTCTTGCTGCTGAACTGCACCAGGAGCGTTTTCCTAAAGATGGAAACATTACTGTCATGTTGTTTGTACTGTTGTGGACAAATGTCTTTGTTCATTAGCTCGAAGGGGGGCAGGTTTTATCATAAAATCTTGTTCAGTGAGCATAAATTATAATATAATCACCCATCTTCTGTGCCGAGACTCGGGGCTGCCACATCTCCAACACACACGACCAAAACCCTGCACGATGAGAAAGCAGCATCAAATCAGCTTTTACTTTTCACAATAAAAGGGCTTTTAATTGACTTCACCAATAAGCTGTCTGTTGGTTTACTTATATTCAGTGAAGTTCTTTAAAGGACGTTTTTCCTCTGCATAGTCTTTAATCTACTATTAATCTGTAAGTGTTTGGACACTGTAAACATTTGTTAATTAATGTTTAGCATAAATGTTGCAGTCGGGTGCTAAAACTTTCTTCAATTGGCTGCTGAACAAATGAGAAAAAAACAAATAACAACAAATTGACTCCAAAAATCCCAGAAACAACAACTAATAAGACGCTGCCACAGGTTGCTAGTTAGCTTAACTCATTAAGACTGGAAAAATCTGACCTGGCTCTGTTTGAAGGGAACAAAATCTAAAGCTGACGACTGATCACGTTACCTATTATAATAGGTACAGGTATTATTTATTGAACCGTACAAAGACAGAAGTGTAAAAAGAAGTTGTGGTTTCACAGTGGGGTCATGGTTATGCACAAGAGCAGCAAAGAGGAAAGAAAGAAATAGTCCTGCACGTAAACCTAAAACCATAAACTGAACAAATGAGATAAAAGATGTTATAATAATAAGCTTTAGAGGTGCTGCTGGGCAGATTTGGCCCTGTTTACAGTCTTTATGCTAAGCTAACAATCTCTTGGCTGTAGCTTCATATTCTGTAGTTCAACATGAACATGGTATTGATCTTTTCAAACTCTCTGTCAAGTAGTATTTCCCAATATGTTGAACACTTCCTTTAAATGGCAGATGTTTCTTGTGACATCTCATCTCAGTGACATTAAAACATAGTCGCTGTACGTATGGATTAGTTTCCCTTTGATATACCGGTTGCTGGGAACAGTTGCAGCATGCTTGACAACACACATCATCGCCATGGAGACGTCATGGACCAGCGCCAAGCCATTGTGGACCTGGGAGGCAATAATTAAATATAGAAACATCAGCGTGCAGCTCATGCGGGCAGGTCAGCGAAGACACAGATCACATCCCGTCTGTACCTCATTCTTCTCCATTTCGTCCACGAGGGCGACGAGACTGCTGAGGGCTGTGAGAGCATCGCTGTCATCTGCATCTTTGAGGAAATTCTCCCTTTTAATGAAGAAAACGTGTAGAAGATGAAATCGTGGTCCTAAGCAATCTTTTGAATTCAGCAAAACTCTAATCCTCTAACGACAAACCCTTCCTGTGTTAACAATAAGAACAATAAGTTGATTACAATGAAAGGAACCATTACCAGCCACAGCTCCATACCTGAGTTTGCTGACTATGACCGGGTCGGGGTCCCCTGATAAGCTGAAGCGTTTACATCCGTCCGGGCAGGCCACACCTTTGGGGAGGACTAAAGCAGTGCGGGTAGGAGGAACGACGCAATTCGGAGGATCCGGCCACACCAGTTCCTCTTTGCTTTTCTCTTCCTCTGCCTTCTCTGTCTTTTCTTCTTCTTCTTCTGCTAATTTAATACGCTTTGTGCTGACTTCACAGCAGGTGGGTAGCTCAGCTGGAGGACGGAGTGATGAAACAGTTTATGAAGCAGTAAAAATAAAAGTATTCTAAAATGTTAAAATGGAAGTAATTACGATCTATCGCCTGCATTGTGTTAAAATGTTGTATAAAGCCTTTTCTGGATCCAGAGGGAGGTGAGTAAAATCTGTAAAAAGTGCCTCAGGTGATGTCACTTGAGTCAGAGTCACTGGGGCTGAAGACTACAAGTTTGAAAATGAAATAAATCTGCAGGCATTAAATTAGAAAGATGCAAGTTTACCAGAAATTTGTTGCCCGCTTCTCATCTCTGTTTCAGGTTAGCAGGTAAAAAGCCAAAAGAGATCACTAAGAGCTAAAAAAAAACAACAAGAAAAAAGACTAAAAAAAAAAAAAAGACTTGTGGATGTTATACCTGCATGTTTGAGGCAGGACCAGTACTTCCTGTGAGTTGATCGGACACAGTGAAGGGACTCAAGCGCACTGCAAAGAGTCAAATAAATTCACTACAGTTACAATAACACACACACACAAAATCAAGTTTAGCACATTCATCTGAGTGACAGTGAGACAGACCTTCGGCAGGGATCTTCGAGGTTTGCAGGTCGAGGCGCAGGATCTCCCAGCAAAGTCTGAACTGTTTGGCACACGGACTGGGGGAGGGAGGTCAAGTTGTATCCTCCCTGGAAAACATTCACACAATAAAATCTTTTACAACACAGAGTTCCTCAGATGTGATGGTAGAAATACACAGAGCTTTCACATATCATATATGAATGAATAGATCAGACACTTACAATATACAGCAGAGAAAACAACCCGACTGAGTTTCTCTAGGTGTTAAATAAAGATTGTTAGATTGGGTAACAAGTTTATATCAAGTACATGTTGTTTGGCCTGACCTCCAGCACAGCACACAGCTTCCCTCCTGCGAGGTTCATCAGGAGGTGAGTGAGGTGGGCAAAGACGTCTGGGCTGGCACACATTTCACCCTGAAAGAAAAGACAATCACAATCACAATCAGTCTAAAATAAGTAAATTATATGCTTAAGCATTAAGTTTATGTTATGGTTTGTGTTGTTGTTGTACTGGAGTGCATCACATTAAGTGTGTGTGTGTGTAAACAGGACAGAAGAATATATAAACTTTCAATGTAATGTAGTACAACACCACCCTTATCTCTTAACAGTAAACATATAGCTGAATTTACACATCCCCAAAATCCTTTAAAACATTAAAAACTTTTAAAAGTAGAATATATGGCAGAGCTGTGGTATTGAATTGTAATAGATTGTACGAGTATCCCTAGTAAAGCAACCACCGAGTGTCAACTTCAGTATTCGGTATTATAGCTTTTTACATTCAGTACCTCTGGGTCACCGATGGCTGAGTCAAAGCCTGCACACACCAGGACCAGGTCTGGGCAAAACTGTGACAAAGAATCGGGTGTTCAGACAAATAATCTCCAACATCTGTCAGCAAAATGTGTATTTTTATGAGAATGACTTACCTCATACGCAACAGGCAGGAGGACGTGACAGAAGACTGAAAGATAGTCGCCGTTTTTCATTCCCACCTAAAAGATCCATAATGGGACCTCGTCAGAAAACACATTCATACACACAGTGTACACACTGAGATCAGTGCTAAAAGGATGAGTTAATTCACATTTAGGACTTGCTTTGGCAGGCTCTAATGGTGCTTCAGGGATTATTCTCCCTCATTCAAAGAAGCTTTTTGAAGACTGGTCTCATTTTATATTGTACATATGCACAGATGCATAAAATATTCATCTTTTTTTAATGAAGATGTGCTAGTACATTTATATGCTATTATTCATCTATATTATTTATACTTAATGCCCCATCTCTTAAAGTTAAATACAGTATGGTCCCAAATTTATTCCATTTTTCCATTATATTCTTCCTTCAATACAAAAGTTGGGTTAAAGCTGTGTTTCCACCAAAAGTACCAGGATAGAGGATACCAGAAGATAAAGTGAGCAGCAAGAAGGCCTTTTGAAAGGATTAATAATAGTGAACAGTATTTGTGTGGTTACTTACTTTGTTCCACGGCACATTTATATTGAATCCCGCTCCTTTCTCTTTGCCAACACTGTCGTAGTCTGATTCTCTGAGTTGAGGCCAGAACTTCTGATGTTCATATCGGTGCCATGAGAAGTAGAGCACGCTGGGGGGAAAATATTTTTTTAGTGAATGTAAAATGGCAGAAGACAACACCAAGAGCTAAAGTTCAGGACCCCAGACTCACCTTGGATCATTTTCAAAACAGTACTGCACACCTTGACCATGATGTATATCCCAGTCGACTATCAGCACCCTGAAAATACAACATGATGTAAATATACGAAGGCGGGGCCAACAGAGCTGCTCTAACGACACACAAATGTGAAGTTTGTTACCTTTTAAGCCCATATTTTTGTTTGGCATATTGAGCTGCTATGGCCACATTATTGAACACACAGAATCCACTGGCAGCGCTGCGCATGCTGTGGTGTCCTGGTGGTCTGTCAACGAAGAAACGAAGAAAGTGAAGTGATAAACATGTTGAGATTTTATCCAGTAATCAATCATTTAGTCCGTACAGAGAACAAATCAATGGCTTACAACCTACAAACGCTTAGTATTTTCTAGACAGGACTTTCAGATTTTGTGAAGCTGTAAACAAATATTTGGTATTTTGTAGGGATTGTCTAAATGCTATCTTTGTTCCACAAAGCCTGTAAATAGTTGGGGCCAGCTCTCAACCTGATTGATGTTTTGTTTTGTTGACACAAGAATTGGCTTGTTTTCATGTACTGCATTAAAGCAGAGCAACACAAGCAAAGATTCACACACTCAATGTACCATCAGAGTACATTTTAGGGCTGTCTAACTGGTTAACGGCCTCACCTGACCAGAGCCATGCCATTCCTCACCTTCCCCGTCATGACGCTGTCCACGAGTTGCAGCGCGGCTCCTGCAGCCAGCTTGGCACAGTGATAGATGTTCTGAGACGGTAATGAAGAGGAAGAATGGTTAACCAGGAGTAAAGCTGATGCTTTTTCATCACAACATGAGGATCCTCCCTCTAAGCACCCCGAATGAACAAACATAAGATAAATCCCAAAAGCTAGTAAGAATATTAAGTGTAGGACTAACTGGGTGGAAGTAGACATCACCATACTGCAAGGTGAACTCCTTCAGGTCCTCCAGAGTCATAAAGGGGGTCTTCTTCACTGCCTCCAAGTATTCCTCGCTGTTGGAAGCAGCATAGTAAATGTGACTGAAGGATTTTAGGTATTTATTTTAGCCTTAAGCCTTGTACAAACATTTACTGAACCAGGTGATCGACAATCAAGACCGACCTGTGAACCAGCAGAATGTCTTCATCCGTCGCCTCGCGGACAGGAACGGAGACACATCGGCCAGCCAGACCGCTCTTGATCAAGGCTTCATGGCTAACCGTCAGACGCTCGGGGACCTCGATCTTACATACAGGGCTGGAGGAAAAAAAACAAAAAAACAACTGAGATTTAAGATTTAAACTAGTGAATGCTCTCGATCATTGTGTTTTTGAAAATGTAGTCAAGTCAGTTTATTTTTGCACCACGTGTGCAAAAGCCTAAAAAGCAGGTAACAGGTGAAGAGGAAGTCAAGAAACAGAAGCGGACCTTCCACTTTGAGAAGATAAAAAGATAAAACATAAGATAGATTATTTATTCAGAAGGAAGCTTTTATAACTTAAAAATAGAAAAACTAGTATAATAAAGATGAGTTGATAAAATTAAAATACATATAGATGCAAATGAAATATAATAAAATACAATACATACAAAATAAATGTGATTATAAATGTGAGAATAAATTTTATAATGTTCAATGCACACACAATATTCTTCAGCAAATTAAACAATGATCTTAAGAAAGATATTAACAAAGAAGATAAGCCGTAAGTGGGTTGAAACAAAGAACACTGTGCTGTTGTTTTTTGTTTGTTTATGGTTTATTTTGTCCATTATTTACGTGCAACAAGGCACAAACTCAAAGATAATCTCCTCTAAAAATATGTAGTTGAGACCATCATGTCCAAAGATGCTGTAAATGTGTGTCTTACTGCCAAAAGCTGAATTATACAGATGCATATGCTTCATTAGTTGAATAAAACAGTTTTGTTATCCATAAACTTAAATAGTTAGTAAATTAAAAAAATGCTGAAATGCAGTAAAAATTAAAAAAATAAAAAAATAAAGACATATAGAGTGAATGTGATGACTTTACTTTACTTTAAGCTTTAAATATGAAGAAACTAAGTCACTTTATTGAGGGAAAGTAAACACAGACTGACAAGCTCCTCAATAACACCGTGGGTGCCCCACACTAACCGACCCGACCGGCTACAACAAGCCGCAACTTCAGTTCCTACTCCAATAAAACCGCTATTAACTCCCAGATAATGCATTAAATAGACAATATAACACACAATATTTTAAGCAGCACAATGCATTTATAAGGTGAATTACTCACTCCACCCAGAGCAGTTTGTATTTGGTCATCTCTTCATCATATATCAACGCTGTTCCCATCTTCAGTATTTCTCGGCGTGTTAACTTGTTTCTTCCTGCAGGTTATTGTTTCTAATATAAACTGTGTATGAAGCAAAGCTGTCAGAGGATCGATAAGTGAGCTGTTCCCATCAGACTGTGCACAGAGGTCAGAAAGTTTCGCTTCAAATCTGCACGCAGCACTGAGACAGTCCAACTTCTTCCTCTTCTTTTGGCTTTTACTGCACTTGGCATCCTTTTTTAGTTTCATTACTGCCTCCTACTGGTCCACTGCTATCTGATTATTGCACTGCACTCCCCTCAACCATCACCATCACCTCACACTCAGTCACCTCTTTAATCTTGACCTCCAGCACTTTCTGCAGCCTTTTGATAATCTCGTTTTTTTTTCCCTTTACATACTTTCTGCATGTAATCAGGACACACTGTCTCTTTTTCTCCACACCGATTACCGTGGTCAGTTGGATGTTTGCCTGTGATAAAAAAGTGTTATTCAGGTTGTTGTGACCACTTCTTGCTCTGCTCGTGATAACTTGTTCTTTTCTGTTGGATCCACAATTTCTCACTCTGCCTATTTTAATTTGCACTTTATGTAAGTGTCTAAATCAGAATCAGCTTTATTGGCCAGGTGTGTGAACAGATACAATGCTCTCACTCTGTACAGAAATAGAGATAGTACAGATACAGTTTGAAACAGGAACAACAGCTTGGCAAGGTAAGAATAAACATTAACATAAATTACTGCATACAAGTATGAACAAATATCAAAGTATATATACTGTAAATATATTTACACATATGTAAATGTAGTAGTGTAGTAACGTGGACAATGAGACAGTTGTGCAATGTCGCAGAGTGCAAAGCTGTGTCTCACTATCACAATACTGTTGCCACTGTTTGATTATTTCTCTCCAAACTATGCATTTACCCCTCTAAGTTTGACAGTTTGATATTGATTTCCACATTTTAAGTTTAATTCGTTGCTACCTCCTCCACTGCTGATAGAAGTGCACACAGATCTACAGCGTATACACTCAAATAACCTGTTGTTTCCTTACTGGCTCATCAGCGTCACCTTCAGGATAAAATCTGGTACTTGCTGCTGCAGTGAGCAAGTTTGAAAAATTAATATTGCTTTTATTAGGAGAAATATATTATTGGATCTATGGATATGTCTTGCTATATATGATGCTTTGTTTATACATATACTATGCTATTATAATATAAATACAGGACTTCATACTTATAATGTGCAATGTTATGCTATATAAATGCTATATATGCTATATAAAATGTAAAATTATATCATTTAATTTCACTTACTAGACTTGCTGACTCTGCTGCTATTTATCACTTGTAATTTAAAATCACATACAAGAATGTTTTATTAGAGCAACCCAGCTCTCTTAGTTAAGATAAACACACACATGGTCACCTTGTCACCTTATATAATTGTTTTGTCTGACATTTTGTCAGTTTTTGACTCTGTTCATAAAGCAACCTTATTTGGTTTTAACTGTATTTCTTTTACAGTTGTAATGATAAATAAATGTGTGACTGAATTTAATATAATTAACAGATATTGGATTTTGTTCCTCTTAATTTCAACCCAAATTTTTCACATAGGCAAAGAAATATTTGTAATATATATTCTAACAAAAGACATAAAGACAAACTTGAGTTTACATGATCCCTTTTTTAATAGAAAAAAAACAGTGTGACATCAAATCAACAAACAACTCAGAGAGTATTACTAGTACAAAATATAGAAACAGATCAGATGACATGAGAACATTTGGTCCGGCAAGAACTCATTCCTGGGCTCCATTATCTTAAAGGAAGTGTTGGCATCTTTCCTGTGGGAAATATGTGGATTGGAAGCAGGGAATTATGTCTATGAACTCATGAATGTTTATTTTGAAAATATGGATATCCGACACAGTTTCTTCGTGAGTCTTCCTCAGTCTATTGTCTTCCACAGCACTGAAAAGCTGCTGAATTATATGAAATGAAAAGTTTAAATTAGCAGTCATGTTTTGGGGTGTTTGGGGTGATTCATGTGGTCTCAGCCACCTCCTCCACCCTCTCCTCCTCTGTCCTATCTGCCGTCTCCTCTTGTGTTCTTGTGGGAAATGCTGAGCTCCTCTCCTCTTTCTCTTCCTGTACTTCATTGGTCTTTGTCTCCCCTCCCTCTCCTCCTCCCCTCCTGCACAACATGAGTAGAGCTCCTCTGCATCTCTTCCTGAATGACGGGTCACAGGCGGCGTACAGGAGAGGGTTAAGGCAGGAGTTGAGATAAGCCAAACAGGTGACGTACGGGTGAGCAGCCAGTAAAAGCTGATCTAAAGAGCAGGAGTACGGGACGAAATCAAACTCCAGCAGCATGGAAACAGTTTTATTAACATGCAGAGGCAGCCAGCACAGGAAGAAGGCCATCACTAGAGTGATAATGACCCTGAGGAGTCTTCGCTGGCGCCTGCGGTCAGGACGAGGGCCTCGTCCAAAATGTCTGCTGAGGAGCTGGGCCAGTGAGCAGTAGCAGACCAGCAAGATGACAAGGGGAAGCAGGAAGCCGATTAGAGTTGATTTAAGACTCAAAGCGGCCGCCCACCACATCTCCGCCCTCTCTCGGTCTTCCTCCTCCAGATCTGCTCCAATCAGCATGGAGTAATCCATCTGGCAGGAGAGGAAGACCGACCCAGAGTCTGTGGGATGAACAGTGGGCTCTTGCTGCCAATCATCCTCAGATTCATGGTCTACCTCCATCTCCCTGACGGAGCGCAGCAGCAAACCAGGGAGCGCCAGCACCCCCGCCAGCACCCACACCCCTCCAAGTATCCAGAGAGCCCTGCTGGGGCAGCTCTGTGGGGCATGGTGGCTGGAGTGCCGGCGTCCGGTCAGAACCCAGTACCGCTCCACGCTGAGCATGCTCAGGCTGAACACGCTGGCGTACATGTTGAGGGCAGTGAGGAAGCTGCTGATTTGGCAGAGGGGTTGCCCAAAAGGCCAGTGGTAGCCCATCGCCGTGTACACCGCCCACAGAGGGAGGGTTCACGAGGAAGCAGAGGTCAGCCAATGCTAAACTGGCTATTAGGGAGTCTGTGAGGGAGCGTGATGGTCGAGGGATGGAGGGGGAATAAGAGGAGGAGGTGGAGGAGATGTGAGAGGAGGGTCTGCAGCTTTGTCCTGAGGGGTTTCCACACTTTTCCTTCTTCTTCTGAGGAAATGACCCCTGGTGAGATCTACCGGCGCTGTTGATGTTCTGCTGACTGGCTCTGAAGATGCCGGTGAAACAGGACTGCCTCGTCGCCCTCGTTCCCCTCCCCTCGGCTCGGTCCAGGTAGGCCCACAGCACCAGGCCATTGCCGAGGCAACCGACCAGGAAGGCCAGCAGGTAGACTGACGGGATGATGGAGAAGGAGGGAGACCAGTCGCTGTAGTCGCAGTGGAAGGGGGGAGAAGGAGAAGGGGAGGGGGGGGTGGGGTGTGGAGGTCAGCATCTGACATCTGTGCGTATGTCTTCTTCGTCTTTACATGAAATAATTAGCCATTAAAGTCAGTGGCGGCTCCAAAACTTGGTGAAGTTTGGTCAAAACGATGTCCAGAAAAGAAGTCCAAACTCCTGCATATGTAAGATTCTAGACTAAACTCCCAGTTGAGGTTTAATCCCGTTTAGTTTCACTTCTTCCTTAGTCAACTTGGATGGTCTGAAAATTCAACAAAACAGGATACGATTCTTAAGCTTTTGCAGCAGAAAAAAATACTGTAAATACTGTACATGCACAGCTAGTAAAGTTCACCTACACACAGACTTTAGTCCAGGAATTTTGGACTAGTCTGCTCAAGAATGCTGTATACTCTCAACAAACAACTAGAAAATGTCACTGTGCGTAATCGTGCATCTGTTGTCAATTTCTAGCGTCAAAACAAATTTTAGAAATGGCTTAAACTGACGTTGATGCCACGCTTTTTTCTTTCAGTGACCATTTTAGACCTCTAGGATGCTTTTTATAAATTAAAAAGTTTCATTTCTGCAAGCCCACAAGAATCAAGAGCGTGCGCATCCAAGAAAATGTTTTGGATGATGAAAACAGAAATGGACAAGAATGGCCCTGTCTAACAACAAAACAACCTTTGTCAAGCAGTGGCAAATCAGTGTGAACTATGAATACACTAAAATCTACACAGTATGAACACATGCAGTGGCTCAAGTAGGCAAAATATATAGTACAAAGTATATAATGCCTTTATAATGCAGTGTGTGAATCATTTGTCAGTTTAACTTTTTGTCATGTTAACTTCGCATCAGATTAAATTAGGTCCTCATGATGAATAATGACAGAGCTCACAACACACACTTACCTCACACTACTTCATCATCTTGGACGAAATCCTTTCCGGGATGCGACTGATCGTGTGGTGATCACTGTGGAGCAAAGTTCAGCCGCTGTCCTCTCATCCTGTCCTCTCTCATCTCACTTTCTCCACGTGTTTCTCTCTCAGTGTCTCTACATCTGCACTGTGCCGGCTGAGGAAGATGTGCCCTCCTCTTAGGTCTGCATATATAGCAATGCCCTCTATATATACACACACACATATTTGCACACACACACACACACCCTCCTCTCTCTTGTTCTCAAACCAGACCACCCCAGCAGAGAGTTACAAGACCTGCAAACACACCCCCCTCAACACAAACACACGCACCTCCCGAGAGACACAATAACGCCACCCAGGCTCCCCCCGCAAACACACACAAACCCGAGACACACAAACAGACACACAAACAGATCCCCCCCTAATCCTATTGGCTTCTCATATTCTCTATGTGCAGACACAAACACATCCAAATGCACATACAGTACAGATGTGTGCAAATGCAAACGCACACTCTCAGGTCTCACATGTTCAAACACACATCGGTCAAATGTAACAAACCCAAACAGAGGACAAACAGCAGCTAACAGCCCTCACATTCATAGTCAGCCTCAGAATAGAAGAGTGAATGTCTGTGAGGCTGCCTCATGAATATGTTCATTTTATAACCTTTGTCCTGTATATAACGGGTGTAAAAAAAGAACAGTTTTTAGATGAAAGTAGATCCTAACTCAAATCTCTTGCAACAAGGATGCTGCCAAGTATAGAAATATATTAAAAGAGGCTTTTAACTGTGATTGATTTGTATAGTGAAAATAATGAAGCTTTTCTATCTCCTTTTTCAATATAATCCAAGTAGTTAAGGTAAGGTTTGTACATATATACATGCACACACTATTTAAATTGAGATGCACAGTTATAAGACCATTAATTTACCTGCAAACTGAAAAGATGCTTTATTGTTAAAGTAACATAAGCTTACAATCGGCCGTAGTTGCAGTCCTTGCAGCTATATGTTATCAGAGCTTTACTCATTTAGACACTAAATAAAGGCACTCTTAAGGTTAAAAGAGTTATTTCTGCGACTCGTACATTGTCTCATCTACCCTGCATAAATGTTTTTACTCATTTTCATATGTGGTACCAAGTCACAAATGCATGCAAACACATTAGAGTGGTTCGTAAAGTACGGCCATCTTATCAGAGTAATCATAATGAGTGGAACATAAATCAACCTTCTAGCTTATGAACCAGTAACTGTCCTACTAATCGACCTAATTCTTATCATAACACACAATTGTTGTCATGATAAAAGTGGCAGCTAGGTGCACTGTGATCCCACTGATGAGCAGCACTTTCCCTGTAAATGGTCATTTTAGGTGTAAACTGTTAGCTAGGTGTCAAGTTGCTCTTGTGTCTGTTTGTATGCAAATCCGATCAGATTTTGAAACAGATTTTGAATTCTCAGGACATTCACGCTTAAAATTCAAAGCAAACACTGAATTTAACAGCATCACATTCATAAGATAACATATTTTTTATGGCAAAAGTGGAGAGATGAAAATTTCTCCAGCCAGATTCAAGAAATTGCTGTTAATCGTTGATGGACATTTTGTCACTGCATTTTTTTAAGCAGTGTTTCTATTATATCTAAGATTAGATATTGGATGTATTACGATTAATGAATAGATACTGTAGGTAAGTATGTGGTTACAGTGTAAACAGTGAAGATGGTCCGATGGTAAACAGGAAGTGTTTGTTTCCACAGGGGTAGAGGTCATCACGCTGCCATCAACCTGTTGTTATGGAAACAGATGTTTCAAAAAAACATTCCACAGTCTTTTCTCTTTTCACACACACACACACACACACACACACAAGCACACAAAGAAAGGCAGAGTAAATACAACAGTTACATTGAGAAGAAAACTGAAGGCTGAGCATCACAGTGGGAAAAAACAGAGGGGAGGATGCGCCGCAGTGCAACAAAACAGGGCTGGACCAACAGAGGACATCGAGCTGCAGGACAGGATGGACTTTGAAAGACCATACACAGATTCACATCATCCCCCCACTACCCAAGAGACCAGTTTAGGTGGGTTCCACCATCAAAGGCTATGGAGAGTTGTGATCCTCATGTCCTCGAAATTTCTGCAGCTAAAAGTGCTGTTTTCATAAGCAGGAACTGGAACTAAAATCTGAACACCTGTACACTTTATCAACAGTGTTTGCACCAAATTCTCACCCAGTTTTGTATCCTAATACCTTTAGCTTCAACGTGACCTTTTTTTTTTTTACTATTATTTTGACTGAAACATCTCTATTGAATGAATTACCACAAAATTTGGTACACACATTCATGTCCCCCTCATGACTTTTGTGTCATTAGTGCTAATTAGCAAATAACAAGCTACACTAAACATGTAGAACATGGTAAACAAAACCTGCAACAAATCAAGAAGGGCCAGCAGGTCAGTGTGCATGCTGACTTAAGCATTTAGCTAAAAGCACCACTGCACCTTAGGACAGTCCCACAGAGCAGCTAGCCTGTCTTTAGACTCTTACTCATGTAGATATATATGTCCTTAGGACTCTCTGGAAAGCTGTAATGGTACTCAGTGCATTGTCCTGGTGAAAGAAAGTGAATTAAATTGCACTTTAAGAGAGGCCCAGAGGTTCCTGGAGATTCAAAACACACACACAGACTGCATCATAATCAGCTCGAGCAGATGAAGGTGAAATATGGACGGCACTGCTTTTTTCTTTGTTTAGGACACTCATGTCACAGTGTGCCTAGAAAGGTCTTGTGGCACAGATGGACATCATCTGACATTTGTGCAATGAAGTTAGAAGGTGCTGAGTGTATTATAAATATATTAATAATGGCTGTAATGTTTGTAACATTGCCTTTTTTTCACAGCAGACATTTTGTCTCGCAGGAAAACCATATTTGTTAATAATTAATGGCTTACAAGAGCACTTACTGTAAATGGAGCAGAGTCATCATTAATGTCATTAGTTACAGCTCTGTGTGTGTTTTGATTCTTCATTACTGATATTTCCCTTCAATCACTTAGTGTTTAGTGACCTTATGACATAACTTCAAGACATTTAATCAGACAGAAATACTAAAAACATCTCTGCAGGTGTGCAGGACTTTTGAGATCTCTGAACTGTGCTGTGCCTGTGCTGGTCAGTGACAGTCTTTCAAACATGGCAATAGTTTGGATACTTGTAAAGGGAACCAGATAAGAATTTGCATAATACGCCTGAGGCGGCGTGATGCACAGAGGAGGCAAAGTCCACACAGAGGGACATCATTTCGAAGGGATCAAATGCTCCGTGGAGACACTTCACATTTTGCCATGATTGTTTGCAGAGCAGATAGAGCGCTCGTCTGTCTTCTTATCATTGTGATGGCAGGAGCAGAGGTGCAGGAAAAGCTCTCACCCGAGTGTAAACAGTTCCTGTTCATGGGCACACTGCCCCGAGGGCTCGAGGATCAGCCTTTTAAAAAGATCTGCCAGTTCTACGGGGGCAACCCGCGATTTGTCACCATGTACGACACCGTCAACCACATCCCAGTGTATTCTGCGTACATCTTCAAGCGCTCAGATGGCTTTAAGAAGGTCGACGTGCCTTGGATGTATGAACCACAGGTAAGGAATGGTTGCTTCTTTTCTATCTTCCCCTCCCAGGATTCTTAAACTGTTTAGGTTTAGGATGGGAAAACGCAGAAAGATCCATTAGCCATCTAAGTAAGTAAGTAAGTCTTACTTAGCAACCTATTCACCATCTGAACAGAGTTTTTTTTTATTTTAATTAAGACAATGTTCATCCTGGCAGCTCTCCACAATGTCGGGCTCCAGAGAGATGCAGCAGTTCCCTTCAGAAAACACTCATAAGAGCTTCGAGGATGCTCAGGCAGTGCTTGACGACTACTCTGACACCGTGATCTTTGAACGTGGTCAGCTGAATCCAGATGAGCACCAGAACCACCCTGATGACAAAGCATCCACCTACACCCTGACTAACGTGGTCCCTCAGGTCCGAGAGTTCAACATCGGCCCCTGGAAAAGCCACGAACACACCATCCGCAGGCGACTCAACAACTACTGCCGTGGCACTGCCTACGTGGTCACCGGGGTCACCACCTCGGGGCACACAATCCGCCGCCACAACATCAACCGGCTGGGCATCCCCACCTACCTCTGGTCGGCCTACTGCTGCGTTGATTTTGACCACAATGCACCGTACTCGGAGCGCTCAAAGTTTCCTGCGTTTGCGGCTTACGGGCTCAACGACAGGGAGAATAACAAGGTCCAAGAGATGACGGTGCAGCAGCTGGAGGAGTTCCTGAAGCGTGTGACTTATGTCAGCAGCTCTTTCCAGGTCTTCTACGACAACTGTGTGCCTCCTAATAGTGCTAATAGTGCCCTGCACCTGCCTTGAGAAAATAGAGATGGTCAGATTTAGATTTAGATCAGATTTAGTATAGACTGATACTTACATCAGTGTCAGTAAAATTCAGCATTTAGCAGCTTATTAGCAGTTAATAAGATTCACTTTAATTTATTCTACATTTTGCAATTTCCCTATTAAATAAATTTTGTTTCCTAAATTTGATTTACATTATCCAATTTAGTTGCACATAATTGCCATGACAGCTTGTTTGCTAACCCTAATTAAAATCTTTTTCACATAAATTCATGATTTTTGTTTTAACTGGACTTTTTTTTACTTAATATTTACTCTGCAGTTGTCCTCTTAAAGTCCTACTTTCAGCCAGACCTACATTCACTGAAGGTCTGAAGATGTGGCTGAAAGCTCTGAAAAGCTACGAAGTGGACCTTTGAGTTTTGATTTTGTTGCATATACAATCTCCAAAAGTCAAGATACCATATTAGATATATATGTCAGGGTGTGTATAAATCTCCCCATTTAACATTTTAAAACTCTCTGAAAAAGTATATTAATTACTTAAATCATGTTGCTCTTGATGGCGCATAAGCTTTTGCTGAGCATAAACTCACCATGAAAAAGCCTACAGTCTACAGTAACATGGTTGTACTCTTCATTCACTTTATCTCATGTTAACTTATCCGCTTAATGACCGGGAACTACATCTGCCTCTGTAAGCCTTTTGTTCAGCACAGAACGATTACACCAGCAGTTTTACATTTTCACATTCGGCCTCTGAATTGCAGCACTTCACTTATGGAAAGCTAAACAGATGGGTTTATCTGTTTAGCTTTCCATAAGTGAAGACAAACTGGGTCTATATCCAGATTCTGACTTTGAATTTTTCTTTTTTTAAATTATGTGATTATATACACATAACAACAATACAAAAGCATAACTTTTCCACAACAGGAATGTGCATTTCCCAGCTCATCAGATTAAGAAAAAAAAACCCTTTTGTTTACATTTAGATCCCAAACTGTGCCTTGCAATACAAAAGCTTAAGTTTAAATAAAGTGTGACGTAAAAAGAAAAATCACAACCTCCCAGTATCTCTTTTTGTGACCTTTGTTCATGCGATTTCTTAATTGTGCAGGTCATAGAGGCTACAAACTGTATCAAAACATAAAACCGCAAAATGATCCAAAACTAGGAGGGCAGACAAGGCCCCAGGGTGAATGATATGATTAGTAACCGCATTTAGTTTGAGAGGTAAGCTGTGTCCTGCCAGCTGGCAAATGCCACAGTGCCAGATGGTGGACTCCACAGAGCCTGCTTTGACCAGCAGCAGACCGATAAGAGCCTAAAATCCATTTCACATCATTAATTGGAAGAACATTTAACTCTGATGACCAGTAGAGGGAGACATTGTTTATGTAATATCAGCCACATGTGGGAAAGACAACTTTTGTTCTGTCTTATGTTTAACTTATGTTCCACATAAAGATGGAAAAAGGACATTGTACAATATCTACAAACTCTCTTTTTGCAGGGAAAAGAGCAGCATATTGACAATACTTGTGTCTTAATAACAGACAAAGACAGACAGCACACTATAAACTCAACATTTTTAATATCTGTCCTTTTTTTCAATTCACACATTCAGCTCAAAAGTTAAAAAAACAAAACAAACAAAAGCTCATCTTTCTGTACAAAGAGGCCATCTGAGCACCTTGTGCAGCAGACATTGGTGCATATGACGGCACCCTGAAAGCACAACATTTACTTAAATCATTGTCAAAATATGCTGAATCACTGCAGCACAGATACATTTTAGAGCAAGTAAAAGCACTATTTAAAAAAAAAACAAACAAGACAGTTGAATAATGATATGCTCTTTGTACTTCAAAGAAATTTAACTTTCGGTTCAAGCTGAACCCAATGGCTCTCATTCACACGTGTAACACACTTAAAAACACTCACAACATTAAGTAGCCACAGTGGACAGGTGCTTTGCAGCCTGCGGCAGCAGTCAAGTTTGTGCTGGGATGTGTTCTGGTCTCAGTTGAACCAGGTGGTGTTAAGCTGTGTCTGTTTCTTGATACTGGTGTCCAACTTGAGGACCTCTCTGATTGCCATGGTAGCGTAGGTCGAGGGAGGCAGGGAGAACTCCATCCTCAGAGCCCGATACTTCCCCTCTGTCAGAGGGAGGAGAGAAATACTTTACAGACTGTGCATAAAGAAGGCTATCAAACTACCTGCTCAGCTCTTACTTGATAGTTATTTTGTCATACAAAGTCAATATAAATCATGAGAAATCAATAGCACTCACACATCTTGAACTGGCTACTTTAAGCTCACGCTACACATTGTCATTTGTTTTTGTATGCATTTTATATACAAGTAATAAAAGAGGCAATCTTCCAGTGTATTTATATCTGAGTATTTGAAAAATTTGCATTTGCAGCAGGAACAAGTTGCGGTTTAGACATTTAATGTATTTTTATGTTTGTTATTTTGAGGAGCTCTGCTGTGTGGTCAACAGTTCATTTGTATTCTACTGGAAAGTCATCTTTGCTCTGTGTCTGTAAATATGCATCTGGTTAACACATAACATATCAGCTTCAGAGGGTGTTAGTATGTCAGTGCTATACTCACAGCTTGCTGCCCTGGGGCCCAAAAACAGATCAAGTACTGTAGATTTAAGGAGGCGTGGGGACAAAATCTTTTTTTGCTTCACAGATTAATTCAGTGTATTATGAATTTTAAAAAAGGAACTCACCTTTGTTGAAGACAGGAGCTGGTTTGTTCTCCAGTTTCTCAAAATCACTATGCACCAGGGAGATCCTGGGGTCATCATACTGGATCACCTCCCTGCATAAAACAGACAGGAACACCACGACACACCAGGATAGAGTTATTTAGAGGAGGTGTTATAAAAAAAAAAAAAAGAAAAAGAGTAGAAAAATTCAAATGTGCAATACACAATGACAGCCTCTGTATTACAATATGGTTGGTATAACATCATAAATGGATTTGTACAAGGGTGTCACACCATATTTAGGAAATATGTTAGTTTTCAATTTGCTGCTAACCAGCTGACATCACTGGGTCTGATGATGATGCGTCGGTAGGCTCCAGCCAGAGAGTAGTCCTTCACTTTGTGTCTCATGTTGTCGATGTCCAGCCCGTCTGCAGACAGCAGCTCTCTGTAACCTTTACCCACTGACAGAAACACACAAGAGTTACAAGCAATTACATAGTAAGAACTAAAATTTCATTTCTTCATGTTTTTTTATTTTACTTTGTTAAGTATTTATTTTTTCTTGTATCAGGTGTACATTTCTATCCATTTACACTGATGTAGCTGTAGAAGCATCTTGGATGGGTGTGTGTGTTAAGAAGAACGGGGTGTTTTCACACACATTAGTGTTAAAACCAACCAATATTATTTTCCACAGCTATCCTTTCTAATAACATGCAAATCAACACACAGAGCCACTTGTTACCGTGATGAGAGGGGTAGATGACGTCAAACCCAGGAAGCGGCATCACTATATCGTGGATGGTGTGACTCTCAGCCTCCTCTGCAGACAGCGCATATGCTGTGGCTTTATGAACACATCAGAGACAACATCAGCAAATTAGTTTTAGTCTGTTCAAATTGCTGGGTAGCAGCAGACTGACTTCTTTAAAATGCTTTGGTTTGGTTTCTTTTATGATCTGGTAACCAAGGAATTGCAAAATAATCCAAACCATTTTGGGTAGCTGGTTCTTCAAACAATTCCCTGTTCTATAAAACTGTAAAAAGGTGTGTAATTATCGAACATACGCTTATTTGTTTTCATGGTTAGATGGAAAGAATACCACTCATCATTGAATATTAAGCAACAGCCAATTTCAGATGAGCACATTTTCAAAAAGGATGTAATATTTTACATTAGCTTGCTGAAAAGAGGTGAACTACTGACTTCCTCTGAGCACCAGGTCCCCCTCCACAGCCTTCAGGCCGAAGGCTTCAATTCTGCGGCTCACCATGGTGTTCCACACCACGCTCTGGTAGCTGTGGATGTACATTAGACGGTTGTTCCGTGGGATCTGAAAAAGGAACAAAGTGAACTTGTGAGAAAGAGCAGAAAACCTGCCTCATTGGATGTAAATAAATATTCAGTGAACATGATGTTTATCTGTGGAGTTTACTAATTAAACAGCACTGTTCTAAACAGCATCCTGCTTTAAATTTACAAAGTTAACACGTATCTACAGCTGGAATCTGCTCAGTGCAGTCATCGTACTTTGGTTCCCAGTTTGGCAGTTTGGCTACAAGAGTACTTCTTTTATGTATTGCATTTTTTCAGCCTATTATAAGCGCCATTAATAAAAAACCAACCAGTCCAAAAGCGTTGACGATGTCCTTCTTGCCATACATAGACAAGCCTCTCAGCAGCTGCCCCTCCACACAGCGTTTGTTGGGCAGCTTTTTCAGGGCTGCCTCTGGGTCCTGAGTCTTTGCCCATTCTTCCCTGCAGCGGACCAGGAATTCTTTCTCCGCTGAAGAAAAAACAAAGATGGAGTAAGTTTTAAAATTCTTTTTCATCTTTTCACAGATGGAAGAAAAGAGCGTGAGGTAAGTAAGTTCATTACCTCCAGGACGAGGTTTCAGGATCAAATCCACCACCTCATTCCAGTCATTTTTCAAGATAGCCCTGCCCCAAACAAAAGAGGAAACAACGTTCAAGTCTGCCATCCTGTCATAACAAGTTATGATTAATACCTTCCTGTCACAATCTATATGTCATTATCTCCACGTCATTACTTTACCTGCCAACTTGTTGTGTCGGCACAGCTGTGGTTCCAAAGCGCTGCATGCCGTAGTAGTTGATGAAGCCTGTCTGCCTGAGGGAAGTCATGGCCTGATGGACCTGCTCATCAGTCCCTGAGATGTTCCTGGTATTCAAATATGATCAACAAAAAAAATGATAATAACAGTAAACACTGGTGAAAAGACCAGACACATCATGACAAAGCAATTTCAGGAGAGGAAATACTAGGTCTTCCTAAAATGGAGGCCCAAAGCCCAAAATTAAAAGAAGAATCCCTTTTGGATGTTACAGTTTAGGCTAGTTCTTAAATAATTAGGTATAAACATGACAGAAAGAGTGAACATGCAGTAAAAATAAATGCATAATAAACACAAACAGGAGGACTGTTCATGGTGACCTGAAGTTTTTATTTAACCTGTTATATTGTTATATATATTGTTATTATACTGTTATATTGTTTTTTTTAAGTCTGTACAAAAAGTATAAAGAGAAAAACATTGCAGTTTTGCAGAGAGTTAGAAAGCAAATAAGCCTATTATTAGCACACAGGTGCAAGGTAAGTTGTGTGCCGATTGTTCGTAGTAACCTGTATTACCTTTTGCAGACTAATGAGGACTGCACAATCTTGGAAATCAGATATTAGCCATCATAGTGATATAAATGTGGAAGTCAATTTTTGGCCTATGAGGATGCCATCTGCATTAACACAACACTTACAGCAACTAGTGAACAGGTGAAACATCTGCGTAAATAACACCTGCTGACCTGATGACCACAGTGAAATGGTTTCCCTGCAGCTCCCCCAGCTTTAGAGGGTGGTTTTTGTAGCAGAAGTTTCCCAGCTTAAGGTTCATGAGGCACTTGTTGAGGTGAGCCAACCTTTCTGCTGTGATCCTGAAAGGGAAAAGGTTTCTTCAGTTACTGATCTTGATCTACCAGCAATCATCTGCTTAGTGACAACAGAAACACTTCCAGCGCTGACAAGACAACATGTACACTTCACTACCTATTCACGCCCACAGACGATTTGAAAATGAAAGCACAGTAATTAATTTAAAGGTTTGCTTAAAACGTTACACACTCACTTGAGCACTGCAATCTCCTGCACAGTGATGGCTCTCTTGTCCTTGGTTCCCATGTAGGAAAACATGTTGGGCCTTAACCTAAAAAAGACACACAATCACATCTCATTGAACAACTAGAGTCTTACTATCTAATGAATCACTTTCTACAAAGTAAGTCCTACATTCAGACCTGAGGAACTTTGAAAGCACATTGATAGCGTCCATGGTGTCCTTGTTCTCCTTGTACAGGACAAAGTGACAGAAATTGCCACGGTTTTTGGGCCAGAAGTGTTTCCTTGGAGCTTTTATGGACACAGAAAAAAAGTTGTACTGAAATACAGAGCAAGAATAGTTAAATAATTCATATACTCACAAAAATATAAATCACTTAAATTTCCAGCTAACTGTTTAAGATTCTGTACTTCTACATGGTTACCTGTAAAGAAAACTAACATTGGCTTTTCATTTTTTTTTTGTCAACTTAATTTTGACTTGTGTATTTAATCCCTGCATTGCAAGATAGAATTGAAATAATGTTAAAATATAATCACAAAACCACATCTAGTAACCTCCTAACTCCATGTGGGTCTTAACCACTTGCTCTGTGCTGTGTGGAGAACAGGTTCTTACCTGCAGTTGTTTTGACCTCTATCCACCAGAGAAGAGCAAAAGGAGGATAGAATAATGTTACTAAGAAAAAGATGTTTAAGGACTGTGGGACAACTTGTCAGGGGTGAGATCTCATGCATGGACCTGGGAGTGGAGTGTGGTTTTTAAATGGTTTATGCAACATGGGTGCAGTTTTTCTTTTTCAAGGCACCATGATGCTGAATTCCTTATCGTCTTTAAAAGCGTTCCTTCTGACCAAAGTGAGTGAAGACCTAGATCAGAGCATTCTACTGAATAATAGTCAAAATAAAAGTCAACCTACAACCAAAAAGCTGCTTGTTTAAGAACTACTACAAGTAAAGATTGGAGCAGAATCATGCAGGCATCTTGATCATGCACATGCACAAGTGCATGCATCGTATTTCACGGGGCTGGGATTCAGCTGTGACAACATGCATTGCAGCAGATAAGCTGAAGGTAGACA
Organism: Scortum barcoo; assembly: GCA_023238725.1. NCBI lineage: Eukaryota > Metazoa > Chordata > Actinopteri > Centrarchiformes > Terapontidae > Scortum > Scortum barcoo. The sequence continues at coordinate 8,700,500 of CM041536.1, read as the reverse complement.
TTGCAAATGACATGCAATAAGTATTTTCTCTGATCATTTAACAAAATTATTGGTCATGAATCCTGTCCAGACAGTTTAAGGCTAACATCTGGTTCTGTCTCCTCCGCACATACCTGCTAGAGCTTTCTTCCCAGCAGCGTGGTAGGCCACTATGAACCTGCGTCCTTCTTTCTCCTCTGTCTTTGTCTCCAGACCAGGAAACTGAGTCTTGATGGCTTTGTGGACCAGCGTCCGCTTCTCTTTTGTATCATCCATCACCTACAAATGTTGAGAAAGGAAAATGAACATTACATAAAATTCCCACCAAGTTTTAAAGTACATCACAAAAGGATCCAAAAGTGTAAAGTCACCTCAATAGAGACGTTGTCCTCTTTATTCTTGAAGAGCTGAAGCTCTCCAAGCTGCTTTTTCTGCTCTTCAGTCAGCACGTCTAATTCCTGTGGCTGCTGCTGAGCCTCTAGGACCTCCTAACATGGGAGAAATACAAACAAAATACATTGGAAAGCATGATCTGACCTGTAAAATCCCGGGATGTAATTCGCATTAATTGCTTATATCATGTCAAAAGGACGCGTAACCTGAAGTTTGAAACAACTTTAATCTCTGATTGGCTCCAATAAGAAAAAATAATGCCACGTTTTAAATGCTAACTGGTACTCCCTGACAGTCAACTTTCAGATATAGTCATATCATAAAGGTCTCAATGATAATAAAGAGAAGTCACATTTCTGATTTAAATTTAATCCAATGTCTTACCTCAGCCTCTGCAGGGATAGAGAGGTCATCTAAGTGCACTACCTTGCCTTGTTTGTTGATTTCATGCACAACAAAATCAGAGTATCTGAGAAAGTCACAAGAAACTGTTAAACAATTCAAACTGAAATATTTTGAAAGAAATTCTGCCAACTGTACACAGACTCTTGGAGACGAACCTTTCCTTCAAGATCCCTGAGAAGCCCTTATGGTCACTGACGTACTTCAGGATGCCCACATCCAGCTCAGTGAGGCCGTGCTTCATCATATCAGCAAAGGTGTCACCATCCTCCTCGCCATCACTTGCTTCGCCCTCGGGCTCTTCCTCCTCATCTTGGCGGGGAGGGCCTCCATTCTTGTTATCATTCTCAACTCTGGGTTTCTTTGACCACGTGTTTTCCTCTTCATTCTCTGGGCAACCTCTCTTTTCTCCAACCTGGACAGGGACGGGCTCCGACTCAGCCATCAGATCTATGTGGCGACCTACAGGGACACAATAAATATATTGTAATTTAAACAGAGTACAGTTACAGGGACACTTCCCCAACTTTACAAATGATTTTTTTGTACTTGTCACTGAGAGTACTCCTATTGTTAAAACAGTATTGTTGTAGTAAAGTCCAAAGTTTAGTATGGTCAATATCTGAAACCCCTCGACCACCAGAATGCCCCATGATAACACATTTTTGACAGAAAATTGTGTTACATCATGAGACTTTTTCTTCTTTTCAGTCTGCCCCATATGAGCCCCTAAGTATCTGTAACAGATGGCCTGAGTATCATAAAGACCACTTTCATAGGGATGGGGGAACTAATGCCCACCAGATTAAAGATAGTGTTGCTGACTCCTACTTACAATGTTCAGTACCAACATGAGTTCTTGCTCCTTAAAAGTTTAGTGGTGCCAGAAATGGAAATACGACTGACAGATATGGAGTTATTTTCTTCATGATTAATGGATACAGTTGCTTATCGTGTTGGTTGGTAAAAAGATGTGCTGGCTTTCTGTAACATATTCTGTTTAAAATTCAATCACTTTTCAAGCACTTCCAAAGTACCTAAACATAAAATATCCAGACTCTCAAAGCCTTTATCGCCACAATTTTACTATAAAATAAAGTTTACATAATTTCTTTATACTCAGAGCAATCAAAGTCTAGAAATGCTTTGTTTATTTCATCAGTTGTACAGGTCAATTTTGATTGTACGGTTTGATCATGATTATTTAAAGCTTGGTGATTTCCATAGAATCAAAAGTGGGCATTGTACTATGCACAGGTCCATCTCCTTTCAGCAGGTTGTGTAGTACATCTTTCATACTGTGGTCCACTCCTAAGCCATTTTAAAAATATTTCCGTCAACCAGTCAGGTTGTCACTGAGATGACAGTCTGGCATCTAGTAGCTGATGAGCAGGTATGATAGTTAGCGAGCAAACAACAACATCCTTGCCCTCTGTATACCACTAGTTATAAGTAAATTGGGTTGTCGATATTTTGCAGCTGTGTGATTTAATATCTTCCCGCTCTTAACATTAAATAAACTAAACTGTGAACCAAAATTCCTGGGCTTCAGCTGCATCAAGCCTGATCTTTCCATATCTCCCAACTTTGTCAAATCACTTGAGACCTTCTTTAACACCCAGGAACTTCATGTTGGTGTGATGCACCAGTCACTTTTAAACTCTTCTTTTAAATTTTCTTTATGTGTCCCATAAAAATTCAGGTGAGAGTGCTTTCTACTTTTATGCCCTACACTTTGAAACACACTGCCTGTGGATATCCGAATGCAAGCTCTGTCTGTGTTTTAAAAAGTAAATTAAAATGCCTCTTTTTTTTAAATCAGGCTTTTAATTAAGAGTACTGTTATTGCCTTAGCTGTTTTTCTTAGCAGTTTAGTCCTTGTCTCTGTGTTTATTTAATTTAATTTTATAGATTTACGTGGTTTAGTTTTCAACATTTTACTGTCAAACTATTGTAGTTGTTTTTGTTTTACTCAATTTTATTTAATGTTGGTTATTATTCTCTTGTGTTTTTTTTTTTCTGTCTTGCTTTAATTTGTAAATGACAAATGGGATGCATGTCTCTTTGAAACGTGCAATACAAATAAATAATCAGAGGTGAGTTGAATCTGTGTAGTGATCTACAGATGCTGCAGTGAGCTCTTCGTGTTACACTGCAGTGTCCGTCTGAGCAATGACAACAAACTGAAGTGACACTAAAATGAGCTAAGAGTTAGTCACTCACTGTTTGTGCAGCAGGAGACGGTTGCGGACACACTTCTGGTCTCCCACCTGCGAAACACTTGCAGGGACTTCTTCACGGAAAACCACCTGAAATAGACGTGGGCGGTGAAATACAAACACAAACACGTTGCTCCAAAGTTAGCAAAGCCGCTAGCTCATTCGTCATTAACTAGCTAACATCGCTAGCTGAGGTTACTGTTGCTAGTAGCAACACCAAGCTGACAAGTCGCTGTAAATAAAAAGAATCACGTTGATGCTGCAGCCTGAAAGTCTGCTTAAACTTACCCACGTCTGGTGATAGTCAGCACAGAGCCCACCGCATTGAAAGCCAGCTTTCCTCACACGTGTGTTAAGGAGTGTGTGTGTGCGTATGTATGTCGGGTTGGTTCCGGAAACAGATCCCTGAGCTGAAGCCCGCCCACCGCGCATCACGATTGGTTAAGGAGCTGTCAATCATAGTAACGTCACTCATCGCTCAGCCCCGCCTCCCTCTACGCATGCGCTCTTCTTCCGCGATATAACCGTATCATATCAAACTACTCACGTTATGATTTGTTTTCATGGAGATATGTGGACATAATATGTGCCGGCTGTCTATAATTTGAACTATTTTTATTATCAGACAAGGAAAAATGAAGAGAGAGAGAGAGAGTCAATTATGGAGAAAATATACAAAAATAAAAATAAAACTAAACACGCTTAAATAAACTCAAATTTATTTCTAAGGTCAAATTTATGATAATGATGAGCTACAGTTAATCTTATTATGCCACATTTGGTGGGTTACATGGTCATCGCTGCTTTTTACATAGCCTCTATTTATATATATATATATATATATATATATATATATATATATATATATATATATATATATATATATTTTTATAATCTATCTTAGCTCGTCTTTTTTTAGTTATATCTCTGCCTCTGTCTCTATTTTAGGAACAGTGTAAGACTGAGAGCAACAGAAAACGAGGCGGAGGCTAATTTCTTGTATGTTTGCAGTAGGCCATGAAAGCTGATGTTTTGTTTTCGGCTTCAGTACATATCGACAAACTACGTAGATCCTCTCCGATCAGAACTGATGGGAAAAATAATGGCATTCACCGGCGCCGTGGCTTAGTTGGTTAAAGCGCCTGTCTAGTAAACAGGCGATCCTGGGTTCGAATCCCAGCGGTGCCTTTTCACCACAGAGCCTGCAAGAGGGATCTGATCATAAACTCCATGCTGTACTGAACTACATTAAATCCTGCAAATCATTACACGAGATCTAGAGATTCTGCCTGTAATTGGTAAAATAACACTCCTAAATATATATATATATATATATATACATAGGACATAAGTAACTATGATGATATGACTCTGGCACAGTAGTGCTGCTTATTTATTTCATCATGGCTTGTCTGTTTTTGACATGATCAATTAGGCGATTCGTTGATTTGTTCTTTGACAGAAAATTAATGTGCTCCTGTGTAAATAAACAATTAATCATTTTATTTATTTTTCAAACAAAAATACTTGCAGATTAAAACTTCTCAAATGTGATCATTTGATGCTTCTTTTTGTCTTGTCTCACTGTACACTGAATATTGGGGTGTTTCGGACAGTTTGTTAAGGGAAATAAGCTATTTGAATACATTATCTTGGACTTCGGGAAATTATATAGAGCACCTTCCACTATTTTCTCTCATTTTATAGACAAAAGGATGAATTGATTAATTTAGGAAATACTCTGCAGATTAATTCATGTAGCCTAAAATTAAATACCCTTTGAAATATTTTTCTTTTGTTTTTGAGCATATCTGATTTGTAAAGATTAAACCTACTCAGTAGTCTACATCTACAGCTTATATACAGCTTATTACGACCCATGTATAACTCCATATATGACTGATGATGTTCTCTGTACATGTGGCATCATTGCATCTGTCCGTCCCAGGGAGAGGGATCCCTCATCTGTGGCTCTTCCTCAGGTTTCTTCTTCTTTTTCCTATTTAAATTTAGGGTCTTATTATACGTTATGATACCTATACACACCTTAGCAGTCATCTGGACTCATGCTATGCTATAATACCAATGCAGCCCACTCCGAAAGGGAAACTGCACCAGCCATTCATGATGCAGCATGAATTCTTTCAAATGTATGAAACTGCATTACAGTTTACTTACTATTAACAATGAAATGACATTAATGTACATAATTTTTTATGCATCAATATGTAATAATTTAAGTCAGCACGTATAATAACTTAAGATATTGCATGGACTACTAGAGCATACCATAAGTATGTATTTGATATTTGATTGTTGAGGTGTGTATAGATAATTATCTTTCTCTCTATATATAGATTCTCTCTCTCTCTATATATATATATATATATATATATATATATATATATATATGTGTGTGTGTGTGTGTGTGTGCATATTCAACAGGATCCCTGATACTTTAAAAAAAAAACACTAATTGTAGACTAACCGGATAAATAATGAATTAATGAGCTAGTAACACTAAGGTCACATTTAGTTTAATATATAAAAATATAAATGCTTTTTGTAAAGATCATTAGCACACATTTTTTTTTACAGTTTCTGCTATTGCACCAGAGATGTCTGGAAAAAGATCCACCTACCAAACATCATATATAATCAGCTGTTAAACTCCACATTTTGGTCGAAATGTGCATTAATTTGTGCAAACTGGCGAAGGTCCACGCACTGAACGCACGCGACGCCCGCTCCGAACTGCAGAGGGAGCGCGTGCCATCTTTAGAAGGAGGTTAGTGTGTGTGTGTGTGTGTGAGAGAGAGAGAGAGAGAGAGAGGGAGAGAGGGGGGGCAGAGAAAACAGAGACTCCGGCTGCTGCCACCGAGCCGCCCGCTCCTGCTGAGGGGAAGAGGAGGAAACATGAGCTCGAGGAAAGGTGCGTATCCATCGCAGCCCTCAAACCTGCACGCGCTCCTCGCGTTTAACATGAAAGGCGGCGGAAGTCACGCGCGTATAGATGCGACGCTAAGTGACCCGTGGCAGAGCAGCCGAGCCAGCCTCGGAGCCTGGCGGTGATGATGATGATGATGATGGTGGTGTGTGTGTGTTCTCTCTCTCTCTCTCTCTCTCGCTCCCCGGTCCCTCCTGCAACCCTTCGCCCCCATCTCCGGTTCGTGCCCGCGGATAAAAACGCCACCTCGCCCCGGCAGTGATGGCCATCCAGGCCAGGAAAAGGAGGCCGAAGGGGAAGAAAGACAGGACGGGGCACAATCGGAGGTAAGCGGGGCGGCGGCGGCTGCTCATGACCGCACGGTGATGATGATGATGATGGTGGTGTTGGTGTTGGTGGGAGTGAGCGTGGCCGCGGAGTGTTTGCGTGCCGGGCTCTGGCGTGTTGGCAGCGGGTCTCCGTCTCCCGGTGTGACGCCGAGACGCTGCTCGCCGGCTGCGTCGGCGGTATTACGGGCTGCGCGCACATATGGCGAGAGGCGTGTGTGTTTTCATGGCACAGCCGGGCCGCCGCGCCGCGTGGGAAGTTGCCATTTACGTTAAAGGGCTCAGCCTGTGAACCCCCCCACTCCACCATCCTCATCCCCAACATGTGGGTCCGACTGTCTCCAGCAGCATTTGCATGTACACACTTCACTCCCACTTGTTTTTTGATTTACACCTTATTTTGCCCCCCGGCTCCAGCACTGATTGGTTGATTTTTGCACAAGGAGGTTTGACAGATGTGACAAGCTCATTTCCTCTTGGCCCTGTTTGCAGCACCAGACGGATCTCTCTCTCTCTCGGATCTCTCTCTCTCTCTCTCTCTCTCGGTGTTTGATAATGCAACCTTTCTTGAATTTGTGAGAGCGTCGCTTCCTGGTGTGTCCTCTTTGCACAGGCAGGCATGTCGGCGTGATTTATCCACCCCCCCCCCCCAGGTATGAGTGCAGCTCCGGCGGGCAGGCGTGTGAGCAGCGCAGTGGCTCTGTAAAGTGCATGTGAATTGCAGAGAGAGAGAGAGAGAAAGTGGGGGGCTTACTTCATGGCATGATGCTATTGGAGCGACGTTTCAATTAGGTGATGCCAAACGTTGCGGCCGCCCCAGGGAGGCTGCTTGGTGTCGGCTAGAATGTGCTGGAATCACCCCCCCCCCATCACCACATCCACCCAACACCTGCACCTCCTTGAAACACAGCAGACAGATGTGTCTCCATTCATAAGTCCAGTCAGTCTGTCTTCAAACAGGAAAATGATGATGGTGATGTCAGTGGTGAAATCATTCTATGTGCAGGATTTTTTAAAAATATAAATATATATATTTTTTCCTCCCAGGAGCAGTTGTCTTGTAAATAAAAAATGAACCCAGTGGTAGCCATGAGATTGGTGGTCATGTTATATATGTGGTCCTTTTTGCCCCCTGTGTATGCTGGGAAAACTCTGATAAGGATTAAGCAGCCAGAGAAAATGGGTAAATCTGATGAAATGAGTCCAGATTATTCTTAAAGATACTTGAAGCAGGGTCACAGCTAACGTTTATTTTCATTAACGAATAATCTATTTTCATCATTCATAGATTAATCGTTTAAAAAGAAATGTCTGTCAGAAGTTTTATCAGCCTAAGGCGATGTCTTAAAATAGCTTTTCCTTTTGTTCAAAATATACTATTTACTCCTATGATTTTTTTTTCATTTGACAGACTAAGACATGGTGGTTTTTCTTGTTGAAGGACTCAAACAATTAATTGACAGAATTTTTTTTTCTCCTCTTGATTTTCTGTCAATGGAATAATTATCTCTGCTGTACTATGAAGCAAATTACATAACATCCTACTCTAGTTTTATGCATGCTCTTAGAAATGACACTTAATATTTTAATTGGATGTCTCAGTGAACTGTAGTTAAACTGCACTGTAGATACTTTAAATAAGATGGTTGGAGATTTTTCTCAAGACAGTGAACAACACGAGACCAACAGTGAGAATCAACAAAGTGTGGATTTATTGTTTTATTAAGATAAGGTCCACACAGTTGAGCACTAATGTCGCTTTCAGTCACATCTCATGGCCTTCGTTAGTGATTGCTCAGTTCACCTTTTTTTTCTCTGAAGTGCCATTTCCAAGGTAGATGATGAGCTTCCAGTTTCACTATTTTTTTCTTTTACATTTACTTTTATACAGCACAATTTATGTAATTTCATACTACTTAATCAGATGTATGATTTATATTTATGCCACAGGGGTTCATAACATTAGTGAAAGCCCGGAAAACTGATTATACACTCTTTAGGTGTCCTTATTTTATTTAATCTCTTTCCATAAGATCCAAATCCTACATTATTATATGCAGATGTAAATATTGGCGCTCATGTTATGCAGGTTTGGCAACATAAAGTACAGATGATTGTGGCTGTAGAGCAGATTGTGAGAGATGTGTTGACCCGGAGTCAAACTTGCAACCTTTTTTCTTAGTGCGAGGCTACGAACATTCATCTTGTGGAGCTACATGCGTGTTGGGAACGAAGGGACACTTGACAGAGCGGCCGGTGGGAACCGTAGAGAATCAGTTCTTGGATTTAACGTCTAGAAACTCAAAACATTCACGTATGACTGCAGCATCTCACATAGAGACAGAAGCATTTGCTCAGATGTTCATCCATCTATTCATCCACTCGAATTGTGCTGAGGTTCATCCAGGTCACAGTGGCATCAGGGCACGCAGACAAACAGACACACACACATAAACCCTTTCTCTTTCTGACAGTTGACTTCTCACACACACACTCCCACTTTCAAAGAGAGAGTTCTTTCTTAAGGATTGTGATCTGATCTGCTTTGATCCAGAGTCATGCCTGACCTCGGCTGAAAGGTTTCACACAGCTTAGACGGGCTTTGTGCTCAGAAACCACAACAAAATCACATGTAAACAAACACACACACATTTCCACCACAAACAGGCTTTCACAGTCAGACCAGTTTGTGCTTGTGGGGAAAATAAAGGTTCAGTCAGTGCGTTATCATTTGACTTTGATCTCTTCTGATTTAAGCTGTTACAGCTTCCCATGTTTGTTCCCATTCATTCAGACACACAAACGCACACATACATATAGATGTGTATGTGCACATAAACGTGACCTTAAGGGGGGGAGGAGGAGGAGAAGGAGGCAGCATCACATAACAAACCCACATAGGTGTTTTCACTTATTCTACTCAAAAGGTCCGCTACTCCGAGTCGTGCTGCACCTGCACAATCTGTACTGAAAGGAGGACTAAAGATAAAAGTTGTTCTGCTCTAACAGGTGCAATAAAACTTTATATTCCTGTATGTGTTTTGGCTTTATTAGAGAGACAAGGAACAGAGGGGACATTGCACTACATGCTAAGTACCTTAAACCGTGAGGCCGTTACCACAGATGCAACATTACACACCAAAGCAGAAGAGATTTCATCACGTCTGTTGGGGATGTACCAAATGCCTTCAGTATCCAGATTTACACAAGATGTATTCACACAGATATTCATTTGGTTTCGTTGCTGTCTGTAAGAGCCAGACTGTGCTCTGTGAGCCCCTTGTGTTGCGGAAGTGATGTATTTTTTCCTCTGCGCGTTCCAGAGATCAGCTCTTGTTCAAAAAGCATGTCTAGACAGCAGCTTCGTTTTTTTTGTTTGTTTTTTTTGCTTTGATTTTCTATTGATGGGGGTTTGGATTCTGGCAGGTGTTTAGGTCTTTTTGTGATTCATCACTCACTGCGCCCAGAGGATTGAGGTTCATTTGCGAGTCTGTTTTTTGGTCACAGTAGTTGGCAGGCTCTGTTATTTGGGTCACATTTTGGTCCAGACTGAAATATCTAAAAAACGATTAAATGGATTGCCGTGAAATTTTGACATTCACAGCGACCAGAGTTTGGTGTCACCAGTACGTCAGAAATTCTGTGCCCTTTACTTTGGTCACTCTGACACTCCCGCATATACTGTACATATACTTTGTGTTAGGTGGTAATTACCAAGTCAAGTACGGTTTTATTTATATAGCCTAATATCATAAATCACAGTTTGCCTCAAGGTTTAAAATCTGCACAGCATCCAACACCCTCTGTTTTTAGACCAAGCATACAGAATAAATCAACAACAAAATCGCACATTTTTGGTGATGAAAATGTAGATTGTAGAACAGAAGTGAATAGTACTGATCCAGGAAGACATTGAGTAACTTCAGGGGTTGCCCGAGTTGGTTGCAACTGAGCCACACAAACACATTAGAAGCGAGCACAGCGTTGACACAGATGGAGACATGATAACATGCAAACTAAAGAGAGAGAAAGCGTCGTCTTTGTCAGCATGTTAATGTTGCATTTAGGTCAAAGCACAATTGTGGTTACACCTGGGCTAGACTCTTAGTGTTGTTTATTAATTGGTGATAGAGAACATCTAAGTGGACATGTACTGATCTGAACCTGCGCCATCGTTGTGGATTTTATGAAACATGGAACCACAAGCTGGGTTAATGTTAGTTTAGCAAAAGACCGTACAATCACGAATAGTGGTAGAAATGTAAACTGTCTATTTGCATAGGCAAGTAAGGACACACTGGCAGCTGTTTATTTACTGAATCTGTTATTAATAGATGATGGATCAGTCATCTTTTGTCTGTCAGAATCTCAGAATCTCAGAATCTCTCAGACACAATCGATGGGATACTGAGACGATGAATGTAGGTTTCATTTTTTCACCATAGTGTGACATGTTTGTCGCTGATTCACCCAGAGGGAAGCTGCGCCATTTATGAGGGAACACCTGCTCAGCGTAGCCTTGATGTTGCAGATCATCAGCACAAGCAGCAGACCAGTCTCATGTTAAGGAGCAATTACATTTTGCTGAGCGGAGCGCATTTGTTAGGATAGAGCCGACCTATTAGTGTGATCTTCAAAGCCTTTCTCCATCTTTTTCACGTGTTCAATGAGCTGATCAAGCATCACGTAGCAGTGTCCGCAAATCTCAAGTCCTCAGCTGTGATTTGTAAGTGCAGTTGTGCTTTGAGTAATTTCTTTTTTTGGATTTAGCTACCAAAATAACCAAGTACTGACTGCGAGTGCAGGTATAGATGTGCAGGGTATGTAGGTGGAGTAGTAGGAGATGCTTTGAACTTAGTTGTGCCCCCAAAGAAGTTAGAAGGTAGAAGGTAAAAGTTCATACCAAGTTCACTTTGATGCGCCGTCTCTTTTCAGCTTCCATCTTTTGCATTCGTTGTTGTTTGAAGTTCAGGCTATTGCCTGCACATCGTAACATGATCTTATCTCTTTATTCATCTACAGATTTGTGTCTCTTTCGGTCTGTCTTGCTGATCTGGTTAGAGAGGGAGAGGGAAATACAGTTCTTGATAAAAGTTGAGACTTTGAAAGCTTACTGGTAGCGAGCCTACACTGAACTTGTTCTTATTCACACAGTCTCATCTCAAGGCCTGCTATTGAGACAAAAAGCACAAAACATCATGTTTGGTCCAATGGGTTAGAACTAATATGAATGGTCTTAAATATTAGATTACTGCATATTCATCAGGATATGTATGTTGACTAATAAGTGTCAAGAACTTGCAGTAAAGAAATGCCAAAGTAGGTCTGAGGTCATATAGAAGCGTCACCATTACAGAGAGCATCAGAGAGCACTGACAAGATCATTTTTCAACTGTTAGATGTCCCGCATAGTATGTATCTTGATAATAACGTTTTAAATAACAAATCTAAGGGATCTTCTAAGAGATCTAAGATTTGTTCTCGCTACGTGTTTATGTAAAAATTACTAATAGACTGATACGTATGGCTTTCCTTAATATTTATCAGCCTGTGTTATTGGGGTTATAGTCTATGTACATGTTGTTTTGCGTAATGTACTTCTGAACAGAATCAAAACTCAGCTGAAGTCATCGGGTCTGGAGAAACTCCAGTCAGGCCAGTCGTGTTTATATAACCAAATATTACAAATGATTTCAGAGGATTTTGTACAACATAAACACGGAGAAAAGTTTCATACAAGTGCTGTGCAGGGATTAAGGAAGAAGCGGGAAGTAGAGGAGAAACTCCTGGAGAAGCGGTAATAAATGCAAGCTGGTACCTGCTTGAAGTTTTTCATCTTAAAACAAGTCAACCAAACCTTTTTGGCATGTTTGATTTTGATGAGCTACAATATATCCTATAATATATCCTATAAGTAGTCAAATACTGTTTGACTATGTAATCTTAACATCAGCTTAATGTTTCAGTATTTAATCAAAATACTGATGTTTAAACACGCAAATGAATTTGTTAGTGCAGTTTTATCTTCAATTCTCACGGGTGTAGGTTGTTGTATCTCATGCCACAAAAAAACTTGAGTACTTTGCAAGTTGCTACAGGAGCCGCAAAAAAACCCAAAATAATGTTCACGTTTAATGACGGGTCATAGGTTTTACACTTTCACATTTATTTATGTCAATTTATCATCTCTCCCTTTATTGAGTTGGGGTTGTCTCCTAAAATAAATGGACCATCAAGCCTCTTTGTTGCGCACGCTGCCATAGAAACCCTGGCTGAGTGGCTCCAGTAGGCTAAATAATACAGTTTCTGCACCCTGGCCTTTTTAAAATGGCAGCTAATGGTACAGATAAATGTGATTTAAGGAGGTCACAGCAAGCAGCCCATTCGTTGACCTTTGACCTTCAGTAGGCTACTCATCCGCTAAATGCATCCTCTGCTCGACCCAACAGTCCACCCTTGATTAAAGATCAAACCTTCGACCTGTCTCAGCCTTTAATATGAGACTGTGACAGCTCATAGCAGGTTTCAGTGACTAAGGCTCTGGATTGCCCCCCTAGAATAAATTAATCCGAATTAGCATACCAAAACATGCTGGGTTTGTGGGTGCGGAAGGGATATAAAGAGACACCGGTATAATAGAATTCATTAGTCATAACTTTTCCAGACAGAGCACCACTGAGTCTAAATACTAATATTCTCCTTGGGATATATATCTGTCAGCTTGCAGTGCCCGTCGCAGCACTGTCGACCTTCCTGCATGAAATGAGCGGACTCCAACCCGACTGATGTTCCCACACGTTGCACAGTAAACTGCATTGATTTTCGTTGGGGGCTTGGCTCAGCTTGCGGATGGTCTTTGGCTGAAGATGAGAGCAGGCAGCTGGCTGAAACACAGAGATGAGCCAGGGTCCATAAAATAACCATCACACACAACAGTAAATGAAGATGTGTACGTAGGGTAGCGATGGTGAAGAGAGGATGACAGGAAATGAGTGAGAGGTTTGTGGCTCATGGTCATCCTCTTAATCTTTAAGACGCATGGGCGCCCCTGATTCTCCATGTTAAATCCTGAAAAAAAAAAAAAAGTTCTTGATACCATCATTTAAATCCAGTTAAATGTGTGCTCATGCGTGAGACATTAGAGCGATAGTTAAAAAAAATTGAGGAAATGATTTGCTTTCTTGACAAAATTGGGCGGGTGGGGCAGCAAGACTAGCACAAAGGTGCCAAAATCCACCCACCATTGCCTACCACAACTCACCACCTTCACACTACCACCCTGTTAAACCACAAACTGTCATTGTTTCAGTCTATGTGCTAAGATAGACCAGCCTGTTTCATTCTTAATATATAGACATGCAAACTGTATCGATCTTCTCATCCAACCATCTTTTAAAACGGCCAAAGATTGTTTTTATGTCTGTGTGTAAGATCAGTCTGCTAAGATAAATGATCCTGTGTTGATTAGGTAAGCAAAGCGTCCTAATTAATTGATTAATTAATGGAATTGATGCCCCCGGAAGCTGGGGAGTCCATCTGCTGTCACTGTGGATGACCACCACGTCTTAGACTTGGTCAGAGTGGCCTAATTTAAGGAGTGAGTCTTGGTGGATAGATGACAAGTGTGTAATTTACTCTATACACGTGAGGAGGAGCTCAGAGATTCGATCTCTGGCGAGTAGATTTGTACCGCTCAATGGTGGTTCCTTCATCAATACTGCAGCCTGGCTGGATGGTGCTGGGAGCAGAGCATGTGAGCTGCATGTAGAGAGAGAGAGAGAGAGAGAGAGAGAGAGACGAAAAAGGGGAGAGAGAAACAGTGAGAAGCATGCTGAAAGCTAGAGAGGTGGAGCAAAAGATAAAGAGAGAGAGCATAAGAGGGAGGAGGACTGAGGAGGGTGAGAAGGAGAGTCCGCATGTGTGAGCACGTGTCTGGCCAACCAATGGCGACAGGACAGCCGGGGATGGAGAGAGTGAGTAAGGAAAGTGGAGAGAGGGAATTAGAGGATGCCACAGGGCAGCTGATGGCAGGAAACGAGGGTTAGTAAAAACTGCTGCGTTGGACACACGGGGAAAGCGCATCGTTCACTGAATGGCAAGCAGACGACTGTAGAGCTCCATTCACGTACAAACATGAGCCCTGTAGATAAGAGAAACAGCCAAACCAAACACAGACCTGTGGCAGTCTCACAGTTTGAAATGTGTCGTTACGAGTCAGACCTGCAGGACGACTATTTATACAGTTTCCTTTCAGTGTCTCGATACAGGGCAGGGACCACAGAAAGAATCACGTTTATGTTTTTTCAGGTCATTGTTTACGCCACGGAGGATCCACACCCACTATACGACATCGTGAGGTGAAACTCATCTTATGTCAGCCTGCAGCGCTTCACTTTGTGATGACAGCTGAGCAGAATTAATCATGTGCTGCCCATCAAATACCCTGAAGAAGATTTTTTTAAAACAGTTGAAAGCCCAGTATTGATGTCTCCTCCTTCCGTTTTAGCATCACTATGACATATGTGTGTGCATTTCTATAAATGTGCAGTTACTGATCACAGTCCTTTAGTTAAAGCTAAAAGAGCAACATTGATTTGGATTTGTATTTCTGGTCATCTGATCAACGCCAGTCCAAGCTCTGTTTTTGTCCTCCACCGACTCCTGAGGGAAATGAGTAGGTAGCGTCCGCTGGGTTTATCTTTTTTTTTCATTTAAAAACAGCTACCTGCTGCTGCTGCTGGAAATGGAGCTGAAAAGATGAGAGCAGCGAGCCTGAAACAGAACATTTCAATTTGAGGCCAAAACAATTTGCTAAAAGATGCCAAAATGTGCTGTTGAGCTGCAGATCCGAGTGCTAATTCTCTTTGCTTTGCTATGACTGACACCTTTCAAAGTATACATAGTCATTTTAATCCTTTGTTAATATAAAAATATTGATTAGGTCAACTTTAATCAGAAATAAAGCTCTTTAATGAAACATCACAAACAATATTTTTTCAGCATGTTTACAAATTCTTAACCTGTGCATCTAGCTGTATAAATTTAGTAAATGTTTTTAATTTCTACAACCTGGAGAAATGTATTTCAGATTTTCTATTTTTATTTATTCATTTATTTATTGTATAATCCTGCAGTCTTAAAATAAATACCCCATATAAGAATAGCTCTTGAAGCAGAGCCATACAGACGCAGACTCTCACTGTCAGAGAGATTGGCTATGGCCCTCACAGATCATTCATTGTTATATACTGAATTGTAATATGATATTAGCTGCTTCCTCTGTGGTGTCTGAGTGGGAATGATTTCCTCCCTGGTGGCCACAGTGCCAGTATTATTGCTGGCTGACTGGCTAATTGAATACACTGTAGAAGTAGGCCACACTAGTAGGTGTTTAAGTTGGAGCTCCTGGAGAGAAGCTCCTGATCTAAACTCACCTTTTTTAACAGCCATTAAGGTAGAACGGTGTGCTGGTTTTGGGAGCCACCAGGTTGCCCCTGGTCTTAGCACTTGACAAGGCTGAAGTTGATTGGTTGATCTTTTTGTTTTTAGCTCTGACAGCCGGACAACACTCACCAAGCCTGCCAGCTCGGTAATCTGTCGTCATTATGTGAACTGCTTCTTAAATCTACTGGTGGCTCGTTTTAGGGACTCACAGGCTGGATTTGTCCGTCTGATTTTTCCTCTCCCCCTTTTTCAAAGTAGATGTTTGTCTGACTGGGGGGGAGTTTGAGCTCGTTAAGGATTTTTCTCCCGCTTTCCCAGAACGTCAGCCAGGAAAGCACAAGATCCGAGCAAATCTACCGAGTCGATCGGACTGAATGAGCAGGCAGAACAAGAGTGAATTAAAACGAGGGGTTCCCATGCTGAGAGACAGAGAGACAGAGAGTGCATGTGTGCATGTGTGCGTGTGCGGTCCAAATAGGATTTGTTCAACGAGGGACAAGAGGCAAGGATTTGTTCCTCCCTTGTAATGCCTCTGAAGTGTGGTCCAGTTGCAGGCCAGTGGGTCATCACGGGAGGAGGAAGGGAGGACATTAATAGGGCATGTAATTCTGTGAGGGCAGGAGCTTTTCACAGTCGGGGGAGGAGGCTGACCACCGCTTCACCCTCCACTGCCACCTCCTGGACAGCTGAGAGGGATTTTGCTCGTTGGGTTTCTTTTCTGATGGATAATTTTCTCACAATCTGAATTTTCTTCCTAAAGTTTTATTCTTTTGCTGCACCCCTCCCTGATTTTATTTTTTTATTTGATATGTTTTATGCTTGAAGGAGAAGCTGAACATCAGTGTAAACAAGCTTTAAAAGAGGCACATTTAATGTAAAGTCTCTCTTAATCTTTTTATTATAAATCTACATTATGCTAATAACCAGACAGTTTGAGACAAATAAGTAGACGGTACTACTGTTTTTTTCTTTTTTTTTTTTTTTTTACTGTTTCACACTAATCTAGAGGGGACAGAAACTGAGGCGGCACTGGCGGCTGTATTTCCTCTTTTCTTAAGCATAATGTGCTGCCCTTTTGACGTTTCTCCTCCTACAAGTGTTATACACTTTTACTGAAATGCAAAGCCAGCATACTTGCTGTTACACTCTGCAGCCCTTCAAAGCACATTATTTCTCTGAAAAGTTATCAGAGCCATTATTAACAGCTCACTGCACTTTATTTTACTTGTTTACTTTTAACATACACACTGACGTTGCAGCACACTCTGGCTTTTGAAATCTTTGTCTAATCTAATCTAATCTAATTCTAATTGAGCTCATTTAGCTTTTGCACTAGCCACTTCTCTCTCTGACATTGTGAATTTGTAGGAACTGTGAATATAATCGATTTATTTGATGGTTTTTCTTCCCCTAAAAAAACATGCAGAGGAGGTGGAAAGACTTTTTTCAGTCCTGAGTGGTGTCTGCAGATCTTCCTCTCGGGTTGCATATGGACCTTACGACCTCCATAAATTAGACAGGGCTGCCTGTTATGTAGCCAAAAAGGATCAAAACACAGCTGGCTACCTCTAACTTATTGCTCTGAGTGCACAGTTATAATGAAAGCAATTTAATGTTTTTGATCAATGTCTTGCAGCTGTAAATTTTATTTGGCAGATGGACAGTAAAATGACGCATTTTAGAAAAATTTTAGTGACTAAATTAAAATCGTATTGAAACACAGAGAGGGACAAGATTGGATTTTGGATATCCTCGGTGGACGTAACACCCTTGCTGCCTCTGATCATGTTTACATATTGTTACCTGAGTCGTCACCGTTTGCACTGGCACAAAGCGTGATGCTGCAGATCAGTTAATGTCATTTTTTAATCCAGCTCCTGGCATTGCTTTTTTTTAAATAGCTTTTGCACAAAGTGAACTACCACCATCAATTTGAGGTAATTACTCCCTGTAAAAATGGGAAAAATTAAACAGAAGCCCAAAGCCCCATGGAAAATGGAGATTCAGTTTCAGTCAAAAGAAAGCCTTCGATGATGAGATACCAAGATGCTGCTCATGTCGTCAGTGTGGTTTCAGAGGAGTGCAGCAGATTTAAACATCCCCTCCCCACTCGCTCACCAGTAATCACATAATATGATGAATGCACACGCAGGTACAACACAACAGAATCAATACTCATTCCTATGGTATTGGATCGCTCGTGGCGGCCGTAATCGCTGCCTCTCACACTTGCAAGCTGGCCGCGAGGTATTCGTTTGTCTCCGTGCCGCCACAGCACACTAACCCAGATCGCTGGAGAGTGTGTATCCACTCTATGTGCATATGTGTGTCCTTCACAGTCCCGTGCATCAGCTATTCGTTCTATCAAGGCTGCTGCTGCCATTGTAAACACTGAGTAATTGGCCGCGCTGCGCAGTCTGGTGTCCTCATTTAGCCCGGTCTCAAAAAGCTGTCTGGAAAAGTCTTGTTAGATCTAGAAGCATATTGGATCATGACTCAGATGCTTCTAGCAATGTTGTCATGAATACATGAATAAAAAAGTAGGTAAACATCCAGTTGGTCATTTAAACCAAATCAAATAGTTACTGTAAATGTACACTCAGCTTATTTCATGTTAAAATACTCAATCGTATAACCTGTTTCTAAGTTTGATAGCACCTGCAATGATCTATTTTTGGATTAGGGTTTAATTAGACACGTTTGGTTTATCCTCCATTACATCTGTTATAACTGAAGTGTGTCGCCCTTATTCAGTCTAAATGTCAAAATGAAAATGTGAGTTTATTTTACAGACGTGGTGCAGTAGTGAGGGGTTTATTCAGCAGTATTTGCAGTAAAAATGTGAGGCCTTTTTTTTGCATTAGTGCTCTCCCATGTGATGCAGCAACAGGAGCTCAGACTTTTTTGTAATAGGCGTCTTTTCAGATCAAGTTAGACCTCAAATCAGTTTATCGCAGTTCATTTAAATTCTAGTGAGTTCAATATACTCCTAAAGTTATATGCTCTTTCTTTTTCATTTGTAGCCATCCCAGCTGCTCTGGTCAGCCCGACATATTTGTCCAGACTGAAATATTTCAGCAGCTATTGAATGTATTGCTCTTAAATTTGATTCAGACGTTCACGTTCCCCTCGGTTTGAACTGTGACAACTTTGGTGGTCCTCTGACTTTTCATCTGTCATCATGTGGACAGAATTCGTCCAATTTAGTTAGTTTAATTTAGTTTGTTTTGACCAAATACCTGCAAAACTAAAGGCTTTCTCATGAGTCTCGGCTGATCAGCAATGCTAATATGCTAACACCACTTTTTAAGCCTCGGGGTTGCCAGTATAAATTGTCTGATGACAGGAAGCCTCAGGGACCACCACCAACGTTAAATTAAAGTGATTCACATCTGTTTTAAACAATTCTGGTTTATTACAGCTTATTCTCATTGCTGGTCTTGTTTAATGTTGCATTGGATTTCTGCAACAGGTTTTTATTTCCAGTTGTGAAGCACATTTTTCCAGTCTGCGTTTGCCTTCTGGCCGCCTCTTTGGTGTGACTGCTGTTTAACCTCGTTTTAGGCCGAACACGAAGGCTGTAATCTCACATTTAGTCTTATGGAGACATTTAACCACCAGTCTCGGGCTATTTCGGTCACATTACAGCAGTCCTTCTGCTAAGTGAATTATCACATTCATTATGTTGACATAATGCTCGCTGGTGACTGCAGGCCTGCCTGTTCTTACGAGTGCTGCAGGGCTCTAATCACAACACTTTGGAAACACAGGGTGCTCACTGTTGTACGCCCCCTTAGCCTGTGGCCAACACTATTTTCTCTGCTCACCGTGATTTTTAGGAAAACAACATCTTGTTATTTTTTTTCTGTTCATCCTTGTTTGGACTCCCAAAGTGCTGCTTTTTACTTTTCCCCGGTGCCCTGTGTCTCATTAGAAATACCCTGTGTCTCATGTGAGGAGCACATTGGTGTGCAGGTTTGAGTGTCAGGGGTGTAATTCTTATTTCGTCCAATAGAGGGCAGCCATGTCCCAGTTTTTGATCTTGCGGTGAAAGGGTTCTTTGTAGGGACCGTTCCTCCGCCTCCTGTTTTTGTTGTTTTGGAAATCACTGAACACTTTAGCTTTGGTTACCTACTGAAATAAATAGCTTTCAGAGTCTGTGTGCCTTCAGTGAATACCGAGCTTGCTGTTTTATGTGAGTCATCCAAGTACAGACAAATATCCCGTTTCGATTCTTTTGAATTCTTTTATTTCTTCTTTTAATTTTTTTTTAATTATTAAAAAAAGAAATAAATAAAAGAAAACTGGAAAAGGATCTGCTGATTTTTTTTTTTTTATGCTTGGTGTTTGGACAGACCTCTCTGTAACCTGAGGGTCAAAGGTCACTGGATCAATCAGAGCAGAAACCCCATGTTGCATGTGAATGAGTAAAAATAAAATATGATTTATTAGTTGCCAAGCTCGAGCTGGTGTTCATATTAAAATTGGTCATTAAATTAAATCCCATGCTTGCAAACAACATTATTAATGTTGTACATAAGTTAAATTATAACTAGATTTATCATAATCATTTAATTATGACATTTAAAGATCATGGTCAAGCGCTTTATTAATTTAGATACCACATTATTTGTAACATTAAAAAACTATTTTGGGGAAAATTGTTGCTATACAGTAAAAATGTTTTTTTGGTTGACTTCTTTACAGTTAAATAAAAGACCTGAGAAAACCAAAATGGGGAAGCAATTAATTTGTAGGCCTGGAAGTAACAATAAGAGCTGTGACAATTAGTTGATCAAAAGAAAATGGATTTGCAGCTAATTTGGTAATCGATTAATCGTTTCAGTTTGCATTTTTAAAGCAAAAATTCCAAATATTTTGTGGTTACAGCCTCTGAAATATGAGGGTTTACAGCCCGTTTTTTTGCATATCATAGTAAAGTAAGTACATTTCAGCTATTGTTAGATAAAACACATAATTGTGGTTTAGCATTTTGGGCTCTAGATAGTTGTGAGGGACATTTTTCTCTGTTTTGTGACATTTCATATATTGAACAAGAAAAATATCTGCAGAGTAATAGATAATGAAAATTCAGCCCTTTGAACAATCAGTTCTAAAGATGTTGGACACCTCATGAAAGTGTTTTGCAGGCCAAATATTGTCCTGCGTGATGGCAGTTTGAGACGATTTAAAACCACCCAACCAGTCCCTTTTAAAAGTGCACATACACAGTACAGTGATTACACGAACATTTTCATCACATTTATATAAGTGTTGCTGCCGGACCTCCATTAGCCTGGTGACAGGGCGTTAAAAAACACGAAGTCGCTCATTTCGCGTGCGAGCTTGATATTAAGTGTTGCCCAACCTCATGCGTGACAGAATCCATTTAAACGTGTCAGCATGGTGAGGCGGCTGAGGTCAGAGTGCAGGAAGAGAGGACGCAGGTCACCCCTCCATCAATTAAACACACACCACTTAGCTAATGAGCTTTCGCTCACGTTCACACACACTCAAACACACTCACACAGGACCAGGTGGAGCTATTACCGTCTCATAATCTCACTGGTTTCTTAGCTTTGGGTAACCTGTATGTATACCCTCTCACTTTCCTCTCCCTCCTCACCCACTTACTACACACACACACAAACACACAAACACACACCTGCTTTAACTTGCAGAGTGCCCGCATTCAAACGTATTGCTGTAGAGTGCGTTCCCCTGGGTAATGAGGCACAGAAAGTGCAAGCTGCTTACCTGTGTACGTCTGGATGAATTACGAGCACTCAACACTGACCAGTAACTGTGCTGTAAGTGTGTGTGTGTGTGTGTGATAGGAGGGGTTGTGCTTTTTCTGCTTATCTGGAGGAAAGCAGAGTGACGGGACATGAGTAAGAGGAAAAGACTGGAATGGTTCAGAGCAAAGGCCACGAGCAAGACTGAAGCCCACGGCTAGTCCGAATACGTGGTGATGGGACTTTTTAACGGCTGACATTTTGACACTAGCAGGAAAAGCGCGGGTGTAATAAATAACGTTATTAATAGCTGCGTTGCATTGAGGTGAGCCAGCTCCAGGATCCTGGTACTGTGCAGTCTGGGTCACTGTCATGGCTTACTGGGCCACTTAAATAGAACAAATCTTGTAACTCCTGAGCCAATAACTACTTAGTGTTAGACATTTTACATGTATGCACTGACCTTGATAGAAGTGGTTAATACCCCTTTTCAATGGTTTCAACTAAAAAATGCCCTCAAGCTCTTATTTCCCTGCTTCATTATTTAATGTCTTCGATGACTCTTGTAATCAACTCTTAATTGTTAATTGTCTGGCTCTAGATGAGTTGTTCTCGGCTGCTGACTGTTTCATGTTCCCGGGTCTGTTTTTAAAAGGAGATCTTGATGTCGGTGAAGCTTCTTGATTAGAAAGGAGCCATCGTTAACCTGTTTAGAAAAAGACATTACTCGCCAACTGTGGGAGCCAGTTGGCTTTTTCCACAAAATCTTATGGCCTAAAAATGATACTTTGGGCGAAAACATGTCTGTATGTACTAGTATGTACTAGTACATACTGTACTAGTATGAAATGTTAAACGGGCGCTTTAATGATATACTTTTGCACTTTAATAAAATCAGAGTCAAAATGAGTTCAGAGTGCAGAAGAAAAGGTCGATGTTGACAGTATTTACAGGCGTATCACTCCTTATTAATTTATTGACTTTAAAGTGTAAAACTGGTCTTTGTTTAAGATAAGAAGATAAGAAAGTACAGTGGGCCGGATATTAAAATGAGTGATTGCAGAGACTAAGCCATCCAGACTTTTAGTCTTTAGTGTGTATCAAGATCCAAAAATCTTAAATCTTAGATTCCCATAATGGAACTCCATCAGCAGCAAAATATGAATGCTGTGATCACGTCATAATGCGGTTGCAATCACTATACCAGTTTCAGACTTAAATAGTCTTCAGGTCAATATCCAAGTCATGAGTACTACTGGGAAACTCATTTTTGGAAGTATTTTTTAAATAATACAGAGGAGCCTAAAAGCCAAGCCCTGTTTCACATGTCACCTAAAGCCAGTAGTTCAAGTTGATTAAACACAAACCAAATGGATGTAATGCGACTCTGTCATTTCAGAGTATTTTGAACACTGTCACTTCAGAGTATGTGAACCCTGCCGTTAAACACACATTGACGTTCACGTTATAAACACGGGCGACTTCTCATCATCTCTACCGTCCATCCAGTCAATCCATACCAATCCATTTACCCTAACTTCACTTGAAGACATCATACAACTGTTTTCTCACGCTGATAACTCATTTTAAGAGCATTATGCAGTGAGCCCCTGCAACACAACCACCGCGACTTTTCATTTTCTGTATTTGTATGTGTGTGTGCAGATTTGCATGCAGTAACCACATGCTTTGTCATGCAGTCTGAATTGCAAAGTCCCATAGGCGAGGGTGCTCCATATGGAAAGTCTGCAGCAAAGAAAATGAGCTGCTCTAAGGCAGACCTGAGGCTATCAGTATGTCAATCAATCTGGACACTGACTGCTCTAAACGTGCACTCACACACACACACACAATTTAAATTAAGCCACTTTGTGTGTGCAGTATGTAATTGTGTGTGTCTTTCCACTTGAGGGCAGTGTTTTCTCTGCAGACGGTAACAACAAGGCTGCTGACACAAAGATCACCGTCACTGTTAAAGTAGCAGCATCCTACTTGTCTGTCTTAGCACGGGCACACTCACACACTCACACACACACATACACAAACAAGCTATTTATTGTGTATGCACTTGTGTACTTGTCTGTACGATTGTGATTTGCTGTGACTTTTGTTCATGGCTTCACTTGTGTGTATGAGTGTCCTGTACGTCCAGGAGCAATTTGCAATGGGACCCGTGAGTGTTTGCATGCATAAACCCCTTCTATCTCCCCAGCATCCACCAGGCAGTGAGGAGAAGTAGGCCGCTTAAAGATAGCTCCCGGCAGCCTCAATACCGGCTCCCAAAATATATCTGCTCATGAGAGTCATCATCTCTCTCCCTCCCCATCTTTCTTATTCTTCTTTTTGCTCCTTCTCCTTTTTGAAAATGGAACGAGAATCAGGCTTTGAATTTGTAAGTTGATAGCCTGGGTGAATATCCTGAGGTGTGGATGAGCGTGTGTGTGTGTGTGTGTGTGTGTTCATGTTTTTGTCACATGAATGAGCGTCTCCAATTTTGGGGGGTCTCAATTGGAAGTTATCCTGGAGGAAAGGTGACATCAGGATCGTACCATTACCACTGCATCAATCAGAATTAGGGGGAGTTCAATGAGAAGCTTTTTCACACATGGCCTCCTCATATGGAGAATTGCGGACTAAAAAATGTCCATCGCAGTCACCTTGAGCTTTTCAAATGTCCAGTTTTGTCCACAGATATAACATACAAAATCTTGTGAAGCAGCAAATGCTTACAAGGATCAAGATTTTAATTAGTTTGCAATCATGGAGAAAGCTCGTTGACATCTGAGCTCAACAGCCAAACAAATATAGCCCTCCAATTAAAGCTCCTTTAGAAGAAAATAATGTGGGTCCTCCCCCAGTTGATGGACCCACATTGCCAAGGCAACAAGCCCTGATCGATCCAAACATTCAGAAAACAAGCGTTTTAAAAGTTGTTTGCTTGTGACACGATGGAGTATGAATTCAGACTTTTTACAAGTCGGCATCATGATGTAGTTATTTCGGCTTCCTTTTGATCCATTTATTCCAATTAAATCGCACCAAATCATTTTATTTTGGAATGATACCATGGTGGTAATCCAGATTAATTCAGATGACGCATGACATACAGTGAATATTCAATGATTTTTGACACAAATTGTGAAACTGCCACTCACTGGAGACAGATGAAAAGGTGAATATTTCCAATAAACACAAATGATCCTGCAGTCAGACTCACCTGATTGTCCTGTGCACGAATTGTGACAAAGTGTTGTATTTGACGACCTTGGAATGAGAACAGGTTTTTTCATTTTCCATGTACACAGCCAGGGATATGCATGAACACCAGACTTTTTTTTAGCGCACACACAGAATGATGACATATTTGCTGAATTTGACAAGAATTTAAATGATGCATTCGTTAATTAATACTATTGTGGGGGATTTTCTCTGAAACAGCCAAAAGATTATTTAATTGGCCCTGATGCTTTCTGTATGTAGTTGACTTTTGTCTTGCTCTCCTTTCCCCTTACACAACCCCCTCCTCTTGCACAACCCGGTAACACGCTGGTCAGATTAATTAGTACCCATCTTATTTAAATGTCTTTATTTACTGTTTTAATTTTCCAGCAGTACAGCCATTCTGTGTCGAGATAGGCTCCAGCCTCCCCATCCCCCACCTCCGCTGACCCCGAAAAAAGAGGTTATGGAAAATAAATGAATAAAAAATCGAGTGCACCCATCTCATATTGGCTCAATATTTCTCTCGCTTGTCTGTATGCGCCCATGAGACCCATGTGTGTTTTTTACCCCCCACTGGCCCACATCCACAGAGAATGAGGACAATAGTTTGGCTCAGAGACATGTGTGCCTAATGTAGTCCTTTTATGTGGGAAAGTGGAACTGTATGGAAGATCGGAGAGGGGGGATTGTTGTGTTCCCGTTTTCTTTCTGTCTTTGTCTCCTGCGTCTGATAGCTTTCGGATAGTCTTTGTTATTATTACCATGGAAATGTATTTGTCAGACATTTTTTGTCAATACTGAACCTGCAGCAGCCATTGCAAAATCAGTAGCTATAACACCTTCTTATAAGGGCGGGTAATAATCTAATATTGTTGTATAACACATTTTAGTGGAATTGTATGTATGATGGTATGATCTTATCAAGTTATTGTTTTAGGAAATCCTGTTGTCCAAACTAATGATTTAAACCAAAACTGAATTGAAAATAATTAGATTTGTTATTGATATGTTTGTTGACATGTGTTTTATGTAGTTTTGATGCATAATAGTGGAGCATTAAGTATTTTATAAGAAATCTTGCATCATATGGATAGAATTATGTATTATGGTATTTTGAAATAGCCACTGTGATTTGTATTGTAATGATAATATTAATGAACACAAAGTACAACTGAGGATGATGGGAATGTCATCAGTTTTGCAGGTATTTGGTCATAAGCAAAAGCCTTGGAAATATTTTAGAATTTGAGGTGATGAAAAGCCAAGGGATCAGAGTTATTGCATTTAATCCTGATGGGGACATGAATGTATTTAACTGCCTCTTATGTCAATCCATCCAATAGTTTTTGAGACCTTCCACTAGAAGAGAAAATGTCAACCTCATGGTGGAGCTAGAGCAAAAGTCAAGGGTTCACCAAAGTCAGCAGGATTCATTTCCTGGAGTCTGTACAAAGTCTAGAAATCCACCTGATTGTAGTTGAGATATTTCGGTTTGGACCAAACTGGTGGACCATCCGACTGGCTGACAAACTGACATAGCCATCCCTGCTGCCAGCATGGCTAATGACCAGATAAGATTTTGGTTTCGTCAGCAAATTAAATACCTGGCAAAACAAGATGCTTTATCACCCTGATGGAAAATCCAGCAGATCCAATATTACCATAAAGCATCCATACAGATTTGCGTGACCTAAAACACACAGATAACCTATTAAAGCAGTCATCTTTGCCTCCTTTTACTAATCCATATACATGGATTATGCTCTCTAAATCACATCACTGACTATTTGCTAATACTTTCAATAATCACTAACATTTTACAGAAAAACCTGTAGATACCACGGACACTTGTTCTGTACTGTGTTTCCCCTGCACACTCTCTGGATGACTAGTCAGTCACATTAACCTCAGGATGCCCCTTCAACCCCCCCGCTGTGCATTTTCACAGGCGCGCACTCACACATATAGATGCGCACACGTACGTATAGATGCTCGCACATACATCCACACACTCACACACAAATATTGAGGTCAGGTTGAGAGATAGAGACAGACCCCCCCACCACCACCACCATCATGGCACACCCTCTGGCTACCTCTCTGTGCGCTGTTCACTCATGTAGAAGCAGACCCATCTGCCCAGAGAGATGGCGAGAAAATAGAGACGGACGGGGATGCAGGAGGGTAGGATGGGACGAACACACACACACACACACACACACACACACACACAGCTAAACAGTATCCAGCAGCATCCAAAAAAGACAGAGGTGGAAATGGGGGTTTAGAGAAAAGGAGGGAGGATGCCAGGATAGAGAGGAGGTTGGGGGGGGGTGGCAAGGCAGATCTGTGCGGCGTTGCCCTGAGAAACAGGATGTCGTAATAACGTAATTAAGGCAATTGGGAGAGAGAGAGAGAGAGAAAGAAAGAGAGAGACTAATTCAGAGGGGAAAAAAGGGGGAGGAGAGAGAGCACCTCAAGGAGAAAGGCATTAATTTTCCTGTTCTTGTGACAGGCCAACACCCCTCCGCCTGTGCAGAAAGTGGAACATTCCAGCTCGCTCTGGGCTCTGTTGTTGTGCAGAGCTGCAGAAGGCCTGATAGAGCCAGCTAGACAGAGAGCGAAGGAAGGGAGGGATACATATAGACAGAGGCAGACACATGCACACACACACACACGCACACACACACACACACACATATACACAACACACACACACACACTGTGGATCGAGGAGCCTGTGTGTTCATTGCATCACCCCGTTCAGGCAGCGACACCAGCGAGGAAGGAGACAAAGGGACGGGGGAAGACAAAAAGGAGCTCCAGTGCAAGCAGAGAAAGTGAAAGAGAGGCAAGGTGAACGAGGAGAAGGGAGGAAGGAAGGAAACGGGAGGGAGGGCGGAAGAAGACTGGGGCATGAGGAGGGGCATTGCTGACTGACATTGCTGCTATCAGCTCACACACACACACGCCGACGTAAGCAGACAAACACGTTCAGCCAGATTGTGCGCTGTTAGTTGCTGCTCTTTTTCTTTTTTTTTTGATTATTTACCGGAGCCTTGTCCTCCATCCTTTCTTCTCCTCTGAGAGAGAGGACAAGAGAGAGAGGAGGAAGAGGAGGAGGGAGGAAGGAGCAGGAACAGGAGGAGGAGGAGGAGGAGGAGGAGGAGGGAGGCAGTAACCCTCTCCTCTCCTTTACTCAGACACACAGCAGAGAGGGATAGGGAGAGAACAG
Source organism: Scortum barcoo (assembly GCA_023238725.1). NCBI lineage: Eukaryota > Metazoa > Chordata > Actinopteri > Centrarchiformes > Terapontidae > Scortum > Scortum barcoo. Next base: position 8,672,598 of record CM041536.1, on the reverse strand, counting down.
TCACAAAAAAGAGAGAGAGAGGAAGCAGCTTTCTGTTCCATTTCGCCGTCTCCTGTGGTCCCTCGGCCAGCGGGCGGCTAACAGGCACCGCTCATGTCCGTGAACTCGGAGAAATCCTCGTCCCCCGAAAGGTAACACCACCTCCTCCTCCCTCTGTGTCATTTCATCCTCATATGTCTGCCTGCATGCCCTTCTTTCTGTCTGTTATTTTGTTTTCTTCCTCCCCCTCCACCCCCCCATCCAACCACAACCCCAACCCCCTTAGCACCTCCATGTTTTTGTCTCCTCTCTCTTGCTGTTTCTGTTTCTGTCTGTACATCTGAAGCTGGTTTTTTCTATTGTCTGGGTCACAGCAGTCTGACTGTAGCAAGCGGGGAGAAAAAAGAAACACGCAGTAGTTTCATGGTGCCGTAATGTTTCAGCTGAATGTTAAGACAAAACCATGCCTACATACACAGCACATGTACAGTGCGCACTTAAAGACCATCTGAAAAGGCAATTTAAAAGACACGCCACATTGCCACACAGATGCACACTTGAGCTGCCTTTGGAGGCTGCAACATCTCAGACAACAATAAACAACAACAACACACACACACACACACAGACACTGTCTCTTTATGGCGCTTGAGCACTAAGCTTACACAGCAAGAGTGTCAACACACGTCAACATTAGCACAGCCAGCAGCAGCAGCAGCAGCAGTGCATCTCAGCAGTGATGCAAGACAACAGTTCGCCACATGACGCACCTCAGTGCATAGCGTTACTGAACAATGGCACCTCTATGGGCCACGCAACTTCCATGGAACACGCACAGGCAGTTTTATCCTATTTTGACTTTAAGGGCTGCGGTTGCAGATTGTAGATTTATGAACTGTGAAACATCCAATAACTGTTGGCATCAAGAGCAAAGTCACAAGGCATAATCAGACACATGGCCCACTGTGGCTAACCAAAAAAAACACATACAAGACACACACACACCAGCATCATTTCAAATTTTCTTGACAGACTGTCTCACAATACATAACAAGCACATGTATCAGGTTATTCAATAATGGCCTCTTTTAAGCATTTTGCATAGTTATGCCTAATTGGACCTCCCATGCAGACTTACAAGATCAAAGTGAGCACTTTTATTTCTTACTGTGTTGCTTTGATGATCCCGAATTAGAAAATCCCTGCTGAAGTGGCGTATTGTTCTGGAAGTCACTTTATCCATAACTCAGTCAATTAAAAAAAATGCAATTTAAAAAATTTCAATTGAACATCACAGAAGAAGAGACTTGTTTGAGAACAAAGGCTCCGTTGTTGGAAGTTTCCATTTCTGTTTCGACTCTAAATGCGAGACGGTCAGAGTCGTGGTGAGTGTCCAGACCTCTTCACTGCATGCATAAGAACCCATATTCATTCAGATCTAATCGGACCAAGCCCACATTCCCCTTTCAGTGTGCAAATGCGGAAAGAGCTCGATTTGACAGGCGCTGGAGGGTGAGGAGCGGGCAGACTGGATGACTCAGGTAGCCACTGATGCTGTGCCAAGTACGATCAGGCAGAGCTGCTGCCATCCACACAGCCTAGCGCCAGGCCCCAGACTGGCACACTCAAACACAGCGCAGTGGGCACACAGATAGGCAGAAGTAAACGGGCACTAACAATATCAGGCATTATTACATGGGCAGTTGGGCACAGAGGAGAGCGGCGTTAACATTGGCAGTTCTGGATGAGCATGAAGTGACGTTTAATTTGGAGGAACAGGCAGTGGATACAGAAACAGAAAGACATCTACGGGTGGATGCGTAAATAGAAATGATTGTACAAACCTTTATATATAGCATCCAGACACGCAAAATAGGATTCCCGGCCTTGGAGACGCATACACATAAATATAGAGTGTCATTTGGCAGCCCCGGTGTGGTGAGGTTTGTGGATTTCAGCACTCGGCTAGTTTTTCCCTTCCCCTATTGTTTGGACCACAGTCATCTGACTGTAATTAAGAATAATGCAGCTGCCCCTTGTTGCACGGCAGGTAACAACAAAGAGCAACACTCATACACGGGCTGCTGCCCTCTTCAGACGGTTGCAACGTCTCATATGTCAACAGCAACAGCATGCGCAAACGGCCTGTTTTCCCCATCTCGGGTTGGGAGTAGCTTAACAGAGGTGACGGTATAACTAGCTGAGGTTTTATCTCCTCATCTCTGTGGGTTGATTCAGAAATACCTTTATCAGTTATGAACCTCGGGAGCAGACCAGCTGCTAATACCCCTGCGCTCAAAGCTGCATTTGAATGCCACAAGGGGAACTGTGTGTCGAGGATCAGAGGGGGATCTGCAGCTTTGTAAGTGTGACGCGGACAGCTGGGTTGCCTTTCAGGCTGGATTTGGTCAGATACCAAACACAGCAGTTCTTGCTCTCATAAAAGAAGTGCATCATTATACTATTCATTTGCATAAGTTGGCAGCTCTAGAAAGAGATTGATATGGCAAGGGATGTGTTGGAAAGATCAGTCTTATTGAGATGCAAATACATAGTTGTACGCCACGGCCAATAGGAACCTATGCTAGTTTATGTAAATATGGCAATATACAGAATCCTGCTGAAGTTATTTGTTGATTAATGAAATAGCAAATCATTGGAAAATTTCTCGTTAACTGTTGATAATTGATTCATGGTTGATGAAACGTGGTCATTTATCAAGTGAGCTTTCAGCTTCTCTGATCCGAGAATTTGCAGCATATCTCTGTTCTGTATCACTGTAGATTGATTTTTGGTTACTAGGATGTTGGCTGGACAACACAAACGACTTAGAAACATCATTACAGGCTCTTGTGATGCATATTTTTAATTCATGTCATATTTTGATTAATGAAAAAAGGATAGAGTTGTGCATAATAATTAGTTTCACCCTAATAAGGAGTCATTATATTAACTGACCTTGGTATTACAGGTTTGTTGCACATAAAGCAGCATGAACTGATGTGGAAATTGGACCTATTTAGTTTTTTCGTAGTTTATATTTGTGTGCGGTTTCTATATTGGGCCTGTGTTGTGGGACATATTAGCACAGTGTTTCTGTCTACAGCACATCATCTGGGCCCCAGGCATCACAGACACACACACACACACACACACAAGGATCCTGAATGAATCATTTAGGATGTGCAGAAACATGTTTGTCAATAACAAGGCAGAATGGATTGGATAACTTGTGTGCGTTAAACCAAAAGGATGGATGGAGTTGGGCCTATAAAGAGCAAGAGGCGGCACTGTGACAAACTCCTCTCGGAGCACTTGCATTAGGAAGACGATCCCTGTTGTGTAACTTGGCACTTGGGGCAGGGTGGAGATGGAGATGGACGGAGCACAAGGAGTGTGTGCGCGTAAGGATATGCAAGTGTTTTGACATCCGCGTTGTGTGCGAGCAGCTTTAAGCTTCTCTCTGCAGTGTGACGGCACGTCGGTTTAGGTCATAAAGGACGCTGTTGGGTCGTGGGCTTATGTCCTTTTGAAGAGACTTTCTTGAAGGATTAAACCAAAAGTTGGATAAATAAACACCCAAAGGTCAAGAGTTTACCGGCTTTGTTGGAAAGCCAGCTCGTCGCTCTTGCGGCATTTGAAAGACAGGCGGACTGAGATGTGTTGGGTAAACCTCGCTCTCTTTGATGCCGATTGTCTCACCTGCAGTCAGTGTGCATTGTGGAGTGTGCTCGTTTAAACAAGTGTAGTGCTTGGGCGAGCTGTTCACAATGTGACGTCCACTTTAAACTGTGCATGTAGTAGATAAATGTTGACAGGTGGTTTTGTCATCTTAAATTAGCATGTAATCCATATACATGATTTGAAAGTCCTTGTATGTGGGTGTGTTTGCATCGGTGCTTTGTAAGTGTGACTGCGTGATGCATGTTTTTTTTTTTATTGTGAACACTGAAGGTGCCACTCTTCACAGAGAAAAGGAAGATTAGAGGAGGGAGGAGGAGCAAAGAGAAAGAGAAAACGAGTGAGAAATAAGACAGCACAAAAGGGAAGGTGGGAGGTGAAATGAGATGGACGAAGAGATATGAAAGGTGGCATCACAAAGAGTTGTCTCACGTGAGCTGATAATAGATAAAGGAGGTCAAAAAATGCAGCATAGACGCACACACACCCCGCCAGCCATTTACAACAGTACCTAAAAATTTCCATCTCATCTCCTCTTTCATCTACTTGACACCGGTTAAAATGCAGGTTACAGGATACATGCAGATACTCCCATGCAGCCTCCTTCCTGCCTCCCCTTTTTCCCTCCTTGTGTACGACAGGCACGCATGGATGGGTAACTAACAATTATTTTCATTATCGATTAATCTGACAGTTATCATCTTGATTTATGGGGTTACGCTTCAGCAGCCAAGGGTGATGTCTACGAATCTTTGTTTTTTTTTTGTGTGTGTGTGTGTGCATATACCAGTCGATTCATTTGCTAGTTGTCTAAAGCTTTGAAACCAAGCTAAATCTGCGTACTAGAAAAAGGCCAGAACTGAACTGAGCAAGATTAAACAAAAAGAAAAGATAAAGAGGAGAACGGGGCAGACAGAGCTGAAAGTGCTGGAGTGTGTCCAGTCGGTCAGTGAGCCAGGCCGATGTAGCAGACAGCATCACATCCAGCCCTGTAAGAATGGGTGATGGCAGCCATAGTACTCACACAGTGCACGTCGCTTTGACCGCCCTATATGGCCTCCACCATCTTCTCTCTGCTGCGACCCACATCGCCCACCGACACGCACACACACACACACACACACACACACATGAGCAGCCCCAGCCATGCAGCGACATGACAATAGCTAATGAACCGTGGCAGGGATCTAGCTTGCAAAGTAGCCGGCCTGCCCTGCCTGTCTGGCTTCCTGGCCTCCATTATCCCCACCAGCCCCGCTCCTATGTCTGGAAAGAAGCAGATGACTGCCTCTACTTTCTTGCATTTTTTTTTCTTAATTGGCCCTCCAAAATCCATTGAAAGGGCCATCCTAATGCATGTCTTCTATCCTTTGATGCCCTTTAGTCATGTAGCAATGGTAAATAACAGAATATGTGGGTGTATGTGTTGTCGAAACTGGTCTGAAATTTTCAAACAAGTCTAACCTGACTGACATAGCGCATAGCGCAACGTCTTTCTCGCCGTGTCCCCACATAGTGACGGTGGGAATTTCCACCCTGCTCAATGAAATCCTATGTGGTTAATCAGTAATATGAATCACTGAGTCAAACTTCTAGCAGCCAGGAACAAGACACCTCGCGAGCGGTGTGCCGAATGCGATCGCCATAGCGACACCCCCAAGGAGAGGGTCATGTGATCGGGATCCAGGCACCTGATCTGCCACGAGAGCCTCAGCGGGTTTGAGGTATCGGCGAGTGTAGTGTAGGGTCAGAGGTCACACCGGTGGTATTGTTAGATGCAGAATGGTTGAAAAATCTCTTGACGGCAGGGCGATATTGGTAATGTAGAAATTTTCTGTTTTCCAGTAATATGACAGTCCCATTTCATGTGAAAAAACACCCACATAAAACCAAAATAAACTGAAGTTTTGATGTGATGATGGCGCTACGTAAAAAGACAGGGGAACACCCTAAGTGGTGGACAAACAGGCCGACTGTTGCTAAATGTGACAAAAAAGGGTGAACGTGTCCGTCATAGAACCATCATCAGCAGTCTCCTCTAGTTTTTGTTGTCAGTGTGTAGGACAATTTACTCATGCTACATGCACCTAGTGTAAGTCATGTAACGGCGCACTTTCACATCATCAACACCACTGCATTCCACTCTGAAAATATTCAGTTGGTTTGGGTAAAAGCTTTGAGCAAATTACTACTAAAGTTTTGAAAGTATTAAAAAAAACATTGGACATTGGATCCACATAACGTGCAAGAGTGCTTATCTACTGAGCTTTTGACCTTGTGTGTTTGTGTCCAGCGCTCCCAGTCCCCGTCGACTCAGTGTGTTTACACACACAGCATTCCAGTATTTCCTGTCCTGTTCCGGTCATGTTGGGTCGTTCACTCAATTCTCCTTTCTGTCTTTTCATTTCCTCACTATTTCCTTCTGTTTCTGTTTCTGACCTCTTGTATCTCCATCTGTCATCTGGTGTTGGTTCCTTGGAGGTTTGTAGTTCATCTGCTGGAACCGGATCTCATGCGGTACTTATAACCATAACCAGTGGCAGCGTTGGTCCGTTGTTGTTGTTGTTGTTGTTGTTGTTGTTGTTGTTGTTATTGTGACTTTTGCTGTGAATGTATTGTGGAAGAGTTCTCAAACCAGTCTTGATTTAAAAAACTGCACCACAAGCTCTGTGCAACATTGAAACTGAAACTCAAACTTTAGTTGAATCCAGTGTAGATTTTTATCAAGCAGTAGTCTGAGCTGCGTTCATTTTCCTTTGCTACACACGTGTCCTGTTAGGTAACAAAACCAGTCTTACTCTGCGTCTGTAAAGTGTCATGTTTGCATCGTTAGTATATTGTCGACCTCCAGCTGTGCACCAAGAGGATCTCATTGGTTTTAATAAGCAACTCTAACAATGCTAATAATAGACTGTATTCCCATTATGCAACACGAGCTTGTTGAAGGAAAAAACTGAGGAAAAACATTCCCCTTTAGTTCCCCTGTTGTACTGTGTAATGCCTTTAGCTGCAGTGTGGATAGTTAGCATGCAGCTTGGGCCTTTCACTCATTATTTTACAGCTATCTGCCATCAGCGTATTAGTCTTTCTGGGGTCTTCTTTTACTGCTACGACACTGTGCAAGGTATACTCAGCAAAAAACGGGGAAATGCAGGAAGAGTGAGAGGAGGGGGAGAGTGAAGGGAAAGGAAGGGAATTTTGTTTTATTTATTTATTTATTTTTTTGGAGGAGAGGAGCAGAGGAATGTGGTACAAAGATAGCCCTGTGAGATAAATGAACCCACAGAGGGGTTGAAAAGAAGAGACGACGAAGCCGAGGGAAGAACGCCGGAGAGAGACGGGGAAAGGCCGAGAGAGAGACACGTAGAGAGCGGAGAACACGGAAGGACAGCAGAACCCGCCGAAGAGAGAGACAGTTTGGGCGGCTGGGGAGCTTCAGATAGACAAAGATTAAAAAGCAGAACGGGGAAGGAGAGGGGAAGAGAGGAGGGAAAGTGAGGGAAGATAGAAGGAGAAGATAGATAGCTCTCTGCAGACTTGCGCAGTGTGTTGGGTAATGCTAGGTCACCGGGGGACTAATCTCTACTGATGCTGCAGCGTTGAAGCAGTGGAATGATAATGGCCTGTGTGTGTGTGTGTGTGTGTGGGGAGGCATGTGTTTGTTTGCGCGGCTTTGCATATGCATGCGTGCGAAAAGATAACATGTTTTCACCCAAAGGTACCACTTTTTTGGTCTCCCTTTTGTCTCCTCCCACAGCCGCACACAAACAAACATACACAAACTCACAGACACTTGAGCTTGCGCACATAACCCCCCTCACCAGCGCCTTATGCCCTGTAGGACTGAGTCACTCGTCTGCTGCATAACTGAGAACAATATTCATCTGTTGTGTCTGAGAACACTGTTCAACTGTTGTGCCTCTTCCTGCAGCATGGTTATGGGAATATGTGTTTTATTTATTTATTTATTTTTTTTTCCCGTCAGTCCACATCGGCCCCGAGTGGGTGGAGCCACTTGAGCTCTGGACTCTTGAAACGCTTCCAAGTTGTGAACACACCAACTCTGCACACTCAAACCCAGGCCTCTCGTTTCACATCAGTAAACCGGCAGTAATGTCCAGTCACCTATTGGAGTTGGCACACAGCGGCAGGCTGGGTGTGGCGGTCCTGATGTGGGCGTGCTACAAATAATCTCCGCCGTTATCTGCAGAGAGTCTAGATTGGAGGCATAGGCACGGTCTCTATGATATTATACATATATTCGAATAGACTCACAACAGAAGTTGTATTACTGAACGGCTAAGACTGTCACAAGGCATACATTACTATTTACTTTGCAAACATGACCCCAAACTGAGTGGTTCAAGCCTGAAATGTGAATATTTGCTGGTTTTCTGTCTGTCAACTGTCATCTCTCAGTTCAGTTCATTCTTCATTGTCCTGCACGGGAAATTTGGTTTGCAGCATGACAAGAACAGACACAACAAGCAAAGTCACCTGTCCGATCAGATAAATCATCAAAAATTACATTTACAAAAATAGCTTTGGGTTTTTAACTGTTGTACAACATAAGCAATTGCAGTGTGTAAACTTGGGCTCATACATACATACAACTTGGAAATTGTATGTTAAACATGGATTAAATATATCAATGAAAATGAAATGTATGAATATTTAAAAAGATTATAGCGACATTGGAATTTAGCATTTAAAGTAGACATGGTACATAGGACATTATATAATTGAATAAGTCCTTCCAGATACTGTATGTTGAGTCCCTACCAGAAATATTACACAGGTCCTGAAATAATAAAGTAAGTCAATTAGTGCTCCATAAGATACTGATGTGGGGTAGGGACATGTTTCCTTGGATTTTAAGATCATGGGAAAAAATTATTCTTGTCGAATTTCTGTCTGATGTTTTAGGTAAATATTGTTTTTCTTAAAAGCTGATGGATTGTATATATATATATATATATATATATATATATATATATATATATATATATATATATATAGTGAACACACATAAAGGTCTGTTCTCTGATGATGTTTGATAAAATGATAAAATCAGTAGCTGAGCTGGCCCACGCAGGTCATTATTTTTAATCGGCTCCACTTTTTTTTACGGCTGGCGTTGGACAGCTCTGGCAGCTCAAACCACAGTACCACCTCGTCCTGAAACTAGAGGCCCCGATTCTGCTCTGGCCTAACAGCAATAACTAAAGCTTTGACTTCAGACACACTGGTATGCTAATGAGCATGACATTCAAATCACATTATGAAGTATTTTTGGGGACACCGTCTGGAAGCATAATTGACATTGGGTGTCATTACTCAGCGCTCAGAGTGTATTTTAGGTAACGAGTTTCTTTTAATGATCATAGATGTCATGGTGCTAATGCGCCGTGGGTGTTGCATTTCAGATCTGTATGTGAAATATAGTATGTGGCATTTGTGTGTGTGTGTGTGTGTGTGTGTATAAAATGGATCCATCCGGGCCTATGTTGTAGTGTGTATTAATGCCGACATGTCTACTCACTCTGAAACTCAAATGGGCAGCGGGAAGGATCCTTCGCAGGTGGGTGTCACAGTCCCATCATGTGACTTCTGCTGGAATTCAAGGCTGGGCTCGTCCCGTCCCTCCGCTGCTGTGCCTGTGAGTCTGCGGCAGAGAGCGGGAGCCACCTTGGTCTCTGATCGTCCGTCCATCCTACTTTCTTACCCCATGGAGTTAAACTTGTGTCCGGACACTAAGAAGAAATGGGGCCTGGCTTTGTGTGTGCTCCGCCTGCGACACAGGGCCCTCCGAAACAGGTAGAGAAGACAGAAATAAAAGAGAGTGAGGGAAATATGAAGTGCCGACGGGGTGCTGGATTGACGAGACTCCCGTTTTCGGCTGGTTAAGCTGAGACTGTGGTGTGTGTTTTGTCCTAACTTTTCACATAACGAGGTATCTCTTGGATCCATCTCTGCAGGAATCATGTAGTGGATCAAAGAATGAGCGAGAGGAGGTGGCAAAGGGAGGTTAGGATTGACAGGACTAATAGTCTAAATAATGATTTTTCTTTCTGTGAGCTGGAAAAGCTCCAGGGCTGTGGTATTTGTATTTATTTATATTTTGTTTTAGCTTTACTGTGTTATACCAAAGAAAACCAAAAATGAAGAATGTTTTTTGGGGAGAGGATGAACGGGACTGTCTCGTGGTACCAGCAGGAGTAATACTTGAAATACAAAGAGGTCCTCCTATTAAGCCCCTCTGAACTGTATCCTCTTGCAACTAAAACACTTAATTTTCTGTCTTTGCAAGTGTTTAGAGCTGCAGCAATCAATCGATTAATTGATTAGACAGCTATTTTGATAATTGACCTGATTTCAGTCATTTATCTACTTTTGATTTTACTATAATTTTTTTTAAATCTGGTCAAAAAAGACAAAAATCCAAGTTTCCAGGGCTAAATATTTGTTGTATTTGATTTGTTAATAACTCACTCATTGTTTTTTGAATGTATAAAAAGAAAACAATAGGAGACCACACAGTAGCAGACCACACTGAGCCCAGCCAAATGCTGGTTCTGTTTAAACATCATTAATATTCCTGCAGGTGACTAAGTGGAAAACGTCCAACAGGCTTTAATAATGTCGTACCGCAGAGGGGGTAATGATCGCTGCCATTTCTAAAACCTCTTTCTTTGTGCTGACGTGAAGCGAATCTCAGCAACACTCAGCAACACTCTCTCTCTCTCTCTCTCTCTCTCTCTTCTCTCTGAAACACATCAAAACAGCAAAACATCCCTTGATTTTTTTTTTTTTTTTTTGGCCTCTTTTGTGAATATTGTGGATGATATGTGATATGTGGAAAATATGTGAGGAATTTAATTCAGTGGCGACCTCTGCAATTTTGCCCTTCTGTGGAAATGACAGTGATTATAGACAACATGAATGTGGTTCTGGACACAAACATGGAAAAAGTGTCTATCCCCATTAAAGCATAACAACAAGCTCTCTATTTTCACTCTTCCTTAGATTGACAGGCTGATATTGTATCTTATTGCACCTCTGAGGCACAGTTATGGATGTATATATCTATATCTATATAGACCTCATTAATGGTGACATTCTCTTTGATTGGCAGTGATTGATAGAAATGATTTAGAGCCTCTGAAAACTAATAACCTTCTGTTACTTTCAGGAGCATTATTGTTACTTTGCTCGAGATGGGGTCTCTGCTGTCAGTGAAGCCCCTCGGAAGTGGTGAGCAGGCTGCAGCCGCCGCACTGCTAATAATTAACAGTCTCAGACCAGCAATTACATGATTCCTCTGTGTCACTTTTAATGACAGTGGGCTTGGGCAGTTTAAAATACCTTCTCTCAAAAATACTTCCTCTTCCGACCTCGTAGAGGGCATAATCGAAGTAAGACCATTTACATAGGAGCCCGATTTATATATTGACCCATGATCGAGACAACAGAGGACTTTAGGTACCTCCATTATGAATCTAAAGGGTTTTTTTTTATTATCTGATAAAGTAAGCAAAACCCAAGTCAAGTCCAGATTTCAAAGATGCAAAGATTTGTCTGTTGTGTCACCATCTGTTTATAACTCAGTCTTTGCTTTTTGCTCGTGTGCTAAATTAACCTAAGAAAAGGCAGCAGCAATAGGTGGATCTGTATCGAGTGTGTTTTCAGTCGTATTTTTTTATGTAGAATAGTTTCGGAGCATATCAAAGGAGGACTTTGGGAGTTTCTTTTCACATTGAGATTGGTTGGGGCAAAAAAAAGAAGTGACAACCAGTTCTATCAGTCACATGGAAAAGAAAAGGGAAGCTCCGTTTTTACCATTTTGCTGTGTTGCAGCATATTTAATATCTTTATGCTAAGTTAATTATAGTTGTCTGTTGTTTTTTAAAATATATTTTGAAATTCAAAGAAATTCACAGAAGAAAAGTCGAAATAGACCTTTTTCACTGCAGGCACTCTTGTCTGAGCAGACTTGTCAAAGCATGAACTATACAGGTTTAATTAATAATATTAGCAATCACTTCACTTCATTTGAGTGGCCAGGGAAGCAGTGAAAGTACACCTTTATTAATGTTTTTAATTACACCTGTTCTTTCCTGCAATGGTGTCAGAAAGCCTGCTGTTAATGAGACCTGTAGGTTTTCCTTGTATATTCATCCAATTTGTCTAATTTCTTTTGAACATCACCTGTTGCTTGCTTTCAAACTGTTGAAATGGACTGTTTTCATCTTTCTGAATGTCATTCTTCTTCTTTCATCTTTCTGTAAATCTACACAAAAATAAATTGTTACCTTTATCTCGGAAACAGTAAGTGTAATCATGACTTTTATTAACATATTAGGGCATTAAACTACAAAATTCAGGAATGGATGTGGTCAAATTAGCTTTTGTCTATGTTCAGTGCATAGGATTCCCACAAACTTACTGAAAATTGCTATTTTGTTTTGGAGTTACATAATGCAAATTCAGTTCATTTTAAAGATGTGACAGAAATGCTCGTTGGGTTCTGGTATTCAGCCTTGTTTCCTGTTGACAAAGACCAGATGGGGTCCACGTAGAGCACCACAGGAAATGCACATGCACATGCACATGTGGTGAATAAGAAAAGGGCTCTGATTGGGGCCCAGGCTTCAACCGTGCTTGTATGTTAAAGCTTGTTGTGTGTGTTTATGCGTGCCTACAATATGTCTGAATTATCACTTTATATACGCGCACACTGCTTCATGTGATGCTTTTGCTTGCTGTGGCTGACTGTGGGCGGATGTAACCTTCACAATACCAGGCTTTGTGGCTGACGTCAGTGGAATGTATAAATACAGAATGGGCGCACTATAGAGAGAGGAGTGTAAAGTGCACTGCACAATGAAAGATACAGCAGATACCCATCGGCTGTGTGAGAAATGTTGTCAGATGTTTCCATCCTAAGCAGAATAAACCATGACTCCCGGACTAATGGCTTTTTCTACACAAAAACACACACACAAAAACATGTGAACATGATTTTTTTTCTGTGTGCATGTGTGTATATGTGTGTTTTGGTGGTGTGGATGTCTGTCTTTGGCAGGATACATCACCGATGTCTGTGTTTAGGAGATGGAAATGCGCTGGTCCCACTGGGTCTGCAGCCATGTCGCTCGACTTCCACTGCCTCAAGGCGTTCTGTGTGTGTGTGTTTTGTGAACACATGCGCACAGATGCCACCCCACCAGCCATGTAGAGCAGCGTTCCTGCTTTCCAATGCAAATTTTATTCCAAGTCGACTGGTTTTATCGCAAGAGTTTTCTGTGCAGTCACAGATGGGTGTCTGCCTGCTGCAAGTTTATTTTAGTGCACCAACATCTTTATAGCTGTGCGTGCTATAGGGGATTGTATGGATTTAGCTCATCAGCCTTTGTTCCCCTGTCATCTTTAAGTGTGTTTGCATTTGTGCCTCTGTGCATACGTGTGTGCCGTGCATAGCATATCCACTGCAGAGTTCAGTCAATGCAGCATAGTATGTGGTCTTGTATCCATAGGCTGCCTGTGAGGAATACAAGCAACAGTCGATCCAGCCCCTATAGACTGGCGTGGCCTGAACCCTGTGGCACAAACAGAGTATTTTTTTTTTCTGTCTATTAATTAGAAACTGCAGTATTTAGCTTAAGAATGGGGAGCTGCAGAAAACACAGCAACACCATTACGATTAATGTAACCAAATTATGGCTTGCATTTCAGATTTTAGCCATTTAGCCAATGCTTTTATCCAGAGTGACACACAGCATGTGAGAGGGCAGCAGTTCTTCAGTCATCTTGCGCTGCGACACCTCGGCAGGATGCGTGGCTATTGACGAAACATGTTTATTGCTGTAAATTCCAGAGATTCATCAAGTTGCATTGTGTACAGTTTTGTATTTTTTCCGAGCTAGCTGGAGAGTCTTGGTTATGAAGGCGCTTTATTGATCCCCATGAAGGAATTTCAATTGTTGCAGCAGCTCAGAGGACGAGGTGGATTCAAACAGACAATACAAATCCCAACATGAAGAATAACCAGAAAATAGAAATTAAAAGTATACTCTACCTGCATGAAAAGTAAATCAAGTTTTGTGAAACTGCAGCTGTCAAAGTGCTGTGCAGTGAACACATAAGCTGCATTATTAGCCAATCTAATAATGATAATACTTTTCTATTGATTTATGCTCTAAAGACCCAGTGAGATCTCTCCACTATCACCATCTCCTTAGCCTTCAGTGTGATGGTAACATGTAGAATCATTGAGAAAACTGACCTCTAGCTCCTTTTGTCTCTCTAGAGCTTCAACTACATCTTTTTACAGTGTTTCTGTGAGACCTCTGTCCCTTATTGTGTTGTTGTTATTGATGCATCTGTTGTTGGAGGAGTCATCAGAGGACACGTGGAGGATGCACAATACAAACATTCAGTATGAAACATTCCAGTCCAGCTCCACTGCTCATTTTGTGGTGTACCTGCACCGCTGAGAGCTTCTCATCGAGCTCGATGGGCTGGGCGGTTTCAAAGGCACCGAAGAGGTCAAATGGTGAAGCCTCCACTGCTTTTTGGCCTCTCTGGGTGACAGTAAGCTCCTTAAAGTACAAGATCATGGTGTCCTCCACTCCACTGGTGCCAAACTGCAGAATTTAGTCATATTTACCACAGAAGTTTTACAGAATCAACAATTTTTCAGCTACTCCAGTTGTGTGAAGCTGTGCTGGGATTAACATGAGGTCATCATGTTCTTTATAAAAATGATAATGTTCCCCATAACAAATCTAGCAGGCAAAGCTCCTCTGAAGTAGAGAAAAAAACTGCATTATTTGAAATTGTGTGTGCAAATTAAGAAAATATATAAAAGAAAGAAATTTAATTTGTTGTCTGGGCCACTCTGTATATTGATTTCTCTGAATATTGAAGCCGAAGTCGGTAGGATTGAGAAGACAGTGGACTTGAAAATTCCCTCCCTGCAGAACAGCTCAGTCTAATTTTAGCTTGCTTTTCATCATTGGTCTTCTGTTTACTTGTCTTTGCCATGTAAAATGTTGCTGACAAGTTGCTTGGCTGTTTGTGTCCTCTCTCTGAAGATATTGAGCTTGACTAAAGGGGAGCATGCTTAGAGGAGGGTAGTTGTCTGCAGCATTTGCAGGAGCAGTGATTGATACTTGGTCAGACACTCCTCCTAGCTCTTATTGGTTGTTTTTGAGTCAGAGAAGCCTGATTTTTTTCCCACAGATTATACATCTCATGTACTTCTATCAGGACACAGTAACAGTTTTAGCAAATATGACAAAGTTATTTTTATAAGGGTTACTTCAGCTTTAAGTATATTATCACTGACAATACAATTCCAATGCAGAACATTTACTTGTATTAGAGTATTTTTAGCCTGTGGTATTGTTAATTTTTGTTACTTAAGTAAAGTGTTGAGTACTTCTTTTGCCTCTTTATGCTCTTAAGTCACTGAGAGCTCTGGGACGTTCCTTCTTGAGGCCAAGTTAATACTAGTACATACTGTAGCATTGATACAGGACCATTATAATATTGGTCACGGGTGGCTATTGAAGGGAACCCCAAGCATTT
Source organism: Scortum barcoo (assembly GCA_023238725.1). Taxonomy (NCBI): domain Eukaryota; kingdom Metazoa; phylum Chordata; class Actinopteri; order Centrarchiformes; family Terapontidae; genus Scortum; species Scortum barcoo. Next base: position 8,657,346 of record CM041536.1, on the reverse strand, counting down.
TAGTTACAAGATTTACTCAACAAATGTATTTGACAGTTGCTGCAATTGACTGAAATGTTCAGGTTTCCATTTTGGACCGTGATGTGCACTCTGACACTCCTGCCAGCTTACCTGCACAATCCTGAAAGGGACCTGCGCCGAATGTGATAAATTGCCTCAAAGTGATGTCACTACTAGACACCCACCAGAATCTCTGGACTGAACTGTTGCGGTCGAGTTGCACTGAGGGTAATGTAGGCGCCCGGTTTTGACAAGGAGGAAGGATGTGTGGAGTAAAAAAGATGGCATCTCCGGTCCTCTCGTCTCGTCGCTTCATCCGGTGAAAATCCCTCTGAAGCCAAAATAGAAGTTGAGGATTACTGTCACATACGTAGTATGCGCTGTATGGGAATCTGGCGCTGTGAAACAGGATCCTGCCGAAACCATAATGTGCAGATAGAGGTTATGTGGGGGCAGTGCAGCCAGTGACGGCAGGCTGCATCCTGAAAATAGCGGTGAGATCTCAGTTTTCCGCACAGACAGATACTCTGGAGGAGAGGAGAGAATGAGTCAGCTATCCTGCCGACACGGGCCAAGATGGAGAGACGGAGGGGATGAAAGATTAACGATGAATCAATCAGAGGTAGAGACACCAGCATTGGAATGGCTAAGCAGAGCTGAAGGACACCCGCGGTCTAAAACCCACGCCTTAACATTGAGAGTGGAGGATGATGCTCTTGTTGCTAAGGAATACCTGTTACCTTGGTGATAACGAGACATGTTTAAGGATGAGTCATCAAGTTTGAACTCGAGAGCGGTCAACCGTTGTATACGGCTCCTCGCTAGTCGGAGATGTGTTAGCGACGCTCTGTGACTTTCTTTGTCATTAACAGCAGGATACATCACCGATGTCAAGTCTCAGAAGGCACGCGGATTAAATTATGAGATCCAGTTAATCAAAAGCCAGGGGAAAAAGCAGGGTGCCACACTCAATACTGTTCTTGTCTTGTCTAAAGGATTGAGGGAACAGAAAAGAAATGTTTGAATTTAATTTGAAAGAATATATGCATTGTGACAATGAGCTCAAGAGAACAACGTGCTTTTGTGAGGATAAAAGAGCTTAAAAGGCACTCATGAAAAGTTCAATCATTAAATGGGGTAAAGACAGTGAGACCCAGATTCCTCACAAGCGAATGGGAATAAACAGGCAATTGTGGAATCCTTTTAACTGGTTCAGTTACTGATTTGTTGTGGATGGAGGACTCAAAATGTGTACGGACTCCTAAATACTCAAACTAAAAAGAGATGGACCCAAATATAAAGTTGCACGGACATTCAAGAGGTCACAAACAATGTTATACTAACTATTGCTTTCTATAGGGACTCTAATGTTTTTTGGATAGGCAGTGAAGGATGATTTATATTGATATTTGAGAGTTAAAAAAAAACTGATTACAATATATTGGCCAAAGATAATTATAAATGATCCCCTGGATTTTTTACAAACTGCCGACAGATACACCGATAGGCATTGGTCTGCATATCGTATCAGCTGTGTTTATCGGTGTAGGTCTTGTGATAAATATCTGCACAGCCCATAAACCAGAGTTCAATATCCAGAACAGCAAAGTGAAGGGATCTAAGACTGACACTTAAACTCAATTTAAGTAATAATAATCTTAATGACAGTGGATTCTCCAAAGTGTGAACGCGGAGCTGTATTTATACCCAAATTAACGCTTGTTTTAAAGGAAATCCAGAAGTTTGTTTTACCTCCACACTGTTTATATTTTCAGTGCTGTCGAGTTAGCAATTTACAGCAACAAGGCTGTTCACGCACAATTACTGTGTGGCATAATGAGGAATTTAATGGTGGGAAAAATCGCTTTCCGAACAGTGAAGAGTCCACTCTTCAGCAGCGGGTCAGTTTCCATCTCCTCCCTGTGGATTTTGTCAAATGAAATAATTTCACAGCTGTTTTCTTTTTTTTTTTTTGCTGTTCTCCACGTCGCTCAGCACAGCATAACATTTCCACTGCAGGCATGCATGCATGATAGGACTGGTTTTCAGGTGTGAATGATGGCACGTGGACATTGTTCTCTGCTGACTAACAACAAGACAAACCTTACGAGTAGGCTTACCACAGTGGTGGAATGTACTTAGGGGCAAATTTGAGGTGCTTGTGCTTGAGTGTTTTCTTTTCATGCCACTTTATGTCTGCTTGACTACTTCTCAGAGGGAAATATTGTACTTTTTACTTTAGTTACTTTACGAATAAAATTTTTACATATAGAGAACACTTGAAGAGCTTACAAAATCGTATAAGAATTTTTCTTATAAATGAAACTGCCAGTGTCCAAAATGTCATGGTTGCAGCTTCAAAAATGTGAGGATTTGCTTTCTTTAAAAATTTTTTTTTTTTTAGGTTTGGACCATTAGTTGGTGTCATTTTGCAATTGTAGTGACATTTCTCACTATTTTCTGACCAAACAGTCACTTGATTAACAATGAAAATAATCAGCAGATTAATCCACATAATCATTGGTGCAATCCTATACTAAGTAGTTCAGAATGAGCTCCACATCATGATCAATGATAATCTAATGATATAATATATAATAGTAAACACACACACAGGGGGACATTGAGTACTTCTTCTTGTAATACTTTAAGGACATTTTCCTGATTATGCTTGAATACTTTTACTGAAATAATATTTTTAATGCAGGACTTTTACTTGTAAGAGTATTTTTATAGTTGAAAAAATTGGAATACCTCCTCCACCACTGGCTGACCACGACACAAAGTTTGAACTAATCATGTTAGCTGTAAGCTGTTGTGGTTCATTTGAGTCCTAATTTTCAAATAAGCCACATGGGATCCAGAGAAAAACATGCCCGACTGTCGAAAATATAACACTGGGGCTTCAGATGCCATCGCTGGGCGTGAGAGTCCAGAGGCTGAGACTGAAAGTGGGCAGCGTGTGTTCAGATCTATATGCATCACTGACGCAGTCCGGGCATGTCCACACACATGTAACAAGATGTCGAAGGAAGAAGGCACATTCTGCAGTTATTTACTTCCACAGCACGAGGTTATAGGCCGTACAAGATAAAGCAGTAATAGAATAATCTATAAGAAAATGATGAGGTCTAAAAACAGAGTTGCTGCTGTACGTTAGCGAAGAGAGCTCTTTGGTTGGGGAGCAAATTGATGCTCCTTGTGTGCAAATTACTGCCAATAAGTGGAGGAAAGTGATTAGTACTACCTAACTAACTAATCATAGCCGACTGGTTTGCAGGAAACCCCGTGTACTGTCAGACCTCAGTGTCACAAACAAACAAAAAAAAAAACCAGCTTTGCAAAACAAGGTAAAAATCACTTGTTTTTGTGGAAGATATTAAATGAAAGAAGAACGCAGTGTTAGTTCAGCAGCACGGTACTGGTCTAGCGGGATGTCTGTAGATTTTGGCAGCCATCAACATCATCTGGGGGGCAGGTTGGCATGGCACAGTGCCTGAGTGAAAGAGTGAAAGAATGAATGAATACAGTATTGGGAATTCAATCTGTATCAGCCAATTACTCCCTGGAACCATGTGCTGATTTGCATTTTTTTTTTTTTTAGGATTTATTCAAACAAAAGCAGGAGAGGACCACCAAAATAATCTAAATTTGTAATTACACAAAAGGTTTGTGGGTAGTGACCTTACTTCACTGTTTTGGTGTTCAAAGATGAGCTCGTTGTCAGCCCCCTGTTTGTTACTGCCTGTGTTTCCCACTTGCTCTGCACCAATGTTTTCTCCACCTCCACCTGTTTTTCAGTGTAATTTAAGGCAGAATGATGTGCGGTGCGTCTCGGTGCGGATCGATCTGTGTTGATGAAAACACACTCCCACATGCGGTCTGCGTTTTAGACCGTAGAAAGGTTTTGTGTGTCAAATGTATATAGAGCTCCGCAACGAGGGAAATCTTGCTTTAGCGCTCTTTTTTCCTCCCCGATTGTGTCCCTTTTTCTGTCTCTCTCTCTTCTGCTTCTGTTTTTTTTTTTTTCTGTCTGCTGCTTGTTTTTCTCTGCTCATGTCTCTGTTTTGTTCTGACTGGTCTCTCTCTGTTGGTCTGCCTCTGCTTGTGGTTGTCTACCTCTCTCTCTCTCTCTCTCTCTCTCTGTATACTGCATGCATGTGCCTGTCTCTCTTTCTGTCTGCTGAACTTTTTCTTCCCCCGTATGTATCTCGCCTGTCTTCCTCTTTCTGTTTATACCTGTCTCTTGGGTTGTTGGTTTCGTCTGCTTATACTTCTCTCCATTTGACCTTGTATGTCTTTCTTTTTTCTTTTTTTCTTTTCTTTTATGCCCACCTCTCTGATTCTTAGTTTCTCTTCCTGTCTACCTCTTTCTTTCAGTTTTCTGTCTGCTCGCCTGTTCGATTCGTCTTTATCCTGTCACTGTCCTTCCTCTGCCTGTCTTGTTCTCCAGGCTGTGGCGTCTTTGCTATCTTAATTAATTAATTTAATTTATTTTTTGCTGATTGGCTTGGGTCCAGAAACTTATGTGAGGCTAAGTGTTCGTACAGCCAATGGCGAGATGAGCTGTATAAAAGCGCTGAGCTAATAGACGTGATGTATGACTCCCTACGTGACTGCTTTGGTAAAGAAGCAGCATCCTACTGCAAGGACACAGCCCTCTGCTGCCTGTCTGTGTGTGTGTGTGTGTGTGTGTGTCAGTTGTAAAATAGCGATGAAATCTCAATGCCAAGTTATCTTCTGTCCTTCGCTGCTGCATCAGAAGAACCATTGCTGTTGTATGTGTGCTGGCTGCTTGCCATCACGTTAACATTTTTCCAAAGTGTCCTTACCCCCACCACCAGAAACCACCACCACCCCCTTTCTCTTGCCCTCGCACTGCAGTTGCCATGGCAACACACCAAGAGGCTCCATCATGTGTCTGAGCCTGTGACCGCAATTTTATAACAGCAACACAAGTGCTGGCTTTGTGCGTTTGTGTGTTTATGCACATATTTTTATTTTGCCGTCTTAATTTAGCATTTGCTCGCTCATGTTGCTGGTAAACGTGATGTCCCACTAAATGAGAGGCGCTTGCTCAGTTCTTGCAGTTTTTTTTTCGTGGGGAGTTGTCGGATTCAGTCTCACAGAGACATCACCGGAACAGCGAGCTGTCTTGAGGTGAAGACCGGATTGAGTTATGATGATAAGGAAGCGTTAGATTGATTGGAAAATGTCAGCTCTGGTGAATGTGAGAGATATATTCTCACCTCCAAGCATATCGCAGGTAGTTGTTGCTGTTGTTGTGTTACAGAAGTTCATGAATCAGGGGCTTGTGACGGGAGAGGTGAAGCAGGAGGTCCAAGCTGTTTTTGTGTGTGACCCTTTGAAACATCTCCATCTTGCATAAGTCAACCAAAGACTGATTTTCCTTTTTTTTATTTAAATCATTTTCAGAGGCCATATGAGGTAAAACTATCCAGCAGTTTGGAAGAAGAAAAAACAAAGATTAGAGGAATGTCTTTGGCTTTTCTTGAATGTCCCTTTTAGACTCCTCAGGTGTGACCCCTTGGGTTGTCCTGTCCCTCAGGTTGCTCTAAAGGGCCCATGAATAGTAATGAACAGTGGGCTAATTAGAGCAAAATAGATTACCTGCATGAGATCTGGTGGGCCTATCAGGGACAATTAACATAGCAGCTGAAAAGCACCATAGTTTGCACGAGTAGCTCAGCGGCAGGTTGGCGTGGATGTTTGGTGGGATTGGCCCAAAACAGAAACATTACAGGCACGTCCCCAGAATCTCCACAAATAGCCATGTGTGCCATGGCAGCGTCCTAAAGCAAAACGCTGAACCCCCCGCCTGATCAATCATTGTAAGTTGCCCTGAATAAGGTTGCCAGCTAAATGCTCGAAAAGAAGCCAGGGCTGCAGAAAAAGGCAGCCTGTACTCTGCAGCCTATTTTATGTTTTCCCTCTCATGGGCTCAGTTCCATTTTAGACAGGCGAAAGGAAGTGGAGCAGGGCTGAAAGGACTGACCATGGACATCAACCCTGAAAAGCTCACTTTTAATAATCAAGTCCAGTATATCTGTCGTTATATTGTATTATTTACGATTATCTCAGCGTCATTAACCACATCCTACATTTTAAGAACACCTACTTGAACTCCTGAAACAAACATAGTTTTTACATAAACTGCATTTATCCAGGATTGAAAAAAAGTTTCTTTTTTTTTCTCCTGTTAGATTTTGGATGGTTTCCATTTTTCTGCAGATTCATGTCTGAGGTGTTTGGTGGGTGTCAATAAGTTCAATCTGACTGTCTGAGCTCCAAAAATATTTATGGTCTCTCCATTTAAACAGAGCGAACCTTATGGAAATCTGTCAAAGCATTAGATCTTAAATTATTAAGAATATATATCTTTTTACAAAAAAATGTTGAAATTGCTATTAAAAAACAAGATATAATGATTGAAATAAATCAGTTATCATTGTTAGAAGTGGAAAAAAAAGAACATTACATTAATTTATATTGACATAATACTGTCGTGATTATCACAGGAAGAAATAAGCTCCTTGTTCTGTATGTTTTCTGCAAAATCTTAAGCGCTGCACTTTTTGCTCAATTGTTGATTTGATGATGTCAAAAATGTAGAAGGGGTTTGAGTTACACCCCAAAACAGCTCTGCACAAACTGGTGTGCAGCAAGCACCGTCTTCAGTGTTGATTTGTTTTCTGGCCAGACAAATCTGAGTTATATTGTTTTGCAGAAGACTTGTGATGTCCTCCTCCTTTTTGAACTTTCTGTTGACTAATATGAGTTTCTGTATCTACCACCACTGTCTTTACTTGTTCAGCAACACAGACTTTTGATGATCACACCAACTTTAGTTTATTTTTTATATGTTCCAAATGCACAAAATATGTCACTTCCTGTGCTTTTTTCCGCCCTTCTGTGTTAAAGACCTGTCTGACAATGTGTTCTGAACAGCAAATGTAAAAGCTTTCATGAACTTCATGCTGGATGAATCACCGTTGAATGCCAGTCAGCAACAAGTGATTATTTTAATATTAGTCATCTGCACTTAAAGCTCGGTCTGCAGTTGCGCCTGCAGTGAGTCACACCTAAAAACACCAAAGGAATGTTAAAGTTAAATGCTCCGGGTGCGAGGTGGATTTCCTATCAAAAGTTACCCGGTGGGTGACCTAACTCTCATCCTGCTCTTGTGTTTGCAGGCCTGAGACCCAGCAGAAAGCCCCGGTGAGTGCCCCTCCTCCCCCGCCGCCCCCTCCGCCTCCCCCTGAGCCGGCAGGGCCCCCGGAGCCGGAGGAGGAGATCCTGGGCTCCGACGATGAGGAGCAGGAGGACCCCGCAGACTACTGCAAAGGTCAGAACGGCGCACAAACAGACGGACTGGAGTCATCTGTCCCGGCCCATTGCTTCCACTCTCTACACCTGTCGTACTGAGCTCAACAGAGGCTGACCTGTCTCACACGCTCTGGTCTCTCTCTGCTTCTTTTCCTCTTTTCTCCCTCTGTCTTGGTGGGATTTGCGGTGGTGTCGTCCAAACCATCAGTGTGACATGCGTGGTAGTTTTTTTTTTTTTAAGGTTATTTGGTTCTTGCCAGAAAAGGAGTGACAGTCTCACAGGATGCAAAATGCATTTTCATTACACAGCTCTGTTTGAAAATGCTACACCTCTTCTGTAAACACTGCAGAACACGTCACTTACCATTTGATATCTGTGGGAGAAAGTAGCATTTTCAATTGCATTTGGCTAAATATACTTCTTCTAATCAACTGCTATATTACACCGGAAAGAGTCGTCTCTTTCAGATGGCCTGTGTCTCGTTTTCTGTGGAAAACTCTTGATTTCTATGAGGTTGTTTTGGAAGAAACCCAGACAGACTGTCAGATCTCACGTCAGTAAGATGAAAGACCGAAAGCAAAGTGCATCACATCTCTTTTATGTGTTTTGTCTTCCTCTCATCGGATTTTTTGTTTAAAACGGGTGATTTTATTCATAAAGACCTTCATGTTTTGACTCTTTTATTAGTTTCTGATCATTTAAAACCCCATAATGTGCGTTGTAACCATATTGGGAGATGGTATGGTTTAATATTGTTATCACTACGAGCAGGCGTATAATTTGTAGGATACATAATTTGGCCTGCCCACCCTTCTTATGCGCCTGTGCTATTCTACTTACAATTTCTAGTTTATGCTCAATAAAAAACACCTACAACAAATGTCACCCTGGCATGCGAGTCTTCTCTCTCTGCCAGCTGGTGTTGTCACTGTAGAACAAAGGGGGTTTTGATGTCTCATTAAGGTTGAAATATTGCAATTGCAGTTTTTTTTTTTTTTTTGTTTAACCTCTTTAGCAAGCGCCCCCTTTTTTAGTACAGGAGCCCAGGAATGACGCAGCACAAAATAAAACACCCTTGAAACCCTTTGATTCATTGCGATCCCGGTCTCCTCTGGGATGGGTCACCTTATGGAGTTTACTATCATGAAGTTACATGAGTTTACTCCACAATAAGTGATGTTAAACCAGATTTACTGACTGAGCTTTTTTCTTGCCTGATTTTTTTTATATTACTGCTCTGTTTTTGTTTGCGCTCCTGTTACAGAGGGAGCAGCTGTTGTCGCAGTGACATTGGTTTCTTAAAATGGTTCACACAGATCACAAGATCATGAGAGAACCACAGGGCTTTGTGCTTCCGAACAATGTTTAATTTGTTCAGTTTTAAGTTGAGTTGAAGTGAATGCCTAATGGAATAAGAGAAGCTCTGCTATAGGGTCTTCACTTTATCAATACGCTATATTCATGTTTCTGTAAGGAGCGCAATATGGACAAAAATGGCAGCATATAAGGGCTTACATTTCTGTGGGGTGTCAGCGCTGTGTTATTTACATTGATTTAAACACAACTACTCAACTAATTTTTTCTCAATTCTAAATAATACCCAACTAACAGTTACTCTCATCATCAATTAATCTGTTGGTTATTTTCTCGATTACTCATTAAATGTAAGAAAGAGATTAAGAAAAGCAACACATCTTTACATGTTAGAGTCTAAAACCGGCACCAGTCATCAGTCTGGTACTAATATTCATGGGTAAATGTTCTTATGTTTTCATTTCTTTCTTTATCGTAGCTTCACTAGATGCCGCCTGCCGCTGCAAATCTTTCTGTTGAACTTCCCTCCAGCCTCTCCTTTTCTTTTTTCTAATAATCCACAACACTTCTCTCTCCATTTTCTGTCTGTTTGACCTCCCCCACCTCTAACTCACTAATGGATTTCATGTCACTGCCTGGTTATCGCTAGCAGTCGCCTGTAACCTTCATCATCGCTTTGTGTGTCTCTTTATCTCTCTCAGGAGGGTACCATCCGGTGAAGATCGGGGATTTGTTCAACGGGAGGTACCATGTGATCAGGAAGTTGGGGTGGGGCCACTTCTCCACCGTATGGCTATGCTGGGACATACAGTGAGTCACACACACACACACACAGTTATAGTACAGTATAGGCATTTAAATCGCTCTCATGCATCTAGACGTGCGCACACACACACCGCAAACACGTCATGACCCAGAAAAAGCACCTCAACACACACATGCACACAAAGACTCTTATTGCAGCCCTTCACTTCACCTTGCTCTCTCTCTCTCTCTCACACACACGCACATCACATCACATCACATAAACCACACACACCTGTTACCGGCACAATCCGGACGTCACCATAACAACAACAGTTGCAACCAACACCACGCGGCGCTGCCACCCATTTGCACTGCAATGCTGTTCTTGCGTTCACGCAGCAACCGGGGTGGATGGATGACAGTATCGTCGAGCCAGTGTCACCTTTCCTTGAGTCACACACGCACAAACTCATTTACAACTCGTGTCACAGGTGTTAATTACACTAATGGTGGTCGTGAACTAGTTGGAGTCACTTTACTGTACAGTCAGACTCAGTCCTCGACAATGACGTCAGTGGTCAGTGGTTATATTCATTAGCAGATGTGTTGTCTTCATTCCTAACAGGCACGATGTACGCATAATATCAGAGCTAAACTTATGCATAGCTTATCACTATTACTTTATTTCCTTTTCTACTCTTGCCTCTGTTTTCTTTTATTTAATTTAGACCTCACATAATTTAGTACATCTTCTCTTTCTTTATCTTATCTGTCTGTCCATCTTAAAGTGCCTACAATCAATATTTTTATAATAATAATAATAATAATGTGGTAAATGTGTAATGTGTGAGGTTTTGCAGTTATTTTCACCTGAATCTGCAGCTCCCCTCAGATCTTATAGAGCGTTGTTATTTTGAGTTTCAGCTTCCCCTGCCCACAACGTTACCCTTTTGATTCCCTTTCACCGCTCTCGTTGCGTTATTTTGTGTAGCACAGAAGCTCTAAACGCTACCTGCTCAGCACTAAACCGCAGACAGACAAAGAGAGCGACTAGTTGGCGAACACAGCTTCTAGCATTGAAGAGCTAAAAGAGCAAGATGTTTTTCACAGGTGTTGTTAGAGACCAAAAGTTAGGCAAGAGTTAATATTGGACTTTAAATTAACCATCATTTTCATTGCTTACACCATACTTTTTATGCACTGTTGTTTATTTATTGTCTTGTGCCTTATGTTGTTGTGGTGTCATCTGATGTCTGTTATTTTACACTAAACTGAAAAAAAAAAATCCCATGTGTTCTTAACAGATGTTCAGTTTTTGGTAAAAGATACTGCAGTTTCAGTCTCAGAAACTCTTAATTATTATTTATTTCTATTTTTTTTTCTCTTGGTCAGCGTAACAGCGTCCTGGAAGCCCAATCTACACCATTGTCATTATACAATTCAGTGTTTTAGCTATCAGTCACATTCATTGAGTCACTGATCACACCGCTGATTCACCGCTGACTCAAAATAATTAAAAATGCGCAAACCTAAAAATAAGGATGGTATTTGAATGTCACCATTTAGCCGATCGCTGTTGTACTGTAAATATTGACGTCTTGTAAGTAAGAAAATATGTTTGTCAAAGAATACAAGTTTCTCCTCAACAGGGAGGCATTCTGGATTTTTTTTTTAAGCCTGAGTGGGTTTATAGTAGATACTATATTCAAAGCTAGTTCTGTAGTTTCCATTGGGATGTATGATTTAAGGTAAACTGCAAACTAATTTGAAATTAATCCTGATTATTGATAAATATTAAGTGAAGGAAGAGATTTGACTGCACTGTGCTCTGAAAAATTAGGCGTATGATGGAGAGTCATTTTCTGGAGTTAAGATATAAGATTGACTTTGCTTTAAAAAAAATCTATAAACATGGTTGTTTTATAAACTGTTTTGCAAAAGCATTGTGTCCTGGAGGTAGAAGTTGATTGGCTTCTACCATTAGTGTTAATGTTATTTCTGTGTTATAAAATGCCACATTGCAAAATTAGCATTTCCAATGACAGTGTGGGCAGTGTGAATGATGGCTGAGCAAAGGTGTATTAAAGGCGCGGTGAGGAACATTGTAGAACATCTTTGAGGTGGACATTAATCAGCATTTGCTGGATTTAACAACCCATTGGTGTGTGAGTCAGTATCAAGATTATATTACTGTATCTGTGTGTGTGTGTGTGTGTGTGTCATTGCAGAGTGAAGAACTTTGTGGCGATGAAGGTGGTGAAGAGCGCGCAGCATTACACAGAGACGGCCCTGGATGAGATCAAACTGCTGCGATGTGTGAGAATCTGATTAGTTTGACATTTAAGTGTTTGGGAGTCCTTTTTTTTCGCTTTTCTTTGCTTGCTTTTTGTTTCAGTTTCTCTTTTCCATTCACCGTCTTTCCTCTCACTTCCATTTTTTCTTTCCTTTTCCCTCTTTCTCTCTCCTAATATCTCTTCCTTCTCCCTTCCTCCTCACATTCCCTCTTCACACCTTGCATCTCCCCCCTTGTGTGTGTCGTCCTGTTAACAAGAAACACTGAAGATAAACTGGTCATTTATATTGCACGGTGGGTGCAGAGGACAGTCATCTTTGAAATAAATTTTTCAGCATCTCTGTCTCCAGCATCCATCTGCCTCATCCCCTTTCTTTCCTCAACTCTCTCTGTCACTTCTCCTCTCTTGTTCTCTGCCTTTCTTGTCTCCTTTCAGTCATCTTTCTTTCTTTTCATTTTCCTTCCTTGTCCTCCCCTGTCATTTTTTTCCTCTAATATCCTTTGTTTTCCTGATCCAGCCGTTGTTTGTCCTTCATCTTCTGTTCGCTCCTCCTGCTAAGTTTGCTTCATCTCATTCTGCTTGTGTCCTCCAGGTGAGAGAGAGCGACCCCAACGACCCAAACAAGGACATGGTGGTTCAGCTGATAGATGACTTCAAGATCTCTGGAGTCAACGGCATACGTATCCCGATCAGAAGTGTGTGTCCTCGTGTGTGTCTGTGTCTGTGTGAGTGACAGAGAGATGATAACAGAAGTCCTTGACTCTCCATCCCAGATGTGTGTATGGTGTTTGAGGTGCTAGGTCACCACCTGCTGAAGTGGATTATTAAATCCAACTACCAAGGTCTGCCGCTGCCATGTGTCAAGAGCATTATCAGACAGGTGAGGGACACACACACACACACACACACACAAACCAAATGTATGTATGTATGTAAAAAAAGAGACTTATACTAGCATCAAATAAAATATGATCAGAGAAATGTAACCTTAAAAATCTAAACTTTACCCCCATCTAGATGTTGCAGGTACAATAACAGTCAGCCATGTCATGTCAAACAATTGAGAAAATAAATGCAAACATCTCCAATATAGAATTCTGAAAGCATTTTATTTTGAAGTGCTTCGTCTGCATATTAACGTCTAAAGACATTTGTAAAGTTCTCTTACATTCAGTGACAGATTGACAACACGTGTGGATTGGGTTACATTTGTGGTCTGAGCTTTTCTTCAGCCCACAAATGCATGTCGAGTTACAGTAGCTTAGACGTGTCATGTAAATATACGTGTATGATGTGAACGTCAGCTCCACTTTCTCTGTCAGGTCAAGCAGGGTAGAGGCTGTCTCTTGCTCTCCTGACCACTCACCGGACGTGTTTATCGACTGCCTCTTTCATAGTGTAATTACCATTTTAAAACAAAGGACACAATCTGGGAAGTTCATCTTCTTTGACAGGACATGGGCAGAAGAAGTACCAGAATCTGAACATTAGCTGAAAAATAGGTTTGTGTGTCTTGGAATATGCATGTTTATTCTTTATTCTTAATCCCTCGACTTTAAGAAAACACAACTCAAGTTTTTATGTCCACATACTTCTTGCAAGACTTCAAAAGACTGAGGAAAAAGAGGAAAAAAGTAGATGAAGAACTATACCACAGAAAGAGCAATGGACTCAGACGGCTGAATTCCCACCCAGTACTTAGGCCTGCTAACAGTGCATGCTGCTGAACACTGCACACTTTACACTTCAGTAACACTGCCATCCAAAGATGCAGGACTTTTTAGCCATTTGAAGTTATTGAGCCATTTTGGCCGCTGCCAGCCTCCAGCCTCTCGAAAGCCTGCTGAGGGGGAGTACAAATTAAATGAGACTGTTCCCCTCTTCAATCTCAACGCCTCTGGACTCGAAACATATGAGAGAAGCTGCGAAAAACATAAACATCAGCAGCCGCTCCTGTTCACCCTCAGAGAATGACAGGCATTAGAAGAATGGCTCTGGGAAAGAGAGGAGGAATGAAAGGGTGGAAAAAGAGAAGGAGCCTCAAACAGGGAAAGAGGCCTTTTCTTAATTTTTTTGAGTGTGCAGTCTTTCAGTAATAAAATCTTTCTCTGTTTGTCTGAATGTGTTCTTGTAGGTCCTGCAGGGTCTGGACTACCTCCACACCAAATGTAAAATCATCCACACGGACATCAAGCCAGAGAACATCCTGATGTGTGTAGATGATGCCTTTGTCAGGCGTATGGCGATGGAGGCAACCGAATGGCAGAAAGCTGGAGCCCCTCCTCCGTCAGGATCAGCAGGTAGAAAAAAAAACACTCACGCTTTGTGAATTATAAAGGAAATACATCAACATATTGGGAAGTTTGCCTTCTTGCAGAGAGTTAGATGAGAAGATCAATACCACTCTCCAACAAGGGCGATACAGATAAACACTAGATGTGTCTGTGTGTGTGTACTGTTTGTGACTGTGTGTGCTTTGAGATACAGAGTGTGTATATGAGTGCAATTATAAACTGCATATATACGTAAATACATTGAAAATTCTTTCAGTGCTCGTATCTGTTAGTTCAACATGAAGCTACAGCATAGCCTAATGACTGGAAACGAGGGGAGACAACTTGCCTGATCGATGTCCAGACTCCTGGATATCACTGAGCCTGTCCACGAAATAGTGAAGGACATAAGCCTATGTAAAACTACAGCTTGTAAGACATCTAAATGTGTGAGCTTTACTGGTGGGTGCTTACCCAAAGCCAGGCTAGCTGTTTCCCTTAGTTTCTAGTCTTTATGCTAAGCTAAGTTAATAAGGCTGCTGACTGTGGCTTCATATTTGGCTCACAGACAAGAGAGCTGTTGATCTTCTTACCTTACCCCCAGCAAGAAGGATTATTCCCAAAATATCGAATTATTTCTTAATTATTATTATCCCGTATCCCGGATCTTTCCTTCAAACTTTATTTAACTTTAATTTATTTTGCTTGATAAATTAAAAATGAAAACAAAATCAGCAAACTTAAAACTTTTGCAGTAACATCTGACTTTGGTGGGAGTATAGCTTCAAAAGTTTATTCATTTAGTGTTTTATTTATACAAAATGTGTAGACTTTCGGTAAAAAGGGAAGCTTAGAGTTTGAATAGTAAGCTTATTTTCCTGATTTGACATTGGTATTCATAGTAAATCCAAATAAATCATGATCATCGTCAATAATGTGCTAAATTCTTGTATTTCTTGACGTGATCATGTTTAATATTGTTTTTGTGCCTCCTCAGATTTTTTTTTGCCTTTTTGTGCCACGCAGAGAAATTTCTTGCTTTTTTTTTTTTTTTTAATCTTCTGCCACAAAGTTCCTCCACTGAAAAAAATCAAGTTCTTAAGGAACAGTCTAGACAAACTCGACATGAACCCTGTCCTCCCGGTGAACCTCCCATGAGCTGTCAATTGCTTGCATCAGCCAAAGGAGTCATTTTGAGCCTCGGGGTAACCGATTACACTGCTTACATTTCTATGCAATTAAAGTCAGGCACAAAACCATCAAATGTCAACACAGCAGGGCTCGCAGGTGACAGAATCTGCTCGCGATTGAAGTGGCAAAATAAATGTAATGTTTTTATTGTCATTAGTGTTAAGTGCTTCACAACAAAATGTATTTTATTTCTGCTTTCATCTTACTTCTGCCAGAGGGAAGATAAATTGGGCACGAATGACAACACACTTTGGATTGTTTGTGCTATAACAAGTTTAAAGAAAATGCAGTTTGATACATTATTGTACTTGCTAAACTGCTGGAAGATGGAAATATTTAGGAAAAGACGCATAAATCAATGAGTCAATCCTGAAATTAATGTCTATGCGCTACTATGCCTGTGCAGCGAGGATATAAAGAGACTGTGGGTTATATGAAATATTTATCATATTTAATTTGCAAGCATTTTTGTAATATATTTATATCACTCTGCTTTTACTCTTTTGAGGTTTCTCGTCCAAATTTTGATTGGTGTCAGATGATTCAGGTGAGAGAGTCTTATACAGGAGCTACGTTCTCAGGCATGAGAAGAAGAAAACATTAATATTATGGATCTGGGACAAGCGGATAAACCTGTGGGAGTGTGAGAGATCTTTGCAATTCTCTCACTTCACCTACAGATTATGTATGTATCAGCCCTCCAATGGGGACGTGCACAAAACCTAATGATCTTTTTTTTTTTCCCCCCAGACGAGAGCGATTTTGAACGTAGCATGAACTCATGGCGGGTTGATGTTGGTGACACTTTGAAGCCTCTGATTGTTGTTGTTTTTCTTTCTGTCTGTCAGTTAGCACAGCCCCCCAGCTCAAACCGGTGAGTACAACAGATGTGAGTATGAAATGAGGAATGCACACACACACAAACATAAACACACTAACACAAAGTCAGAAATGAGGTACATACAGGGACGTTGCCCTCGGTGAGACTGAGGGCACCACATTATTTGGGGGCAATACTCAAAATGCCTTATAGGTAGTTTTTAATACTTTCAAAGCTCCTACCTCCCATATTAGCAAAGTTTTGCAGCAATTTTCAGATTTTCAAAAATACCAAGAGATCCCCTTTAGAGGAACTGGATGAAAATTAAAGGGTTCATAGCAAACTGCCTCTGTCCTGAAAACCATGTATCTACAAAATGTAAATTAAACGTTTCTAAGTTCATAGCAAACTAAGAAAATGCATAGCTCTGTCGTTTTCAGAAAACCATGTTTGCATTTTTCAAAATGTAAACGTTTCACAAGCTAAGAAAAATAGCCTCGTTTTCATGATAACTGTTTGCATTTTTCATATCATTGATGATAATTGATTTTTTGTGGTGGTTTACATAAGTATTTCTATAACTAAATGAGCAACAATTGTAGTTAAAACTCAGTTATTATAATTAATTTTTAACACTCTAAAAACTCAGCTAATCTGCTCCACCATGAGTGTGTGGGTGGCGTTTGATTAGATTTGATTGACAGTCGTCTGGAAACACGATCACACAGACCCTTCAACTTGTAGCAGATTTTAATTCAGATGCCGCTAAATCCTCCTGATTGGTGCACAGAAGGATGTGACCTCAGCTTTTTATTCAACTCAGTCCTGCCAACTTCAGAGCAGCAAGAGGCGCACAAACCAAACCAGAAATCCCTCTAAAAATGACCAAAACTGTTCCAACTGTGGCAGAGACTATTGTGTGTTCATGTTTAGTACACTATCTCCATATATCACTTAGGTAGGTAATTGAGAAAACTGAATTTCAGTCACCCATAAATGAACAATTGATCTATCAATTTGGCAGAAAAATTCAAAATCACCTATTTTTGAGATACATGGCTTTCACTGGATAGTGATGATGTTATTTAAAATGCGGTAGTATTTATTATTAGTGTACAGTGAAAGTGTTAGTGGACACTATTTCTAAATCATAATCCACAATTCAAATAAGTATCAAAATGTTTAATTCCTTGAATACCTCCTATTCATTTGTGTTTTTTGCCCTCCTGGTGACCTTCCCTCTCCTGTCCTGTTTTTGGTACCAGGTGGGGAAGATCTCCAAGAACAAGAAGAAGAAGCTGAAGAAGAAACAGAAGCGGCAGGCGGAGCTGCTGGAGAGGCGGATGCTGGAGATCGAAGCCCTGGAGAGAGAGGCCGAGCGGAGGGAGGAGAGAGCCAAAGAGGGCGGAGAGAAAGGGGATCATGAACACAACCCGCCTTCGCCGCTCCAGCTGCCGCTGCCGCCACAGCTGGGCCCCAGCATGGCCCTGGGAGAGAGCGACGACGATGACGACGACGAGGAGGACGGGGAAGACGAGGAGGAGGAGGGAGGAGAGAGGGAGAGGCCCATCAGGTTGACCAATCATACATGTGAGTCATATGATCCTGAGAGTTTTCCCCCGGTCGGGTGCTGTGGTTCTGGTCAGGATATAACATTTATTAAAACTTTGATATTAAGTGCTGTCCAGCCTTAATATGATAAATACAAAGGGTTGTGTTTATTAACATTTATTTATTAACATTCAGTGTTACTCACTAAAATACCTCATTTCTTGTTTGTTTGTGACGGTCCACATTTGCGTTACCTATACCTATTGTATATTGAGCCTGGGATTTAAGAATTTCATTACATTGTAAATTGTAAGTATTGTGTAATGACAATAAATTCTTGAAATCTTGAAATCTTGACTAGAACTTAAGTTATATAGAGTAATTTTTTTGCAATATTTGGGTGTATTTAATGTATGGACCTACCAATGAACCTTCTGCCAATTCTGTCAATCATACATTTTACGTGTTATGTTTTGACATCACATAGTGTTGACTAGTCTTCTATTTTGATGCATGCTTCAGAAGGCTTTCCATCCTGCCAAAAATACAGTTCTGGCACAAAATTTTAAGTTTGGTTCAATAAATGATCTTAGAAGCCTAGTTGTGAGGAGTTCCCCTTTGTGAATTCATGGCCTCTTCAGCTCTCCTGTCGCATCTGTTTTTTGACTACTGTGTTACTGCAGTGAATTTGCCTCCTCACAGCCTGTTTTCAGACCTCTGAATCATTACCTGCATCTCTGATTTGTTCAGCAAAATCAAACTTAACTTAATTGCAACTTTATCTCATCTAAATGTATACATATGTATATATACACACACATATATACAGTATAATCTCTATTGCAATGTTCATTTCATTTCAAATGCTGGTGTTAGTTTGTGATTCTTTTTTCTGCTGTTATTAATTTTTAGTTCATTTGATGCTTTCATTATTAATTTAAACCACGTGTTTTACAAGCCTTTCCCTTTAAAAGGCAAAATGGGCAACATATTTAGGTTATCTTATCTCATCTTTTTACCGTATTCGGGCTGTCGAACTAGAAAGGAGCTTTTTCTAGAGCAAAGCGGTGTCTTTGAAAGATCTGCAGCATGAGTGAGTGTGTGAGTATGCAGATCCATGCAGTCTGCCTGTGAATGAAAAGGAGGTGGATTGGCTCCAACCAGTCAGCCCACGCTAGTCCCACTGTGTATGGAGGCTAGGCTGATTCACAAAAAAAAAAAAAGTCTTTCTCCGTCTCCCTCCTCCACCCTGTGTCTCTCCACCTTCTGTCTCTTTCACTCTCCTATTCTCTCCTTTGCCTCCTTCTTTAATCTCTGTTTTCTTTTCATGCCGGTTTCCTCTCTGCCTACACCCTCTTTGGTTGTGCGTATATCTCCTTCCCACCTGCTTCTTCTCTCACTGTTTTTTTTACTGTCCTCTCGTCATGTTAGGTGCAGCGCCTCCCCAGGAGCACCGCGAGGCGACTCGCATCATTGACGACGACGACCCTGATGAGGATGTGGGGGAGGAAGAGGAGCCCACGCCTGTCGCTGAGAAAGATGCCCCCATTCCCCCCACCACGGAGGAAGGCAATGGAGCTCCAACGCAAGCAGAGGTTGAGGGTGAGGAGGGGGAGGAGCAGGAGGTGGAGGAGGAGGACGAGGAGGAGGAGGTGGAGGGATCAAAAGAAGCAGAGGATGAGAATGAGGGAGAGGAGAAGGTGGAGGAGGAGGAGAAAGAGACTGAAAGAGTGGAGAACGAGACCGAGGAGCCAAAGAGTGAGAGCAAAACAGAGGAGGAGGCGGTGGTAGGGGAAGAAGAGTCGAAGGAGCAGGAGGCGGAGGACGAGGAGGAGGACGACGATGAAGGAGGAGGAGGAGGAGACGACGATGACGACGAGGAAGACGAGTGAGGACGAGGAAGACGAGGATGACGACACGACCGCCGACCCCCTCACGGAGAACACCTCTCCCATCAAACTCCACAACAACAAAAGCAATTCGGCCAAAACCAACGGTCACGTCCTGTTGGGATCTGAGGGACTGAAACCGAACCCCGGCACTCCTCCGCCTCCCTCGCCCACCCCCGAGCCCCTCCTCTGTCCCCTGGTGGAGTCTCTGAGCTCAGCTACACAGACAGGGACAACTCTCTCAGCTCTGGTTATGAGATGTACAACGGCGAGCTGCCCGAGCCGGGGCTGACCAACGGCTCCAGCGACCGCCACCGAGGCACGATGCCCCTCTTCCCCGACTTGCCCCTGGATCCCATGCCGGCAAATCCCATTTCTGTTGGGACGGCAGAGATCGGAGCCGGCCCGTCCCCCAACAGCCCCACCGCTGACCGCAGTCGCACTGTGTCATCCTCGAGCACGGGAGACACGCCCAAAGGTACGACGTTTTATCCACTGATTATATTCACACACAATTACTGATTTACAGACTGAAGGAATCCATTATGGAGCTTCAGAGCATTTATATGTCAGGCATAATACAACTGAAAAAAAGGGACTATTTAATCGTGCTCCATTTCCCACATGTTTGACTGATGTCACATATTTTATTGCGTATAAGTGTTATAAGTGCCACTCTTAGGATGTAAAAATCTAGGCAATAGCATTTACGCTCTTTCTGTAATAGGCTAGAATTTGAGTGGTGCCTCTCAGCTTATTGTCTATTAAAATCTACCGTCTGACTCAGGACTTACTCAGTTCCCATCACCACGGCAACAAGTGATGGCTGATTTGACTCTTTGATTAAAATCACTCAAAGAGCTCATCTCCTTCTCGTATAGGGCATCTCATTGAAGTGCTGATGAGGCTTAGACCCAAGCTGTTTTACTCTTACTCCAACCAAGACACCTCAACTCCTTCCTCAAGTCAATTAAGTCCTTTCTCTGAAATTCTCATTTCAACACCTTTCGTTGCTTACACTGTATTTTGCATCCTTTATCCCTTCTCTGCTGTGCAAACTCTTCTTACTCCTTCAGCTGCTCTTTCCTATAAAGTTAAGCCAGCAGTGCCCTTTAGCTGCCAGCAATCCATCCAAAAATACAGTCCAGCTTCCAGCTTTTCATGCAAAGTGTTGTGTGGCTCTCACTAAGCGATTTATCCTTTATTCGGTTGTTGGTGGCGGTTATACACAAATACCCTAGTGCCAAGACCTTTGGCAAAGCCTCACTGTTGCTGTCATTACATAACTGCAGTCTTATACTGGCATGCTCATTTATTCATTTATTCTGTGTTTCCACAATCCACAATCAATCCACACCCCTCAGCCAATCAGAAATGAGAGTTCACAGTGGTTGTGCTGTAAGAAATAAGTAATCACATGACTAAACTGTGTTTAATATATACAAATGAACCAGTTATTTGAGAAATAATTTAATAGAAATGTAATTAATTGTTCTAAAATGTTATTCTATAGTTACTACTCACATAATATTCATTGGAATACATTTTTGTCATTACAGCTATTTATTGTCAAGATGCCCCTGATCAGAAGTCAGTTTTTATTTCATCAATTAGACTTTTATTTAATGTCACATTTTGTTTTATAATGTGCGTTTATTCAGTATGACAATATCTACATGTAAATAAAATTGTATGCAAACACAACTATCACAGAAATAAGAATAACTACTAATGATGAAATAACATTTCATAATAGTGGGATGAATTTGTATAATTTCTTTTAAAATGTCACTATTTATTGGTTCATTTACATAATGTATATTGCACAATCTATGCATGCGGTTATTCATTTGATAATATCATTCTTTATAATTTTATTGAAAAATGCTGTAGCTCCATAATAAATGATGACAAAAAAGTATGCCTTTGATACAAAATGTTAGAAAAAATGTTTTTAGATATGCATCAAGCCCACTTTATAGAGTGGATACCGCCTGTTAATGTTTTTAATTTGTATTAAACAGTTTTCTTTCATACGGTATTAACAAATGGTTTAGTGGTGCCTGATTTATGCTTCCTTCTTGCCAAGGTCTGTTGAAAAGCACATTTCAATCTGCATGTAAATGAGAATTTTCCTTGGATAGATAAAGAAATGGAAAACAGCATAATAAAAATAATAATTAGAGTTCATTTAGATCTTTGGTGAAGTAACGGATCAGCAGAACATGAATAACCATCAATGTGTTTTCATTTTCTGTCTTTTACATTGTAAGTGTCTGGTAAAATAATTCATTTGCTCATTATTAGATTTCAGTGTCAAGCGATTTCCTTTGGGTATTATTAATGACTCACCACCTCTATCACTCATCCACCCACAGTCTTCATTTTATTATCAATAACTTGGACTTCCTAGCTCCAGGGTCACCTCGAGGATCACATCTATGAAGCTTAAGAAGGATTTTTAACAGAAATTGTCTCCAGCAGTGCAAACACCTCATAAAGTCTGTTTTCCAGTTAAATAACACTCTAAATACATCATTAAGATGAAATTAGGATGAGGTTTCTCTCATTTTGATTCCCTGTTAAACAAACTGAGGTTATTTTATAGGTAAGTCTATAAAAAAAAGTCTATTAGTATATTATCTCTACTTACTGTATGTGTTAATCTGTCCTTTCCCTTCCAGTCAGAGCCAGAGCTGCAGATCTTTTGATCAACCCACTAGACCCGCGCAACGCTGAGTCTATTCGAGTCAAAATCGCTGATCTTGGAAATGCCTGCTGGGTGGTAAGACGCAGTATCTGGGATTTTTGTATCGCTTGATTTGAAGCATATTTTTTTCCTAACACACAAGGTTTTCATTCCACTTTCAAGCTGATGAATTTGAAGAAGAAGAAGAATTACTTTATTAATCCCCTTTGGGAAATTACATTTTTTGACTCCATTGTTATTTGTTACACACACACACAGGCCCAAAATAATTTAGCTGCCAGCAGAAGGTCACAGTGAAACAGCGGCACAGGGGTAAAGTTGTCTTTTATTAAGAACCGTTGACATTGAAATTACTCAAAATCCAGTAAGGAAATGTGGTTCTCGTAGTTTGTAAAATCACGTTTGGCTTACATCCTGTTATTTACATTTAGCAATAAAATTGCAGTTCAAAACATACAAACACACTGAAATCACAGCTCCCTTCAATTTTATTATCCACATTTCAACCAACTACAGGTCCTCCGCAAGCAAATATCTGCTGGGATGAAATGAGGAATATGTACGTCAAAATGTTCTGGGGGGTATTAAACAGCTAATCCTATTTGTCAGACATTTATATAAACAGGCGTACAAGTACATTTCAAAAGTGTCTTGCTCAAGCTTCCAGATAGTTGATCACAAATTACTCAATAAAATGATCAAACACTGATTTAATTTAAATAGTGGGGTGGATGCAATAGGTCAACAAGACACTAGAGGGCAACAAAAGTCATTGTTGCTAATGTGTGTTATTTTCCTTGCAATAAAGATACTTGGAGGTGTTCAGATGATTAAGATGTCATTGGTCATTTTGGGCATATTTACCCGAGGAAGACCTGTATTTGGTTCAAAAGAGAGCTGTTTGCAGGTTCTCTTTAGATAGCAATTGTATGGATTTTGTTTTCAGTCAAGCACCTATCCACTGAGATTTTGTGGATGCGCACATGACTCTTATTAGAGTTATTGACTGAAAAATAAACATGGATATTAAACAGTACTTTTAGAGATTTGACAAGAAGCGTAACGATAGATTGCCAGTTCAATATCTCATGTTTGTAGTCCCCTTTTCAGTGTCGGCATACTATTTCCACACAGGAAAAAGGAATGGGAATTTTTTTCCCAACCTGTGCTTCAAATAGTGAAATAGATTAAATAAAACAGTTACATTTTCAAAGATAAAAGTAAGATTTTGATAAGAAAAAGTCATTGCTTAGTGTCTAATTTGTCTGTTAATAAAAAATAAAAAAAACAATAAAACAGACTCAGGGAATTTGACTTGCTAGTGTATACTTGTACAGTAACAAATGTACGAACTTACAATAAGCCATTGTCTTCTTCCTCTCCTCTCCTCTCCTCTCTTCTCTGTACAGCACAAGCACTTTACAGAGGACATCCAAACAAGACAGTATCGGTCTATTGAAGTCCTGATAGGAGCCGGCTACAGCACCCCTGCAGACATCTGGAGCACTGCCTGCATGGTAAGGAGAGCACATATATATATATATATATATATATATATATATATATATATATATATATATATATATATATATCTATACATACAGTACATTACATATACACATATACTTCTTTTTGAACATACACACACACACACATACACACTCAGCACAGAGTACAGTACGCTGTTTGATCTCTTGTAGGCTTTTGAGCTGGCTACTGGAGATTACTTGTTTGAGCCCCACTCTGGAGAGGACTACTCCCGTGATGAGGGTGAGTATTTAAGTCTTTGTGACGCACACTCAAAAAATTTTGGTTCCAAATATAGAAAGCCGTAGAAAACTTGTCATTTGAAAGTACTCCACAGAATCATGTCTGAATATCGTATATCATGACTGTGAGGCTTCGTCTGCAGTATGTTCTAGATGTGAGAGAAATTTTCAGTGTAAAAAAAAAAAAAAAAAAGCAAAGTGTCTTAAATGTTTCATGAATTGTTCTGATTAAAAATTAAAAAATTGCTATTGCTTTAATGTATTTTCAGGTGGAAAACTCTGATTGTGCGCTATTCAACTCAATTCTCCATTGTTCAAGTGCATTGCCACTAACTGCTCTAACGCTGCAAATTCAGCAATGCAGTCACAACATGAGAGAGTGCAAAAAACATTTAACAAATGTACACAGAGTACAGATTACACCAGGCACTCTAATCTCACATTATTTTCAAGCTTTGTCTCAATAAAAAAAAAGCTTAAAAATGAAATAGCTTTTTATTTCTATTTTCTAGTTTTGTGTATCACAAAAGTTTTTTTGAAGTTTAGACACCAGCGTTTGATTGTTGATTGTAGAAGGTGATGATTTTCGAGAACACAACACAGTTTCAAGTATGCATTTGCTGTTTTGCAGCCTTATCATCAAGTCTCAAAAGTGGAACTGTTGTTTCTGACAATGCATCCGAACAATGGACAACAACTCTATGAATTCCACACTGATTGCATTGTAAATGGATCAAAGAAAATTGCAGGCAGTGAGCTTAGTTTGAACTATAGCCATCCCTCTCCCCAAATCCCCCTATCCACTGTCAACTGTAAATCCTGTCCTTCAATTCTGCTGCTATGCCTCCACTCATCCTCACCCCGCTGTATGAACCCGGATTGTTCAAATGATATAGATACACAAAGAACTCACGCATCTCCTGTTATTGTGCTCAACATCTTTAGCACAGTTTCCAACAAAAACTGTAAAAATAAAGTGTAAGAGCGACATTAGTGAGTTGCTATATCCTGTGAGCGAATGTGTATCTATATTCAGGTCATGTTACTCTATCAAGCAAGTTCCTATATCTGCATGTAGGCTCATGTTCATATTCATGAACCCCACTCATTCTCTGTACTCTGTATCTCACGAAATACTACACATATTCATACTGTGCATCCTCATCCTCACCTCAATCCTTACATTTCTTCATCTCCTCTGATCTTTTGATATTTGCCAGCTCATTGTGTTATTTCTCTCCTTGCATGTGACACGCAGTTGACCCCATTTTGCATGTTCTGCACAGGCAGTAATCCACTGTCAGTTTTATCATGACATCGCCATTTACAGACAGAGACACACCTTTGATCCCCCACCATTGAGGCCAAATTGAAAATCTAGCTCCGGGTTGCACTTCACTCAGACCTGAATCTGAACGCATGCCCGCTTTTTATTCCAAGGCTGATCATTTCATTTCATCACCTCTCACCGTGGAGGCGCAGCTCACTAACACAGGTTTTTCTCCTTTACTGTCTGTGACTGTCTCTTTTTTCCTTCCTTTCCCCCTCTCTTCTTATTCCTCCCTCCCCCCGTGTCATCTTTTCTACCTGTCTTACCCACAATCCATCCTCTTTATGACTTCCTTACATTTTACTTTGATCCTTCTCTGTCAATGAATTCCCCCCTTCCTTGTCTTTCCCTTTCTCTCTTTGCATCTCCTTTTCTTTTTCTTTCTTTTTTTGCTGTCCTCCTTCCTTCCTATTTCCTCCCCTCTTCTCGCCCCTCCCACCTTCCTCTCTCCTCCGTAGACCACATAGCCCACATCATAGAGCTGCTGGGCTGTATTCCGAGGCACTTTGCGCTCTCTGGAAAATATTCCCGGGAGTTCTTCAACCGAAGAGGTAGCGCTGGACAGAGAGGCTGACGGCACTGAGACACACGGATGTGCAAAAACGGGCAAAAAACGGACACTAGCAGACAGCCGGGACACCGTATAGAGTCAAAGCCTATCTTGTGGATTTGATTTTTGGCGATGATTAATCAAAATTGCGACTGAAAACAGCGAGAGAGCAATCCTATAAAATCCAAACCACTTGAAGGTGTTTCACCAGCCGTCCCCCTGCGAGTGTGTCCACGCATTACCCGCCCAAGGCAGCCGTGTGTTTCAGCCCCATACAGCCAGTCGTGTTGATGTGTGCGCGTGTGTGTGTGCATGCCGTAATGCTGAACCGTGCCTGTTCCCTCTGTGATGTATGTGGTGGTGGGCAGACCACATCGCTCTGATCATGGAGCTCCTTGGGAAGGTCCCACGCAAAGTGGTCGCTGCCGGGAAGTACAGCCGAGAGTTTTTCTCCAAGAAAGGTAAACAACACCGTGGTTAGTGGTTGGTTAGGTGGAGGGTAGGCCTTGTTTTAGGGATGGTTACAGTATATGAAGAGCTGCGTAGAGTTCTTCAGACTGAGACTTAGTTATATGTGTAGTAAAGTTTTTTTATAGTAGTGCCACTGTCACTGTCTGTTTGGTTTCAGGTAAGTGAATTACTGCTAAAATGAATAATTAATTGTAGGGCTGGGCGATGATTCATTATTCATCATTACAGTGGATTGATTTTCATTGGTATTGCATCACACTGTATTTAGCTCACTTAGTATGTAGTTTCAGGTCAAGGTTTGTGTTTTTTCTTTTTCATGTCCTGTAAGAGATAAGTCACATGTTTATAAAAACACACATAAAAGCACACTCGCTTTGGCCTGAAGTAACAAATCATTTATGAAAAAAAAGTAATGATTTTAATAAATTCTGTTGCCCAATGAATAAATTGTGAATTCATCTGAGAAAATTTAATTTTTTTTCATTGCTTTGAACATCAGTTTGATTACTTTACATACACCTACAAGAAGAATATTTTTAATATTGTATCAAAGATTTATCGCCCATCCCTACTGAATTGACATTCGATTACTTAGTTGTAATTGTCGTAATCATCTGGCAATGAAATGCGGCAAATCTGTCAATTTAGTTCACTACAATCAAATGAAAAAGATTAATATAACCAAAAAATGTATTATCTTAATGTAGACTTTAGCAGACCGGCTTGTAGTTGACTAAACAATAAATTGAAAGCCAGATGTTTTGCCTTTATAATAATCTGATCAGCAATTGAATTTTGTGAATTAACAGCCAAAATTAGAGCTAGAAGTTATTAAAATGTACAGACTCTTGATTCAAGTTAGGATTAAAAACTTTACACACTTTGTCAAAGAAGCTAGTCTGGCTACAACATTACAATAAGTAATGCCCATACATTGAACAGCAAGGCTTTACCTTGACTCACTGATGAGCCTGGTAAGTGTACGGATCTGTGTTTGGTACAGCCGATAACCCTTGCACTCCCTCATTTATTCCCTTTTTTCTTTCCCTCGATCTCTTTCCCTTTTCTGCTCATATATTCTTCATATTGTGTCATGAGACCTGAATATTCTGCCTTTGATGTTGTCTCTATCTGAGGTCTGAGCCTGCACTTGATGTCTCAATGTTCTCCCTTTTATCTGTTAGCGCTCTGTTAATCTGCTCTGACTTTCACGCTCTGTCTCTCTGGGCTCCTCCTGTGCAGCGCAGTCGAGCGGCCTCGTTACCTTGTTTCCTTGAAAGAAGATACACTGATTGGGGACAAAAACAACTTAAACACGCTCAACTTTTTTTCAATAATACAGAGCAAAAGATTATAAACACGGAGCATTTTGTGACAATCAACCACAAAAAAAAGGATGTCTTGATAGCTGGTTTCCTTTTTCCCCATCTTGTGTTCTCCAATCAGTGTATGTGGAGGAGAGGTTACCATGGCAGCCACGGTTCGAGCTGGACTTTTGGTCTTGTTCGCTTCCATCATTAATAACGCTCTCATACTTTTTTTTTTTTTTTTTTTGTTCTCAGTCAGTCTTGTCCTCCCAGCCAATCATTTTCCTCCTCTCTTTAAAAATGAACACTTTCCTCTCCTTGTCTCTTTCCATTAATCGCCACTTCTCTGTCTCTTTCTGTCCACCCCTCGCCATCTGTTCTTGTGGTTTTCGGCCAAGACTCTACAGGTTTTCACCCCGTCGTTACAGCTACGCTTCAGCGCCTCGCTGATTAGCGCTCGTTCTAACGGAGCGGGTGAACTAATCAGTGAAATCAGCTGCTGTAGCGTTTGGCTGGAGCCTGCAGAGACATGGCCTGCTATGCCACCTGATTAAAGGGTCGGTTCACCTAAATAACCAGACAAGTCTTACGTACATCTAGTAGGATCTAGCTGTGCAGATATATGTTGTTTTAGCTATATTTTGAAATACTTTAATTTATCTGAAAAATGTAATAGAAATATAATTTTGGTTTTTAAAAAAACGTCATGATCAAGAGATCTGAGTTTTCAGGACTGAAAAGTATCGACACTAAATCTAAATTTTACCAATAAAAGGACTGATACAAGAAAAAAGCATACATCTTATGTTAAATCATGTTATTTGTGTCATTGAGAGTAAAATGATCAACAAAAAAACAATGCGTTAGTCTGTCTCCCTGTAGTTTCTCACTTCCCTACTCAGCCAGAAGCTAATTTGTTCCTTCTGATGATGTAAATCTTTGAAATGGGTCACAAATATATAGTTTCAGTAATTTCCTGAAACAGCTGGCCACTTTATTTTTTTGGCAGCAGACAGTGTATGTAGAATTTCCTCATAATAAATCACAGTGCCCACATTCATCATAATGACAGAACATGGCAGACAGTGTAATGGTGAGGCTCAGATGTTTTTTTTAATACTATTTAAACAAAATTGGAGCTCCATGGCATGAAGGCTTTGGCTACACAGAGTCTGATCCATTCATCATTAATTTAAAAAAAAAATTTGCCCTGTAAGTTAGAAAAATATTCCTTTTGCTATTTGGATGAACCGACTCTTCAAACATCACCGCTCTCCTCTCTACTCACTTCCTCCTGCGCTCTCATCGACTCTGCTCCGTTTCGCCCCCTGCAGGCGAGCTGCGACACATCACCAAGCTGAAGCCGTGGTCCCTGTTTGACGTGCTGGTGGAGAAGTACGGCTGGTCGCACGAAGACGCCGGCCACTTCACCCACTTCCTTCTGCCCATGCTGGAGATGGTGCCCGAGAAGAGGGCCTCGGCCGGCGAATGCCTCAACCACCCTTGGATCAACTCGTAGCCACAATCTTTGATCAGACGCCGTCCTCCCCCTGTCTCACCCCAACAGTTAGCTCTAACATTACCCCACCCCCCCCACCCACCCTCCACCGCCGCCACCCACCCCCAGCCTGTGGAACAACAGCATGGAGAGAAGCTGGAGACAAACTGTGTCGGAGTAGATAAGAAAGACTTATTTTTTCCTGCCCTTTCCCACACATCCGTTACGTGCTTATCTGGTAGGCTTAAGTCCCACACAAGCCCCTCGTCTTTTCCCAACGGAGATCACATGACATAGTAGCTGTGTCTTCCAAGACATCTCCCAAAAAGAACCAGATCATTTAAAGATGGATGCTGATCGCGCTGTAAAAGGGAGAAGTCAAGGCTTCTTCATCTTCCTCCTCTTCCGCAGATGTTAGCCAGCCCCTTCCATCTAATCTTCCCTGATTTCTCAGTTTCCAGTTGCGGGCCACTGACAGCTGCTGATCTCTTCAATGACACGAAAGAAAAGTCAGCGTGAAGCCCCGCCGCAGTGCTGATGGCTCAGAGCTCCATCTGCCATGACCTTTACAAAGCCAGGGCCTCAACACACAGACGAGCGTGTGTGTTTTGTTTAGCGACTAAGAACGAGCGGATGTGCCTGGGTTCAAGATCTGCCTACATAGATCCTTCCCCTCTCCTTCAGCCCAGTTGCCCAACTTGCTGCTTACCTTGCCTCCCTCACCCTGGCATGGAAGGAGCACCCACATCGAACAAAAAGTTTACAACCTGATTCTGATTTCTTCCACAAATCCCATCCGAACAAGCTCCTTTTACCCATTTAGGTCCCCATTTTCACATCCCCATCCTTTCCTAAATGAGCTGCATGCTCCTGCTGGGGCAGCCCACCACAGAGAACTGGAGGGCAGCCAGTCCTCCAGGGGGCACCACACTGACAGTTGCCACTCTGATAGAGACAAACAGACAAAGTGCGGGATGAGCAAAAAACAAAAATACAATCAATTTAACACAGAGGAGGACTGCCTGGTCTTTAAAGACTATTTTTAAAAATGCATGGAGAGACCGATGGATCAGCATGAACGGATATGACAAACGGACGATGGATGCGTTATTTTATTTGTGCATTTCATTGGTTTCTTTCCCGTTTCATCACCTCTCTTGGACATTCTGTTAGAAAGAATTACGTTAGGATATTTTGGTGCCCCCCCCCCATCTGAGGAAGGTAATAATCTTCCAACCCTTTCCTCTCCAGCCTTTGACATTCCTGAATCTCAGTCCACCATTCCTGACTTTTATTCCCAGAACAATTATGTTTAGTCCTGCTGTGACACGTTTACCTGATCTTATTGGAACTATCCCACCCCCCATTTCTCTCCCTACATAGGTACCCTTGAGGAACCTGAGCTTCTCCAGAGAGGGGATGGTCACATGGAGGTTGCACTTGTCTTTGTAGATGTCCTTCAGGGATTTGAAACCTTTGTACATAGAACTGAGATCTTGCAACGCAGATAAGCGACCGTGGACAAAGTTTCAACACACAAGCATCATTCCAAAAAAAAAAAAAAAAAAAAACAGAGGCTGTCGTTGGCATAACTTGACTTCCTCTGATACAGTTGGGGGAGGTGCACCGCCACAGCATCGGCCCTGGAGGAATGTTCAGACTGAACTGCACCACCTGGTGGCTCAATGAGAGCATCGCATTGCCACACACTGCTGCTGCTCTCAGTGCCAACGCTCCAAGACGTTCCACTTTATCTCTCCACTTAATCTCTATTTCTCTGTCACACACACACACACACACAGACACACAGAAAAATCTCGCATCATCACAATTAGTCCAGTTGCCTATTTTTCGCAATAAATGAAAAAAGATGAGTATAAGTAAATGGTGAGATATTTTTAAAAAGTATTTAATTCATTAAAAAAAAGAGAAAAAAGAAAACAACTTTTCTCTGGTTGTTGTGACCGTGACAGAATCTCGTCTTATACTGAGGTGATTGTGTTTGTCTAATAGAGATGTTTTTATTTCTTTTGTCATTATTATTATTATTATTAATTATTATTATTGAGAGATTTTTTTTACACAGTTGTCACCTCTCCCCTCCCTCCTTACTTGAACAGTGCTGCTCTGTCTGGGCTCTTGATGGTGATTAAAAAAAAATCAACAGTTTTGCAATAAAGGGTATGTGATGAGTTTTTTTGCACCAAAACCTCCTGATCTCACTCTTTCAGCCATGCTGACTGTTCTTCCTGATGACATTGACAGAATCGCGTCTCTTGTCTGTGTTTTTCATTGACAGATTTAATAAAATTGTAAATTAATGGATCCCGTGCCCTTGATGTAGTGAATTCTCTGTTTTTAAGCTGCATCAACTTCACCAAACCGGTCAGAAAACGTGCGACTGGTCACTCGAGGCAACAAAGGAAAGAGAAAAATCAATTAGCATATATTCCCTTTTTATTGATACACATAATTCAAACAATTTTAATGGAAAATGAAAAGACATGGGTCAGTTGTGAGTACAGTTAGCTAAAGGCCTCATATTGTAAATGTAGTCTATAAGGACAAATGTTTCAGTACATTATGATTCACAATAAGAAAATATGGCCCATTACACATTATCTAAGATGCAATAAAAGACATCCTGAGATCAATATTAGTCATTAAAAAGTTAAAAATATGCTTTAGATTATCAACAAGGGATCATTGCACTATTTTCTTTTGCACTTTAAATCACTTCAAATGGTCTCTGATACCATCTGCGTGTCTGACTCCATTAGCACTCAATAAACAAGTGCTGCCTCACGTGAAATGGATGTACTCTCGTTCATTAGGCTCAGTTTAGATGTGCCTTGAAGCCGATTTCAGTGGGTGAAATGTTTGAACCAGACAGCAGAGCATGAGATATGATGAGGTATTTATGATATAAACTGCTAAATGTAGTGAGGACGTTGATCTTGTGGTCCACAGTGGAATATTTCCTTATGAGGACACGTGTTGTATTTTATAGATGCACTATGCTGTATGTACACAGCATAAAGGGCTTCATAGCTGTGTATTGACTTGCAGGTGCCTGTCTGTGTGTGGTCCACTGGTCCACTCGAGCTCTGTGTGCGTGGGTGCGTGTTTGTATGTATGTGTGTGTCAGAGCAGTGAGGCACAGTTCTTTAGCAGCAGAGGTTTGGCCAAATCGAGGATGTCCAAGTTTGGATCCAGTGACCTGCCCAGACCCTCCAGCACCATGATCGCAAACACAATGGAGGCGAAGTTACTCTCCAGCTTCACCTGAAAAACAGTAACGACGTCGGTTTAAGTTCTGTTGGTGGTTCAATACTTAAGTTTAGTGCAAAACTAAACCTAAACAAAGCAGTTTGTAAGGTTGACAGCTCAGCAACCACCTTTTTTCCATCAGTTATCACATTATGATTGTTCTTTGAATAAGCTTTTATTGCTCTAAGGATTCAGGATTCATTTCTAATTAATCTGTTGATCATTTTCTCGATTAATTCATTAGTCGTTTGGTCCATAAAATGTCCAAGGAAATGAAAATAGGCACATTTAAGAAGCTGAAAAAAAATAATTTTGATACCTAAAACAATTACTCAAAACGATTATGGTGATTAATTTAATAGATGACTATTAATCGATGAACTGACTAATTGTTGCGCTGAGCTGATGTGCTCTCTTCATCAGTGAGGGAAATTCCACTGCAAAAGATAACGCTTACTTGGTCCATAAACAATTACTGAATCTTCAGGTTGAGTCTCTAATGGCAGTGTGCAAACTGACAATACGTATAACATGTACCTTAAATAAATAGGAAGACACACACTCACATTCACACCTAGGGGACAATTTTAGAGTTAGAGTCACCAATTAACCTAACCTGCATGTCTTTGGATTGTGGGAGGAAGCTGGAGAACCCACTCAGGCACAGGGAGAACATGCAAACTCTACACAGATTTAATTCAGTTCAGTTTTATTCATAAAGCGACAAATCACAACAAAAGTCATCTCACAACACTTTACACATCAGGTCTGGACCATACTCTAATATTATGTCAAATGTTCTGAACAAAATGTGGTTGGTGAGTGTTTGCTCAACATAATGAATATAACTCAATGTTTTACCTTGTGTTTGATAAGTAGACCAAAGACTCTGGAGAGCAGGTCACCCACTTGGATCTGTAAGCACGACACAAACCCAATCAACAAACCACATCAATAATAATCAGTGATTGTTTTTTTAAAGTCACTGAACACGTTAACCAGAAAATAAGACATTTTAAATGGTTGAATACTTCCTGTTGATGGTTATTTATCAAAGTGGTAAATAACAGGGAAACCTGTCGGTACATTTTTCTCTTTTAGCCCAACTTCCTGTTAATCTATGTTTAAGTTATTTCACTGGCACATATTCTGATAAAAATGAATGGGCCTTTGCAAAGCAGTGAAAAGAGAATCATGCTAAGAAAATCATTCATGCACTTGTAATGCAATTTGTCTAATTTGCACATTCATTTTCATTCTACGCAAGGACGAAGAGAACTGGAAGCAAAAAAATAATAATAAGCAAATGGTGCTTATTAAATCATTACAGAGCACACAAGAAGCATAAAACCAGACGAAAACAGATATTAAACCGCGGTGTATTATTGTCATAACAATCACACAACAATGTCAAAAATTAAATTTCTTCTCCCTTATGTCCTCAACAGCTGAACACAGTAACATAATAACCATAACCATCACAGAGGCATCATCACCACGCAGCCCTGCAACACAAACACAAATCAGACACGATAAGAAAGCACAAATCTGGTTTAGTACCTTTCCCAGAGAGAGGGTGTTGCTGAGGGCATGGTCCACCAACTGGGCCATCTCCTTCTTAAACTGTGGCACGTCTTTGCACTCACTGGCCCGAGCATGATTCAGGATCAACTCTGCCACTCGCTCACCCTGAAGGAAAAGAAAACAAAACCACAGCGTCATTTAGTAGAAGCTACAGACTGTGTTCCTTTGTTGTTTGATATTTTCTCTGTCTAGGAAGCTTTTCCGTCAGTTAACGGCTGATTGGATTTGCTGTGGTGCCGTTAAAGATTTAGCAATGTGTAAAACAAGTTGTTAAATATGTTCTGTGTTCTGTAATATATCCCTGTAAAGAGCAAAATATCTTCATTTCTATGATATTCCCTGATGTCCACACAGGTTTATTCCTGAAATTCCTGATCTGGAAGTCACCTAAGGCTACACGATATTTAAGAAGGTAAATGGCCCGGTAATACTCCTTTTAAACAGTACTTCAGTCACTTGTTTGCGGGAACACATTTCATTAAACTAAGTGAAACTGCTATACATAGTTTAAAAAATAGCTTATTCATAATGTTGAAGCAATTCCAAACATCCATCTAAATGAAACTTTCATATATATGAGAGTTTTAAAAATTTTGTTTTGTGTCATCCTTTTTCATGATTTCAGTAAAACTAGCACTGAAAGTTTGGACTATGTAGTAAGACATGTAAAGTCCTTTCATCCGCTTTCCTTTGCTATTGCCTCAGTTCAGCATGGGAACTTCCTGCATGCCCTTTTCCCCTCTTTACCTGACGCAGCACCACAGCTGTGAAGACGGCCCTGAAGTTGGAGAGATCGTAGTCACTGAGCTGAGCTACGATGCCGGCGTCCAGCAGCACCAACTGGAGAGGATACGGGTCGGGCCTGACGCTGACCACCACCGTGTCCCACAAGTCAGTGAGGGTGGTCTTACCGTGGGCCTCCCCTGAGACACCGTCGCTGGAACCAGGGAGAGGCCCCAAACGCTGAACCAGAATGTTTCCAGGATGGAGATCCCCGTGGACAAAGTTGTCCACAAAAACCTGGAATACCGACATACAGATGGACAAAGAGATAAATAAAACTGTAATTCTCTTTACACAGAACGCACATAAAAAAAACACAGCAGGTGACGTATCTTACCATTTTCAGCATGGTGTCCACTCCCATCCTGGCTATCTTCTGCTTCACCTCCTGAGGAATCTCCGATCGCAGGTAGTTGGATATGGGCTCACTCTCCTGAACAAAAAATTTCATCAGCTCAGCCAGAATAATTCTATATTGCTGCAAAATCACAAATACTGTGTCACATTGTGTCACTAAAGAAGACAACAGTTCGCTAATAAGATGGGTGTGTTTGATATTCCCCGTGACTTGCTTGTACTGGACTACACACGTGGAAGTCAATCTATCACACAATCATTCACTGAGAGTTTTCCTTGGTTTTTAAACTCTTCTTTACTCACTTCAAAAGTTTCCACTAGAATGGTTCTGGTGACAAATGGTCGCAAAGGAGTTGGGAACTTGACATAGTCCACGTCGCGGAAATTATCCCGGAAACGCTCCATGTTCCTGGCCTCAAAACGGAGATCAATCTGAAACAAAAGTTCGGGCAGATCACAGGAATGGTTACACTCCTCCGGCTTCTTTTTTAGGAGATTTTTTCCTTCTCCTTTTCTTCTAACACTCAAACATGCACGTAAATTCAGAGCCGTCTTTACTGATCACAAAACAACTCATGAGTGTAATTTAGGACATAAGGTGAGCACAAAGTCAAACAGCTTTTGAGGCGAAATTTAAATGTGAGGGCAGCTAAAAATGCCTACCTGTTTGATCATTAGCTTCTCAAACTCTGCCACTACCTCGCACAGACTGAGCCACTTGAGTCCGGGCAGGCAGTGCAGTAGCCAGCTGCCTGCTTTCATCAGCAGGAGGTCGATTTCCACCTGCCTCCTGATGCCTGGATGGACCACCTGTAACGCACCAGAAATGATTTACAAAAGCACACACTGACTAGGTCGCAACATGAACATACTTTTCTCCAGTGAGGCTTTTTTGTGATCTTCATGCTCACCTTGATAGCTACAGGTATAAGATGCTCCTTCTCTGCGCTGCTCTCCTCATGCAGCCCCTCTGGGTGGCTTCTCTCCTCGTAGGCCTCCTCCTCCTTACTCCCCGTCCAGAGCTGCCACAGGGAGCTGGCTACTCCTCTCAGACCGGGGATCTCCCAGGCTTCCAGCAGGTCTTCCCTCTCCATATCCTCCACCAGCGATTGGAAGTCCGGGTCCTCCACCTGGTCCACCTTCGCCCAGCCTCTGTACACTTGGGCCACGCATCCCGAACCCACCGGCTCTTTGCTCTCGAACACGAGAAACCTCCTCCAGGCCTCCCCGAAAGCCCTGCGGAGGCACTGCTTGGTGTGGGCCCAGGAGTGGGGGCGCACCTTCACGTGGAGCCTGGAGAAGCGCTCGCAGAACTCCTGGGAGAAGATGTCCCGCCTGGTGCTGGCCCACTGACCCAGCTTGATGAAGGTGGGTCCAGATGTTTCGGTCACCCAGAGCAGGGCCTCCAGCCAGCCGGACGCCCAGCGAGGAGACAGCAAGACCAAGGGGGAGAGGAGCAGAAGGGGGCCAAATTTGAGGAGAAGCACCAAAGCACGGAGGCTCAGGCGGAGGAGAAACACGACTTTGTGCACTTGGACTTTGGCTAGAGACTTTCTGTCCTTTGTGAATTGGGATGGAAGAACTGCTTCCTGGCATGTGGCCACACAGGATGATGCACTGACTGCACCCCAGCACAGCAGTGTCACCTTGGGTATCTGGGTTAAAATCTGCCCTCTTTTAAGAAAGCACGTCCTGGAGGGAGTCCGGATGAGTCTGGTTCTTGTGAAGGAGCCTGCTCTCTGCACGGTGCACCTCAGACTGAGGAGGACCGTCCTGGCTCCCAAGGCCACCATGGTCACAACGGCTTTATGCACAGACTGTGATCAAAACTAGTCCAGGAGGTGAGGTGGTCCACATGTGTCTGTCTTGTGTAACGAAATACCCTTTTTGCAAAACCATCGGTGCAGGTGACCCTTAACAAACCTGTTTTACTTACAAATTCGTGGTCTTACACTGGCGGTAGGGAGGTGGATTTGCTTCTTTCCCTGCGAAAGACGTCTCATGGTTCATCTGGAGTCACAGCAGCCTAAAATATCCTGTGTGTCCATTGAGAGCAGATGATCCATGAAAACATCGCAATGACAGCCGCTTCACATCCGGGTGTGACGTAAGGAGGACGCAAGGTCACGTGGTGTCGTCTTAAAAGTAAAATATTTCTTTTCTATTTATTTTAATTTATTGTTTTATTTTCTTTACCGTGGAAGCCAATTTCTGCATAAGTGAAATATATCGATAAAGTTTCTAATTTTTTAAATGCTAAGTCAAACTATTGGAAAATCTTCTCGTTATTTTAAGACAATAACTAATTATTTTGAGACGATAAATCATTATTTTATTATATTTAGTCATTGTTTCGCAAGGGTTTTCATTATAATGACTTTTAGAGGATCGTTGTAATTATCAGTAGCGGAAATGAGACGTGAATTGTCCTGCAGATGGAGACACAGCCCAGATTAATTCTCCTCTCCTCCTTTTTCTTCTACCCAAAGGAAACAAGGACAAGAAAGGAGGAAACAAGGATGAAAGACTGAGCAAAATTATTTATTTACAGTCGCTGGTTTATAGACTTTTTAACACAGCAGACATTTTGATTTATCACAGCAGGGCAAGCAAGAGTGGGGCTACAAATATCAAAGGCTGCGTCCCATTTAGTGTATGTATTATGTATAATACCTGGTTCATCTAAATGGGAGACAGCCTTCATCAGTGTTATTTAAAATTTGCTTCTGCTTTTACATGTGAATATAGCTGCTATGAAAAAGGTCTTTACATCATGTTATTCCACACTACAACTGAACTGGGCCTGCCACATGAGTTTATCGTGCTATAAATAAAACTAACTCTTAAAAATGTCTATTTGTAGCTAAATTTTAAGGAGCGGACTAATGTCTGCAGCTAAGAAGGCAAGAATCTTTCTAAGCAAGTTAAATGCTTCACGAGAGAAAGAAAGATAAAGAGGTAACAAAGTTTATAAAGATATAAACAAGTGTGATGTAGCTTTATTTTCTTTGTTAATCAATTCATTGCTTGATTTATAGAAAAAATTGTGAAAACCTCTGTGTGCCCCTCAAAAGTTTCCCTAAAGCCCTTTGCCACATTTTGTATCTGATCATCATAAAGTAACCAAAGAAATTCAGTTTACTATCAAACAGGACAAAGAAAGGCTGCGTATCCGCTCATCTGAAAAGTTTTAAGCAAAGAAATCTTTGACATGGTTCTTTAAAAAATGTGTTAAACAATCTATTGACCTTCGAACTTAGCTGTGATTTCATTTCTGTCTATTGACTAAATGATTACTTGTCTGAACAGGTCCAACAAAGGACACACAGTATATAGAATGTAAAATTACAGCAGAGTTTCCTTAAGGGGTGTCAGGATTTATGGCAGTGGCATTGAAATGCACTTCCTCATAGGATACTCTGTGTTTTCCTGAACAAAGTTCCTATGCGATGACTTAAGAGCTGCTTCATTAATTTTCTGCAGTGTTGGTATGGCTAGCAGAATCTGTCTCTGGGTCATAAAGGAAAGGAGGACGCAGGGAACAAAACACACCGTGGGTTTGATTTCATTGTCATTTCCTCTGCCTAAACTGGAGCTCTTGCAAACGGCCAACTCTGCACCGTTAAAGGACTGAGAACTCGTCCTAGCCGTGTTCCCAGTCACGGTGTGAGTCCCCTGGACAGTGGGCTCAGTGCACTCCCAGGGTCCCAGCTGTAGGCCCGATAGAGGACTCAGCAACACAATAAGGTGGGATAAACGCCAAACAGATGTTACTAGCCCCCACCGCCCACCCTGATCCCCCCATAGCTATTGATGGACAAGCCTGGCTTTTCAGATCTCTCTTGCATTTCAAAGGCGAGGTCATGGTTTGGGCTCAGAGGTCAGCAGGATAGTCGCTCCGCTGAGGCGATGCTGTGAAGGCTGCTCAGTGAAATGACTGTGTTTATGTGCAGTTTTTAGATGCTTTTACATGACTTGGGTATTTCTATTCCCAACTCTTGTTCAACTATATTTATTTGACAGTTATAGTTACTATTTACTTCTCAAAGTCAGATATCACATACAAAACAAATAGTCATCTTAAATAATACAATGCATTGTTAGAGATGAAACTACCAAACGGTATTTAAAGTTGTTACAACAAAGTGACAAAATGACACTACAGTATTAAACAGTGGCTGAACCATGAATGCTTTAGTAATAATTTTCAAATATTATTTTATAATGATAATATAATTCTAAAATTCTGTATGATCATTATATTTATTTTCTTTTAGCTGATAATTGTTGAGCAGGTTAATAATTAATCCCGCTGGTCATCAGTATGCCGCCCTTGTTCTGTGCTCTCTCACTTTTCTTCCACTCTTTCCACAGGACCATTGAGTTACATTGAGTTGCAGCCCTGGGCCTGATGGTGAGCTCAACTCTCCCAGTTTGTATTCTCTCAGTGAGCAGAGGTCAGCGGTAATCAACCAAACATTGCCAAACAATCTTCTGTCTGAGAACGCTTCGTCTCACCACACACTGCATTCAGCACACACATTACTTGTGTTTATACACGGCTTGTTGTTGTTGTTGTTGTTGACTGGCACATGTGAGCAGTAAACATCTTCAAACAGAGATAAAGTAGATGGACATGTTGTCCCCTCATTGAGAGAGGAAGTGCGGCCCTTGGGCTTCTTTAATTGGCTCCCACAGGAGGCTTTTATTTATGTATTCAGTTGTGCTCTGCTTTGCCCCTTCCTGCTCCATTCCTTCTTCTTCTTCTCCTTTTTTTTTTGAACAGGACACTTGGTTTCCCCAGCAACCAGGGCTCCAATCGCCCGGCCAGCTGCAGATTAGTTCAGCGGTGGGGGGTTTGGGTAGGTGGGAGGGGATGTGGAAGGGGGGGGTGGTGATGATGGAAAATGGAGAGGGAGGAGAGAGAGAAGGAGGGAGAAGGGGGTGGCATGAGGGAAGGAGGGGTGGGAAAAGTTTTGAGAAGGGGAGAGAAAGGAGAGAGCCAGCGTCATTGAGAGATAGCAGTCCAAATGAGTGAGTGTGCGCCTGAGAGCTGAGAGTGCAGAAGGAGCTGTAAACATCTGAGCTCCGGAGGCTGGACGGGAGGAGGGATTTCCCTGATTTTGTGCCTTTTTCAAACTTTTTTTGTGCGCCTGGAGTTTCCTTCTGTTTCCTTCTCTGTGTGTATATGTGGAAGGTACAAGCAGGGGCTATGCAAAGTGAGCGAAGTCAGAGGCAGGGGTAGGGGTGCACACAGTGTGGACGAAGGAGAAAGAGAGAGGGAAAAGGACAAGCTGCTCTGAAGGAAAGGAGCCATGCAAGTGGATGCTGTCTTCTGCGGAGTCAGGTTACGCAAAATGAGAAACTACTCCAAGAGCACTTCATCAGGGCTCACCCAGCTCAGAAAGGTAATGTCAATTTGTGACAGTGTGTGTTTGCATGTTTTTTTCCCTCCTACTTTTTTAAAGATTAAAGAAGTTACAGTGAAAATCTGGATTTGCTTCTGTACAGCATTTTGAACTTATGTAGATTGAGATGATATATTTTTTAATGTGTAACAGATGATCTGCTCAGTCTGAAAATCACGTGAATTGTTAGAGGATCCATCTTCATGCATATGCATCTGCTTAGACCTTTCAAATATCCTCTGCTGTCTAAATGTAGCTTGGGTGACCTTGAATGTCTCTGCGTGCATGTGTGTGTCCATGTACAGAATGTGCGCCTATGCATGTTTAAAGTGCTATATGGATGGCAAATGTTAGGATGGGGTTTAGTCTGTGTTTATTTGACCCATATTTCATTCTGGATGGCTTTGGCTGCAGTTAAAGTATGCCTGAGTGTTGCTCAAGGAGCCAGTCTCAAACTGTCTGCACCAAGTCCATTACTGCTGCCCACAAGAGACTCATCTGTACCTCACTGAAGTATATGAGCACACGTGAGCACACACGCACCCACTCTCACATACACACACACACTCTCAATGGCTGTCAGCCCTCATCTGCTTATTAAATGAAAACAAATTGCCATTTGCTGAACAGTCAGAGTGCGCACTAAAACCCATCACATTCCAAACCGGCTTGTTGAGGGGGAAAGGGAGAAAAGAGGAGAGGATAAGTGAGATGAGCATTCTTCACTGTGAACAAAGGCACCTTTTCATGCAGAGTCCCAGTCCCTGTATTGTTGTGAGGAGGCAGGCAGGGGTGGAGACCTCCCCAGGGAGGACGGAAGAGTTCAGGTGGCTTCAACATGTCAGTTTTTTTCAAGGATTAGTACTAACAGTTTGTTTGCATGTTCAGGACCAGGGTTTGGAAGCTTTACATTGTATGAAGAATGAATAGATATGTGTGTTTCAACTTTTGGCCACTTTTTTGTGACAGTTTTTACATTTTCTCATTTAGCCACCTTCTTCCTTGTGGCCTTTGAAAATAATACTCAGATGCACAGAAGGTGATGCATTTTGGATTTCTAGGATTCAGAACCAGCAGTTCATTTTGAATATACAGACAAATTGTACAATTAGCACAAGCAGGGGTAACTATAATTACTAGGCTAAACAGACTCAGAGAGCAGCACCGCCTGCAAAATGAGTCTGTTTAGCATAGTAATTATAAATGAATAAATGAATGATAAATAAATGAAAAAGATATGATAATATTGGCCACACTGATTGCCAAGTGATTAGAGGAAACATCTGTAAAAAGCACAAGAGCAATGAATACCTATTAACAAAGACACTGCCAAAATACAGAAAAGGTGAATTACTGTAAGAAGTCGATGTGTTCCAGGAGAAATAAAAAGGATAATGATGAAAAATAGTGATAGGTAAACGCACCATGTGGAGTCTTTATTGTAAGCAAACCCAGTTTTGTTGAGATTTCTCAGCAGGATGAACCCTTAAAGCACAGCAGACATCTTAACTGCATTTCCTACTTCGTGAAACACAAATTTCATTTCATTCAAACATTTCATTGTTTGGAAATATTGTGAAACTTGTGAACCAAATTCTTCATCTGTTAATTGCTGTATCGTTACCTTGCTGCCACAAACTTATAATATGTGGATTAACAGAAAACAGGGAGGACTTGTACTGTATTTTCCTTCAATAGACATTTGTTGTTTTTTTTTAGGTTAACAATAGTTTTATTTACCAATTGGGCAGGTTAATGTAAAGACTAACAACTAATGTGCTGTTTTTCAGCAGAGATGGGAATGTCCACTTCATTACTGCTTAATTACTTCTTATTTGATGGTGGCATGTGTATACAAAGTGTGGTTTTTGCACATAGAACTCATGATACAAACAATTTAGGGAACTTTTTTTTTAACAACATATCACTTTACACTGCCACGAGTGGTTAGAAACTTAAAACAAGTTAGATGCACATGCACATATGGGTGTATCTGTGTGCTGTGATGCTGTCATACCACAGTGCATCAGGAATGTTTGCTGTGTCCTATAGGCACTGACCCTTGAGAGATGGTTATCAATCAGCCAACATAATCCATCTCAGCAGCTTCCTCTGACCATTTAGTTAAGCCCACTGGGCAATCATTAAACCCAAGACCCCTTCAACATTCAACACTGGAACCTTTTACTTAATGTGCTTGATTGTAATAGCAGCTGGAGTGTCGACTTTCTGTAGCTTTGTATCTTAAATTCAGATTTATTCTCACCTTGGCATAAATGAACAGCTCGAGCAGGTCAACAGGAGTTTTTACCAACCACAAATCAACATTCCTCCACTCTCCTGTTTCTGTCTGTCCTGAGGTTGTATTTACTTAACTGGGTAAGGTTGGGAGTTTATTGAATTGAGACTGGCTGACTCTATGGCACTGAGAAGAGGTTTATAGAGTTGGAGATAAAGAATCAGGGACTGTCTGTCTGCTAGTCTGCAAGATTGTAATAAGTGGGCTGCAATCTTGTAAAGGGGCTCTGGTGCGTGTGTGTGCGTGTTACCAGAGTTACTATCACACACAGTGGTCTGTCAGATTGGGTCAGCTGTTTACATTCTGAGTCTGGGGCAGAGGCTGACCGTCTGCATGACTGCTGTGCAGGACAATGTGCACTGTGGTGGAGAAGAGGGTATTTGTGACCGACCTTGTAGTCATCACGAAAGATATTCTCACTCTCAATGCCGCAGTCTTCCCTCTCCGTGATTCATTTTACTCTAAGATGCAAGCTCATTCGTTCGTTCAGGGCATCTTCTCTGATTGCACATTATCTCTGTTTCTTTCTCTCTTTCTTTCTCACTAAAATATGGGCACACTCACACTCATGGCATTCTCACTCAGAGCCGGCCTATCTTTTCACTCTCTGTGACTCATGATTTTGTGTGTGCACACGCTGACATAAACACATCCTAACATATCAACACATGCGGCACACAAGGTCTTAAATATTCTCAGTGAACTGTATTTTTCATTAGTGTGCATGCTTCATAAATGGGAAAGAACTCAAGCACCAGATGTTTAGTATCGTGACAAGTCTGTCATCTTTCACAGCTGAATGAGCTTGTTACTTTCTTTCTTGGAAGCGTGCTGAAGTGGAGAAGTCAGTCTTGGTGATGTGTATGAGTCATTACAGTGCAAAACCATCCAGGAAAACAGTGTTTAGCTTCGGGCTGACACTGTGGGCTCAATTTAGGAGAAACTTAACCATTAGATGCCTGACACGATTTACTTTTAAGAAACATGTACAATCGCTGTGCATGTGTTTGTGTAAGGGCACATGTACTGCATAGTGTGTTTGTGTATAGGTGTCTCTGTGTGATAGCAGATGCAACCACTGACATCTGTCTTGTGTATTGTTTTCTGCCCTGAAAAGTGATAGCAGGGCTTTCGGAGGTTACAGCCCATCAACCCCTCCCCTTACAGGAACTGGCTTTTGACAGTCACTCTGCAGGGGCGGCCTACAACTTAAAGACCCCACTGGGCTGATGCCCCGCTGTCCCCGGGCTGCTGTTGTTGCCGGGGTGATGTGCTCAGAAAGAATGTGTCCTGTGGTGATGGTGAAAGAATTCCTCTTGTTTCAAAGATATGGTGGCGGGTATTGTCCGCGATGTTGGTAGATGGCAATGGGTTTATCAAAAACAACCCAAACCCCCTACTCACACACACACACATGCGGATGCATGGATAATGCA
The DNA here is from genome assembly GCA_023238725.1 of Scortum barcoo. NCBI lineage: Eukaryota > Metazoa > Chordata > Actinopteri > Centrarchiformes > Terapontidae > Scortum > Scortum barcoo. Next base: position 8,613,147 of record CM041536.1, on the reverse strand, counting down.
CTCCATCTTAAACACCCCTAACCTTGTCCTTGTAAGGGTCAAACCAACACACATACATATATGCATGCATGGATAATGCATACCATCACACTGGATACGAGAGGCATTTATCCAGTTGGCAGCTGGCCATGGTTTTTTCATTAGATGCACCGTTAACCCCGACACACAAACTCTTTCTCTCACAGCCTGTCGCTTGCAAGCTGTTGCTCTGTCTGGCATTTTCACTCTGCTAAGTGTCTGTTGTATTAAAAAGAAATCGGACCACGGCTTGAGAAAAAATGGTTGTTGGGATTCTAATTGGGACATTTAACAGGACAAGGCAGGCTGAATCTCTGTCCTGCGTTGTTTTCACAGACTGCAGTACAGACTGTGAATCTCTAGATTAGTCTGGAGAGACGGGCAAAGACACAGGCAACAACAGTCTGATGGCGGGGTATTAGATGTGGGCTGGGAGAATCATCACAGCAAACCGACACTGATGAAGACCATCCAAAAGCTTGTTTCCAGCTTGGTTTGGCTTTACAGCCTGTGCCCACTGGCAGCATGTGTCTGTGGCACAGACCCGAACACACACAACCCAGAACACACACATAAACACATGCATAAAAAAGGCTTGTATGTGGGGAAGGCTGCTGTCTGGAAAGGAATGCATCTATCCGGGTTCAAAGTTGAACTCTAATTTGGTTGTACAGCTCGTTGATTTAGGCTCCAGTTGCCATGGTCTAATGAGGATTCCAAGAATGGGAAAAGGTTACCGCATGCTTTGCTAGTTTGGTTATGTGCAGCGTGTGTTTGTATAATATTTGAGATGGAAAAAATATAATAGCAATGAGCTGTGAATCATTTAAGGAGTTCCAGCGTGTTTCTTCTCTTCTCTTCTTCTTCTTTCTCTTCTTTTCTCTTCCCATGCAGCCATGGCTGAGAATGAGAAGAATTTTGTTTACCTGTCAATTTAAGGATCCACTCTATAATGAGAATTAAACAGTGTCTGGAGGTTCATCCAAGTGTAACAGCTTAACGAGTAGATACTCCAGATACGCTGCAGACACAGAGGAGCTTTGATCACGCCAAATCATATCTAAACAGTGTCTTGTTAATACTAGAGCTGGGTAAATAGTAGTTATCTCTTTGTCTGTCTCCAGTGTAATGATGTTTACAATAATCTCATCCTTTATTACATTGTTATATAGTGTCATGTTGTAACTGCTGAGCCTGGTGTCAGTCTACATCAGTCCTTTTTTCAGTTCTGTATAGCTGTCTAGTTTGGATATGGATAGGCTCAGTTTTAGCCTTTAAGTGTTATATTGTCCAGTATTTGTAAAATACTGTAATGCTGAAATAATGAATCAATCAGTTGATCAGCAGACATGTTATTTGCTCTTCACAGCTTCAGAAATGGCTAGATTAGGGTGACTTTCTTTTATATAAATAAAAATAAATTTTTTTTTAAAAATAAAAAATAAAAAATCCTTGAATCCTTGAATCCTTGAATATTATGGTGTACATAATTAAACTTACATAAACATTACATTTATAACCCTAATAACTGTTAGCACTCTGTGACCATACAACTACAGTAACAGACATAAAATTGAGATACCTATAAAGAATGTAAAAATGGGCAAACAGATGAGATATAGCTGCATGAACAACCTGCTCACTCATTGTTCCTCAACCATGCAGCAGTTTACTCTGATTTAGTCTTTTCTAACTGCGTAAAATTAAAACTGCATTCGCCAAGTGTTGAGCACAATTTGTCCTGAGGTTTCTGAGGAGATGACGATGGAAACGCACTCCCTTAGATCAGTTTGGTTTGGCTCGTTTCATTGGTGCTAAACAGCCCTCTTCATTTCAGTCATTTCTTTGTCCACCAGCGGTCTTGGCCCAGGCTCACAGTTGTCGGTCACGGGGAGTGTGGAGGTCAAAAACGTCGGCTCTGACTCCGACTCTGGAGTTTACACTCCGGAAGAGCACTTTCCCAAGCTCTCGCCTTGCTCGGCTCCCCCGGGGATCGGCGGGTGAATTATAAAAATCTGTTGCTGTGCAGGCATGCAGAGGAGCAGGGGAGCAGGGATGGGACGGGGGAGCTCTGGTGGGAATTCTCCAGCAGACCCCTTAAAATGTCAAGGGGGGAAAAAAACAGGAAGGATAAGGAGAGGAGCGGATTTTGGCATTGGAGCTCAGCTTAGAGACTGCGGCTTGGAGGAGAAATTTGATCCGGGGCTCAGAGAATAATGTTAGTGTGCTCAAGAAGCCAGGTTATTGTTGAAAGGATCTGTAGGTCCACTCACTGCTGCACATTCACTGTGGCTGAGCCTGTTTTAGAGAGGAAAGGTTTTACCATTAGGCTTAAAAATCCCACATTGTGTGTCAGCACAGTGTAATATCATATAGCTGTAAATACTGCTCACTGTAGGGTGTCTTTTTTTCTCTGTGAGTGATAGTGTATTCAATGACACGTCCTCATGTGTCTGTAAAACCCAGGCCCTTTGGGTGTTGTTAACAGCAGAGACAGGTATCATCTGAGGTGTAAGACATGCAATGTCTGGCTCCTGTGTTTAAGGGCATGGTGTAACAGACTACAGCTGTGGTTGCAGATGACAGAAAGTGTGTGTGTGTGTCTATCACCTGGCATATTACCTGTGGCTGTTTCTAAATGACCTGTTTTATAAATTACCATCCATTGAAATTCATCACTACCTGCCAAACAGCAAGGCTCATTGCCAGGAAGAGCTCCATGACTTCTTTTGTTTGGCGAGTGTTCCTGTCAATGGCCTTACTTACTCTGTCAGTGATGATTAATGCTTGCTGCAACCACAGTGCATCAACCACAGGTGCAGCTACACCAAGGTCTTGTTTCTTACTGCTGGATGAGCCCATGGTGTGCACTAATTTGTCTCTGTAAGGAAGGGAGCTGAATGCAGAAATATTTAAAGGGATAGCAGATAGTAGCAATAGCAGTAACAGTACTAATGCTGTTTAGCATGTAAGCAAGCTAATAATTTCTAATTAGCACTAAAGTACCATATGTGTTGGTAATCCATCCAATAGTTGTTGAGACATTTCACTCAAAACCACAAATGTCAACTCATGCTGGCACTACAGAAAAATTCCCCAAAGTTATGGGGATATTTCATCTGGGAAATGTGGTGCCAATACATTAAATAGATATTGATACATTTCACTAAATAAGAGAAACATTTCTTTTTTCTTCCAGAAAAAGATTTGGGGCAGATTGGACAATGTATATTCTAGTTACAACTTCTTGTTTGATGGTTTGAGCAAAATTGTCCAAAATGCCAAATCAAGGGCGTTCAATGAAAACTCAAAAGCTTTGCAATTTAGCACTGCAAAGGTCTTCAAATGTCACCTGCCACCTGCTCCAAGAAGCTGTTTTATTAAGTCTAGTTAGGTTAAGTCTCTTACATCTACTTACCAAATTTAATAAATCCATGTCAAATTTAAAGGTGGAGGTGCTGACTTTGAACATTTCTAAGGGGCACCCTCAAGCTATTTTACCACACTCAACCCTGAGGCCCAATTTAGATATTAAGTTTCACCACTTACAATGCATGTGCAAAGTTTTTAGAGTTTTCAGGTTCCTCTAGCACTTCAACAATGCCATGGCACTTTCAGGACCTTCACTTTTAGGTCCTAAATATTTGTGTTTCCCATGTAAAGGAGGCTTGATCAGACATAAACAATTTCTTATTTACAGGTTTAGTCTGGCTTTAAGGCTCCAATTTGTGTCTAACTAACTAGTTTGTCTCAGCAAGCCACATCTGAAGGCGTTTGTGTTTATACTTGGTCTGGGTGGCCAGACTTGAAGGCATGGTGATAAGCCTGATGTCATAAAGAGGGATGGGACTTACACAGGTGGGAAAAGTCAGTATCTTTGAGACAGTCTCCCCAGGAAGGCGTTCAAGATATCGTACTCAACTGCACAAATGAAAAGTGTTAGAACTGCTGGAAAAAGAGAAGCAGGCCTGAGCCAGTTTTTGCGTAAGGGCGGCATGACTGACTTGTGACGACTCCACCGTTGAAAATGTGGTTTCAGATGCTGTTAGATGATCCAGCACTCACTTTCATGTGAAGCATACTGAGGCCTTAAGCAACATAAAATCTTACAGCATTGGCTGAAGCTGAAGTAGTATCTCAGCTGCAAGTGCACCAAATGTGAACTTTTGGATCTGATGGAGGCAGTGTTGGATGGAGTTGTGTGGGCCAGTGTGAGAGCTGTTTAAAAGTGGATCCTGGGATGAATTGGCATGGGCACAGGTCTGCGGAGCCAGCTGGGTAATTGGGAGCAGACTGGGGATGAGTCAGGAGCTCTGCTGATGGCAGCTTTCTGTCTGTGGAAAGGAGGGGCTGACATGTCAATGGGAGGGAGTCGAAGGACAAGGAGATGTAACATGACACTCTTGCCCAGATGGGGGGATAGCGATAGATTTGTTTGCTCTGCCTCCAAGACGGAGTCACCCTCCTCCTTCACCTCTTTTTCTCCTCTCATTGGGATGATCTTGTCTTTGCCTTTGGTAGAGCGGCTTCCCTTCTCTTCACTGAGCCAGTTCAGGCTTCTTTGTATTTGTTGGAAATAGGTAAAAGCTTTGTTGAGATGGAAGAATTCATTTATAATCCAATTTTCCAGCAGGTCACTCTGGGTTTTTAAAAAAAACTCCTCTGCACTTAAAAGCCACAAATCTTTTTCAATTATCCACTTAATTTTCCTCTTTCACTGGGCCAACCGTGTCAAAGGCTCGCTCTCCAAACTTCTTTTTCTAGAAAGGCTTATCACTTAAAAAACTTGCCCATAGTGGTGACTAGTGCATCATTAGCCTGCAGGCCACACCATTTGCAGTCAGTGGAATGTAGAATAGAGGCCACAAACTCCAGAGGGAAAAGAGACCTTCCCCATTAAAAGTTGTGGTTAAACTATAACGGGGTGGTCATTTGTAAACTCTGACAGGTGGAGCGAGTGAGAAGGACATTTAGGAGGATTTTGCTGAGTTTGTCTTGAGCTTTCCTTCCGTTTACTATCATTTCGACCTTGCGGGTAGTCAGAGATGTCCCATTTATCAGCAGTGAACTCAAGTTCTTACGGTACGGGCTGAACTCTTAAGCAAGGAAACTCTGCTCTGCAAAAGCCTGATGACTTCATTTCAGGATGCCAGTCTTACCCCAACTTCCTGCGAATCACATCACACTTCCTGTCTGTGCATACAAACACAAACAAGAGAATAACTATTCTAACTTATAGCCGCCTAAATGGTGTAACATTTGGTCCCTTGGTAGTGTCTGTGCACCATAATTGCTTCAGTGGCTTTCTCTTTGGCTTCAATTATAATTAAGGTTTGTTTATACATTTTCTAAGGTAATATTTTGTCCCATTCTTCCAGCTCTCAGCGGGATAGACTGTAGACACCATGGCCGTCAGGAGTCTCGGTTATAAACGACAACCACAATAACAAGAAATGCTGTATGTGTGGCGCTGGAAATGCAACAATGGAAACTGTGTGTTATATTTAGAGTGGATTGATAAGCAAAACAACGCACAGGGAGAAATTAATTGTTTGTGGTATCCCCCAGTCTGTTCCTGTCTGGTTCTGTGGCTAACCCAGTTTCAGCACTGTCTCACGTCCATCCCCTCCTAACAATGGAGGGAGCATCGGGGCAAGAGGACACGACACAGCAGGGCAGGAGGGCTATCAGTGGGTTTGGGCTGGATGGTGGACAGCGGGATGGCTTGTGCATGCACTCTATGAGTGTGCACGTGCTTGATTTTTGTCCCGGGAGCGAGATGCTGATAGGCATCTTTACCACAGTGCATCAAACAACACAGATCCCTGTGGTCCATGGTTGGATATAAAATTAAAAGATGAGGAAAGCCAGCTGATGGGAAAGTAATGTGTGTAATAAATTGAGAAAAACAGAGAGATAAAGAGATGAAAATGAGAGAGAGGTACTAGGCTGTTGCCACTAGGCTTGTAACACACTCCCTGGTGGTCAATCGCACAAATTGGCAGATATAAACCCAGATACAGGCGCACATAGACATAGAGTTGGCCTGTTTGGCTCATGTCCAAGGCCTTGCTATGAAATCAGCTTGGGAAAGCAGCAGGGGCCCTGGACAGGACACAGAGACAGAAACAGAGAGAGAAAAAGAGAGAGGGAGACTGCTGAGCCCAGATAAAATTCCATTGTTTATTTGCCCGACCCTCTCCTTCCCTCCCTCTCTCCATACATCCCTTCCCTTACCATCAACCCTTCCTTTTGTACTTCTTCAGGAACCAGGCAATAACCTTGTGAAAGCCTAGCAGGACAAGGCAGCACGTCAGTCACTGTGAAATCCCCACATCCCTCAAACCAGCCACTTCATGTCAGATCTGGCAACCGCGCAGTGCTTGAAACATATTGGCTGTACACGAATAGCCTCTGCTACAGATCTGCAGAAGGTAAGCTGTGGAACAGTTCAGTATGAAATAAAAAGAGAGGCTTAGGGTTGAAAAACAGCCTCTCCTCCATCCTTTGCTCGTTTCCTTCACGCCCCCCTTCATCATACTTCAGGACTGAGTGGAAATGAAAGAGAGGGAGAAATAAAAGAGTGAAGGACGTGGAGGGAAAAAGCCGCCAAGTTTGCCATTCCAGAAAGAGCTGGCTAAATGTGCAGTGGTGCGTTAAATTGATTACAGACAAGGCTTTGGCACACGCTATAGTGAACCACATTTTGTAGGGGATAGGGTCGTTAACTCTGCGTGGGTGCAGAAAGAGAAAAAAGGAAAACTACCATTTTCTTCCCTGCAGTATAGAATTCCCATTTTGAGCTGTGGTGTTCTCTCCTTGTCCCAGTTTTATGTAAAACCTCACCCATTGGGATGACAAGCGGTTTAGGGGCTGGCTCCTTTTGGTTGCTTTCTGTATTTTGAGTGACTCCATGTCCTGATAACTGTGAAATGCAGCGTGGGCTGTGAGCGACTTTGCCCTTTTTAGGTATTTCGAGATGACAGAGAGAAAAAGAGAGCTGTTTAGGGCAGAACAAGCAAAGGATGATGATGTCATGGTGTTCGTTGTTTCTGCAGAACTGGACAGAGGGATGGAGGGACAGGGGGATAGAGGGGAGGATGAAATCTTTATGAGAAGCAGCTGTTGGGGAGAGGCGGGCAGGCAGGCCTCCAGGGCACTCGAGCAGCAGCAGCCAGCCAACGGCTCGCTGACAACAACTCGGAGGCCTGATGAAGTATGCTATGAAACACTGACAGCACCACTTGCATACATTGTGATGATGTAAGTGTGTCATGAGTTGATGTTGTCTGTGTCACTGTGAAGGGTATTGCAGAGATAGATATATAACATTTTAATGTGATTCACACACAAGTCTTGAGTTGTTATAAGCCAGATGATATTTGAGGAACCGCTCATCGTGTGTGTGTGTTTATGTGTGTCATCACATTGCCTTTGAATGAGTCCAGGGTCATTTTTTTACATCTGTGAACATTCGCCATGAGTTAGACTGAGAGGTATGTATGAAAGGCCTGTATGTGAGTGCCGCTGAGTAATCTGTATGCTAAACTAAACATAATCATCTTGACCCAAATCATTCTGCAGATGGAAATTAGAATGATCAATTACTTATACTTCTAATTGTACATTAAAACATTATATTACAACATTACATGCTAAAGCACATCATAGCACATCACCATGCTATAGTTACCTTTTAGCGCAGATAACAGCTGAGCCAAAGTGCTGCTAAAACTGACAGCTATGCCTAAAGGTGCCTGTATGCATATTAAGAACTACCTCTCAATTTGAGCCAATTTGGAACCGACATTCAGGCTTCTGATGAGTATAAATGAGTGTAACATTATGAATGCCTTCCTTAAGCAGCTGTCTAAAAGTGTGCACCGTTATCCTCATATTTAACCTATTAATGCATCTCGCCCTTCTATGTGATGGTAGTTTGAAACACTTGTAAAGACTTCCAACATGTTTAACATACATACTAGCTCTTATAATAGTCACTGCACACAGGAAAAAGGTACTGCATGGTCACTCCAGTGCTCACCTCATCTCTATCAGTATCTATCTTATCAGTATCATACTTGTTTGCATACTTAAACACCCCCCCAATTCCCACTCTCCATTTTCCACTACTGTATATTTTTTGAAAAGGCGGTGCTAGTTGATAACTGAGATCCTGCTGTAATTATTACAGCAAGACAACACCATGCCTCAGCCATTAGGCCAAATAAACAACTCTGTCATCGGTATAATGTTCAGAATCAGTCTGTAGCCAGATACCCAGTGTCCATCCGCTGATAGAAATCTCCTGCAGGGCTTGTTATATAACTGATGCTTGGTACTGATGTCCTGCTTCTGACCCCTACTGCCGCTATCTACATCTACTGAAGGCTTTAAGGCATTTAGGGTTATGTGCGTTTCACCAAGCACCAATCCTCTCTCATCTGAGGCCACGACTGGAGGTTGTCCTTCATGAAATATATCTGTGCAGTTTTTTTCTGAAGGTCATTAGGTAAATAAGCTGAAAACAGCAATAGATTGGGTGATTCTGAGAATAGAGGGTACAAAGGATCCTAAACCTATAGTGTCTTTTCAAAATGAAAAAGTATCATGTCGTGGGTTGTATTCATTCTAACACACTTTCCGCTGCCATCCTCTCCACCTAGCACTTATCCACCCATCTGCTGATGAACAATACCACTTCCACTTCCTCAGCCTCAGTGTCCACGGCCTGTCACACCTCACAGGGCTGAGGCTGGAGGGGGCAGGCGGGGGTCTTCAGGTCACAGTTTCCCATGATGTTTTTATTGGCCTCAGCAGATGGCTTTCCTCAGCCTCTGCATTGTTATGGTGGCCATCTTTCTCTGGGGGTCAGGGTTAACAAAAGTTGCCAGTGGCTGTAGGAGACAAAAGCCTTCGCTGGTCCCGAAAAAGAGTTTCCTCAGTAACCAAGCGCTGTAAAACTGGCAATGCTGTCAAATTTATTGCTTTTATGAGACGTGAAGACACTACCGCCTGTCAGGTTCAGATGAGTGCTGGGAAGCACTGTCTTGCATGAGTCAAGTTTGAGATATGTTCGAGCTCAGTAAGTCAGAATTGTGTGAAAATACCAAATTACCTTTTAAGGAACTAAAATCTCCACTGAACAGCACTTTCTGTTTGGGCCTGAGGGCTCCAAATAATGAAGTGGGACAGCCTAAAAGCCTACACTGTTTTCACAGCGCAACAGTATACTTGTATTATTCTTTGCAATATCCACTTTCCTCTTTAGTTTTGACAACCCCTGTCTCCAACCCCCCTCTCCATGTCAATTTTCTCCCCCTTCATATCTCCCATCTTTCCTCCCCCCCTGTGATATGCAACACCCTGTGCAGTGCAAGAAAAAAAAATTTGACTGTAAAACTAGGAGGCTCTATACATTCTTTATAGTCCCCCTTGTCCACCCCCCCTTTCCATGCAGGATTTCTGTTCTTCATTTCTGTGTTGGGTTTTAGTAAGTAGAAAAAAATCAGAAGGGGGAGGAAGAAAAAAAAAATTGGTTGATGTTTCCCCTCAAACATGTGACCTCTGCTCGGCTCACAGCTGAAAATAATTTGGGCCTACAGGCCGGTGGATGGCTGACGCAAACCCTCCTCCTTCTCTCTCTCTGGGGGGCCATGCCTTGGGCTGATGGGGAGGCTAAAGATAAAGCAATGGAGGGCTGTAAGTTGAGCCGTGAGCAAAACTAGAAGCTAAAAGATGACATATTGTACTTTTAGTCTACTTCTTGTCAGACGAGACTGCAGCTTTTCCGTAGTGTCTATTTGTTTTTTAGTACAAGCCCAGAATCACTCCAAAACACTGGACCCAGAGGGCCAATTATGTTGTTAGCTCAGGGAAGAGTTCAGCTATTTAGCTGGAGTTTTTTACGTAATCCACCAAAATTGTGCCTTTTTTTCTGACTTGCCTCACTGCCAGTTGGGACAACAATTTGTGGAATTCGGCTGAATTAGGCTCACATACTCAACATAGTCTGGGGGGGGCAAGGTAGAGAAGTGTCAGGGTTAATTAATGCAGGTTTATTGGTAGAGGAACGAAGAAAGGTTTGGGACAGGAAGTTCTCAGGAAATGTTTAACGGCCTATGGATACTCTAGCGTATCCCAGCACATCTGGTTGAAGTCATACACACACTCACACATACACACACATTGGTCTGGAGTATGGGCAGCTTGGCAGGATGTGTAGATCTATGTAGGTGTGTTTTTATGTGAGGTTTTGTGTGTGAGTATGCAGCTGGGTGGCAAAGCTTGTATTAGTGTCTCACACTAGAACAAATGTGTGAATGCCTGCCAACTGACCTTTTCTCCTCTTTTATGTTAACCACATCTGTGCCAGACAGAGGCTAGGCCCTTCTGCTCCATGCTAGCCCTCCACCAGCTTTAATAGGTCCAAGTCATGAGTGCTGTGCACCACCGGCTCTAATTCGATGTTACTTACGGATGGTCTTTCTAGGCTCCAAGTGGATCTGGTTTCATTATACTTTGACAAATGGACCAAGTAATAATTTCAAACTGGCCAAGCATGTCCCCACACATTCGCCTTGGCACTTCTTGTCCGTAATAAAGAACAGGAGGAAATGTGTAGCGCTGGAAGACACTCAACGCATTAAGGAAGTTATTTTCTGGAATGAAGGAAGAGTTTTCATGGAGAGGTTCTGAAGTGTAAAAACAAAATGTGTGTGCAGTACTTGTTTTGAAAATGCTCCAGAAATCTGTTCTGCAAAGTGTGAAAAGACGAGACACTGAGTGATAACCTAAAGAAGTTAAGCAGAGAGTCCTTCTCCGGCTTCCAGCAGCCACTGATGTTTTCCTAGTGGAGCTTAATTATATTACAATGTGGAGTTTTTTAGTACATTTCATAAGTTTTCCATAATGCCACAAGGCCGCTGGAACCCAGTGTGTGTTTATGCCTGTTGGCTAAGCCATTGTTAAAGTTTTGTTTTCAGCTGTATCCTCCAATTACTGATGAAGTGGGGACTGCCATTTTTGGGGGGATGCCATGCAACCTGTGAGGTCTGCTTCTCGGGAGCTTGGTTCATAAAAGAGTTTCGCTTGCCACAGAAATGAGAAGTTTAAGCTATTTGGTAGTTTACGTTCACAGACTAGAGTTAGAAAAAAATTCCCTAAGGGAGTCCTCGGGAAGCAGCTCTTCTTTTGACCCAACTCTCATTTGTCAGTCTGTATGTCTGCCTATTTCTGTGCATCATCTCTAGCTTTTCCATATTTATGCTCTGCACAAGTTTTGACCCAGAAATCTTTTTCTTTGCAACATCATGACCTAAATGCTGAAATGTCTGCTTTGCATTCACATGATTAAACCAATGTTTACCACTCTCACAATGCGCATATCCAATTATAAAAATGCATTCATCTAACTGACTGTGTCTCTCTTTGTGTGACTGTACAGGATGCCAGCTGCTAGCACCATGACCGGTGGGAGGGCCCTGCTGCTCTGTACAAACACTGACAACTGTATCTACCAATCAGTCAACGGGTAGGTGCCTCAAAAGCCAATCAAATATATTTTTCAGATTTTGTGTCTAGGTGACATAATTACATTCTGTCATCCTGGTGCTACAGAAAATACTTTGATAATGCTTCTTTTCAATCAACCAATCTTTATTGTCCATAGTTATAAATAATTGTATTAACGTGAAAAAAATGTGAAAATTTGAACTTCCAGATCTCTCTCTCCGCTGTGCTCCAGGTCGCATCCAAAGACCCTCCCTGCAGACACTTTGTCTTATTCTTTCTTTTAAGCTTGCTTTTCTTCTGTTTACTTCTCCATATTGTGTAAATTGTTGTTGACAAAGGAAATATGAGCACTTTCTTTCATTGTTTAGTTGTTTGGTGGTTGTTTGTCTGCCAGAAAGCTACTTAGCAATATCTTATGAAATCAGCTAGTAGAAGCTGCTAATCCTTTTGATAAAGGTCTTGTTTGTTTATAGTAAAAGGACGAGGTTATATTGAGTGGCTTTGTGAAAGCAAGTGTCCTATTAATTTGCTATATAGACCAGATGCATGACACTCTGTGTGAGCATTGTCGAACCTAGTAATCAGCACAAATAATCAACAAGTGTGTGACAAATAATCTGGTTTATTGAAAGGAAGCAAAATTGCTGTAAGAAACAAATGTCCACAAAAGTTTTCCAAATGCTTGCAACAGTACTGGTGACGTTAGATTTAAAGCAACTTGTTACAAAAAATACCACTCAGTGTCTTTCGGTGTCTTCTGTGGTTCTGGAGGGAGCTCTTTATATTTAAAAAAAATAACATTGATGGTGTCTCCCGGGTCACCTCAGCTTGAACTTGCATAAAGCCTGCATAAAAAAATGGGTATTTAGAGGTGTGGAGTCTAGTAAAAAGACCTTGCATTGCTATAGGCAATGTATCTCCACCTCTGCTACTTTGATTTTGACCAATCTTCTGTTTTAATCTCTTCTGAATCCTCAAAACTTATGTAACTACATGACTAAATTGCTGGACCGTCCCTTATACCACAGTATAACCTTTCACGATCTGATGACTCTATAACTTTCAACTGGGACTTTGCAGTTGGGAGAACTAGTAGCTCCTCTGTCTGCTGTGGGATGTGACAAAAGCTGCGAGCCTGTACAGCAGCTCACTTTACTCTGCGACATGTTGCTTGGGCCTGAACTGCACTTTTCCCATTACCATCATAAAGTTCTGTATTGACTCCTAAGCAAGCTGGAGACACCCCTTTCCACTAGGATCAGCAGCGTAACAATAGCAAGGCTAGCGAGCAGAGCAGGGCAGAGTTGGCCATCTGGCATCTGGATACTGCCCCCCTGCTGCCACTGTCTAATGCCTCTATGACCACTCTCTATGCTCCCTTCTGTCATCCCTGCAATATTCATTAGTGCTATTTAGATTATAATGAAGGGATTTTGGTTTGTTCCAATAAGAGGGACTGTCCAGTGGAAGATTTGAATGTCTGTTGTTTTGCCATGTTACTGTAGTTACCGTTGCTCAAAATCTCACTATGTTTCCCTTTGGGGTTGATGCACAGGAATACTATTTAAATAAGTTCATTTAGTCATTCCTTTATTTCTTCTTGCCCATTTTAAATCCTTTCCCTTATCCGCTGATCCTGTGTTAGCTCAGCTGGTCCGAGATGCTTTTGTGCCCTTATACCCCTTTCCCTTCTTCTGCCCTCTATGACCCTCATCTCCACGCTCCACCCATCCTTGGCTGCGGTCGATAGAGAAGCTTTCCATATGGCTCATTTTTTAAATATATTTCTCTCAGTCTCTCTGTCTCTCTTAATCACAAACAAGTGTGTGTTTTTTTATATGCATTACTAATTTCCTTCTCCATCTGCTCTACTTTTTCTCATTCACCCGACCCCCCTCGCACACTCCTGTTCTCCTTTCCTTGGCTCTTCTATTTGACCTAGTTTTTCCCCTTCGTTGCTTCATGCTTAATAAAAAGTGCTGTTTCAACCAAGGGACACGAAAGGAGAAAGAAATGGGGGAAGGGAGAGAGTGAGGGGGAAAGTGGCAAAACTAATAAAACCCAGAGCAATTTGGAAGACAATTACTTGGTTTCCTCGTTGGTCATAGTTACAACATCAAGTTCTTTTCTTTTCCTTAAAGATCTCTGAGGAAACTTGAATCAGTAATTTCCCCCAGAGATTTCCTCTGGATTGCATGACTGTTGGTTTTCACATCCAGCAATGTCATCAGAAGTCACCCAGCAAGGCCGCGCTTCCTCTGTTTGTTGGAAATTCAATCATTTGATGAATGGTCCTCGGGCCAAAACAGAGATGTGAGGGTCAGGGGTAGAAAAGAAATGATGCACGTCTACACTTCGGCCTTCTCCCCTCTTCTGTGTATACTTTCATCTCCTCTCCAGAAATAGCTGTGTGTGGAGCTTGTAAACTTTGACCTCCAAACCCAAAGTTCAAACAGTCATGACCCAGTAATCTTCCAGGAGTGACTCACAGCTAAAACAGAGGCACCAAACAGACGTCTGAGTCCTTTTAACAAGAATTCTTGTTTACCCCGTAAAACAAAGATCTATTTGGACGTAATTGTAAGTGCTCACATTGCTTGGCTAATTTCAAGAGGGATGGAGAGCACAATGCTTCGCTATGTACACTGAAGGCAGCAATTCTCTGAAAATAATGATGCTATAAATTATTAGAGCTGACAACAGTGCAATGTACTCTCTCCATCTGTTTATCTGGTTTGAATTAAGTACACATCAGTTGGAGCACAGCTCAGTGGTTAGCGCTGTCCCCTTACCAGTTAGCATTTCAGATCTTGCGTTGTAGTCGAGGTTTTACAAATTAACTCCTTAAGCTAAATTAAAAGAGAGATAATCTAGTTTCAGTGATTTAAATTATTTAATTTAGTCAATTTTCCTAGTTTCATTTAAGAACGTCAGAAAGCATTTTTAGAGTTTTGTGCTACTTTCAATAACTTTCATCTTAATTTGAGTTTTAATTAAGTTTAAATCTAATATGCTATGTTTTTACACACGTGGACATGAGTTTGAAAGCTTATTCTTTATTTTCCTCTGTATTTAATCTAAGCAGACTTGGATATGACATTTGATTAAAGACATTCATTCAGCGACTTGCATGTTTCTCCACAGTACAGAATAGCTTGCTCATCCTTTTAAGAGTTAGTGTGTCTAGTGAGTATGTTCATTTTGTCTGTGTGTGGCTCTTTTCTAGGCTACAGTGCTGTGGCTTGAAGGTCGGGGAGGCTCCGTCATCTGGGGTGTCCCAGCGCCAGGAGGTGTGCAGGTCACCGGGGGACAGAGACAGGAGGGACACAGCTGTACCCACCAAGCGTCCCCTCTCCCCCCTTCTCAGCCTGAGCGACAGCCCCGGTCCTCCTGACACCATGCTGGCTCAGAGGAGAGCCACCACCACCTCTGACCCGCGGACAGCCAACATGGAGAACGGACTGTGTGGCAAGCTGAACCACAACAAGAGCCCGGCCGGGGTCAAGACTGCCAGCATCCGTGATAAGATCTCACAATGGGAGGGCAAAAAGGAGCCTGCCACGTTAGCTTCTACAGGGACATATCCACTGAGCATGACGCAGAAGGAAGTTGAGACTGTGAGGAAAAAGGAATCCAAAGCTTCAGAGGTCCAAAGGACAGATAGCAAAAGGTTTGTCAGCTGGGATAGACAAGACTCAGGGAAAGAGAACGTTGGAAAGTTTGGGGATTCGAGGCCTAAATCTCCAGAAGGCCCAACAAACAATGACAGAGATGACATCTTAGAGAGGGGATTTCGGGCTTCCAAACCAACAGAGCAACCCCAAGACAAGAAAAGTGTTTTAATTCACGTTAAGAAACTGGAGAGGGCAACAAAGGAGGTTCCTGACAGACCGTCACTGGCATTTCCAGGGAATTACTTCTGCCCTCCTTCAAAGGAGGAGCTGGAGGAAACAGAGAAGAAGGCCAATGAGCCCATTTTTGGGACTTTTGACGTGGCTCGGCCTGGTAGTTCACGGAGGAGGAGGGAGGGGGATCCAGAGAACGTATACAGTGAGCCAGGTGCTCCATCTATAAACCCTCTACCTAAACCTCAGAGAACCTTCCAGCACCATACCCCCCCAACTACCCCAGCTTCAGGACCTGGCTCGGGAAAGGGAAGGAGGAACTTACCTCCTCTGCCCTCCATCCCTCCTCCACCTTTACCCACATGCCCGCCACCTGGAGTTTGCAGGAGACCCTGGGCTGACAAACCCAGGGACAGCACTAACAGGTAAGAGAATAAGAATAGGAATGAAAAATATTGGCACCAACTACTAAACAAATAACTTTTGATAAGTAGTCCTGTAACCAGATTCATACTTTCCCGTGTGCGTGTCCAATTTGGTGGGCTTTGGTATGCCTTGGTACACCTGACATAAATTTTGTCATCTGCAAATGTCCATGAAAGACAAAAACTGCTTAGCTTAATAAAACAAAAATCAAAAAGAATGGGAAACAAAGGCAGGTTTTATTGCACATTGCAAATTGCTGAGGGTAACATCAGTAGTTTTGCAGGTTTTGTAGCATAAATCAAAGTACCGGACAAATTCAGATTTGATGATAGCACAACAAGGAAAGTCATGGGATTATCAAAGTTATCACTCTTCATTTTGAGGTTTTTCATGGTAATCTATCCAGTTTCACTTAAAACCACAAATGTCAGCCTCACTGAAGCACTAAAGGAAGTCAGGGGATCACAAAAGTCAGTAGGATTAATTCTCTGAATTGAATGACTAACATTTGTTGAGATATTTGAAGGTGACCAGTCAACAACTGACCAATGTTGCTATCCCCAAAAGCCTTGCTGCTAACTTGGCTACAGAGACTTCATTAATTGATGTCACCCAATGAAGCCATGTTGACTTGTCCAAAGCTAAGTTCACAAAAATATACAGTTAAAATGTAAAGGTGGCTCAGTTATAGCTCTGTGTATCTGTTTAGCCCATCCCCCACACCACCAACTACCAAACACTGAGGTGAACAACATCTCTCACATCTGCTGTAAATCAAAACCACCGGTGACATCATCGCCTTTCTAAATATCCCAAAGAATGAGCTCATTGGTTGGATCTGAGGAATGCACACATCAACTCAACTTATTCCTCCTTCCAAGACTCTACTGGAAGGGGAGAACAACATGGTGTGAGTCATGTCAGAGAGGCCCTTTGCTTTTTCAAGAATTTCAGCCTTGACAGTAAAAGCGGTTGGACAAGGCCTCTGACTGTCACAAATGAGTTGTCGGGAATTCAATATGCAGAGTTTGAATTTATGTGTAAAAATGTGTCTACTTGCAAAGCGGAAAGTCTGGTCCAGAATCACTCATTCTGCCGCGAGCGAGTCCCAGAAGTAGTACTCAAAGTCGCATGGTTACAATCAAACAAACAGACCTCTGTAGGGAAACCAAAAAATGTGAACTCCACAGTATTGGAGTACATCTATTGTTCACTTTCTCCAGTGGTCTAAATTCTTGTTTTGAGCTTGGCTTGGATCTGTTACATTCCATACCATATGTGGAGGCCTCCCTCGGCTCAAGTGTGCTGTGTCAAGCTCTTTGTTTGGCCAGGCTGTCTCCCTGTGAGCGTCCCTTGCGGTGTGCATCTTTGTACGCAAGCAAATACACAAAGTTGCCAGTTTATCAGGTACAGTGATATGCAACAGCTCAAACAACACAAATGAAAGAAAGCGAATGTAGCACAGTCCAATATGGCGTACAACCGGCGAATGAAAACAAAGCCATCTTCCTCGTATAGCGCCGTGTGACGACGTATTCATCCGCTCTGCTCGCCAACTAGTTCCCGTGTGAAATTTGTTTTAACGTTGCAAACGTCGTACATCGGAATGATGGAACAAGACTTTCCTTAATAAATTTATGGGAGATGGCGACGTAACCACGAAACGCCGTAGGTCGAGGACGCCTTAAACGGAGGACCTGCTGTAGTGTTGATTCAACCCTATGGTCATTTACTTTGCTTAACTTTACTTATATATCAGAGACAATGCACAGTAGTTGATGTCTTTATGATGCACATGTACCAAATTTAGCCAAATGGCTGGTTTTCATATGCAGGCCCTCAAAGTTGATGTCAAAATGTAATATTTAATACAGTAACAGTACAGAGATACAGGATTGATTGCAATACTGGCAAGATTTTCCTAATGAAGCAGTAACTTAGTTTAACCGTATGGATGTGCATGCATGTGGGGACACTTGGATGCTTTTGTGCACTTCATTTTACTTTAATCTGTGGCAGTGATGAAACACAGATGTGGTCATTCAGATGTGGCAACAAGCAAATGGCAACATGAGTTCTCCTGCTTGGCATATCAATTTTTTTTTTTAAAGCATCAGTATGAACGTGCATTCATTCAACCCTTCCTTCCCCTTCATCTTTTGTGTTTGGCGTGCTGCTCTCCTAAATCTTTGTAATCCTCTGTCCACCAGGAAGTCCTATGAATTTGAGGATCTGCTCCAGTCGTCTACAGACAGCTGCAGGGTGGACTGGTACGCTCAGTCCAGACTGGGCCTAACACGCACTTTATCAGAGGAGAACGTCTACGAGGACATAATAGGTAAACAATACATATCACTCCTTTATTTAACTCTCCGACATGTGTTTTCAAAGTGTTACATTATAAACTTTGTAGCCTCTAAATGGATTTGTATTTGCAAAAACTGACTAACATTGTTAAGTATTGCGCTGTAGGTTTTTCTATTTCTCAAACACTTCATGCACTGCATGGCCCTTTAGTTTCATTTCTCATTTCAGTGCGAGTCATGGAGTTCAGTAAGAGAGGTGACGAGGAGGCCAAGCTGTCTTTACCCTGCTCTGTTTTTTCTGCTCCAGTTTTAATTTAGAGCCACGCTGCTTCACTTTTATTAAAAAATTATATGTAGAAAGTTTAACCTACGTTCCTACCTCATTGTCTGCAGTGTTGTGCCAACCCCACCTAGAGCCTGATAAGCTCACCTCGAGCCTCATAACGTACAATAGCGACGTTGTGTGAGGTCGTCCTGTAGCTGAGGTTGGCTACTGTGATTGTCGGTGCGGCGGGGGGCATATGAATGTTTTGGAGCCACGGCACATAACTGGCAATCGCTTCAATGTGTTTTTGGTTTTCCTCCCAGAAACTGGTGTATAATGAGCGCTGCCTGCTTGCAACAATCAAATTAAGTTTAATTATATTTGAGCGATGCCACAGCTTATTTTGGAGTCTTTTATAGTTTCCTCCTTGCATACAGTAGTCTGTTTTTTTTTTTTTTAAACATTCAGGCATTGTTCTCCAAACACTCAGCAGGGTCCCATGGGTAAAGTAACTCAGAGTCATCATCCCGGTCCACACAAAAAGCAGCACAGGGAGGCAGAGATATAGATAGTATGGACAGTGATGAACAGTCGTGTTGTCCTCTTGTCATCTAGTCTTGTCGTCAACCTCTACACACAACCAGGTTCTCATCAACACACTTTAAATGCGCAATACACACGTCTGATAGCGTTTTCAGATTGAGATGAGAGCGACTGTCACCACTGCACGTATTCGGACGCACGCCTCGATGACTGATGCAAGCCCACATGTGCGCAGCTGACACATTGCACACAAAGCAGCAACCAGCAATGCGAAATGCAGTGCGTTGATCCCTTGTTTTCCTCAGATGGGAGAAGGAGAGGGGAACTGAACGTCCCTCCCTCCCTCCTCATCCTCTCCGACTCCTACAGGTCACATCTGGTGGATGGATTGATAGAGCAGGGGAGGAGAGGAACAGAGAGACGCAGACAAAGAGAGAAGGAGGCAGAGGGAGGGAGAGGTTTTGGAAAATGAAACCTCCTCACTCCTTATCTGCAGGGGAGGACTGGTGGCTAGACATTACATTTAGCATTAGCTGTGCGAGCTTATCACTGTGAAATATGAGCTGGGTGAACACACCGCTGCCTCTGGTAGCTCGCTGCACATCTGGAGTAGGAATCATCTAGCAAAACAAACATGACTGATATGGAAAAAATACTCTATCTGCTTTTTGGTGAGCTTGCATGAGGCTGCTGTGTTATCCAGGTGACATTAATTTCTCATGTGTATTATCTCCTGAAGATCCTCCATCCAAGGAGAACCCCTATGAAGACATAGAGCTGGAGAGAAGTTGTTTGGGAAGCAAGTGTGTTTCACCTGCCTCCACATCTCCTGTCCCTGACACGCCAACTAAGGTACCTGATCACAAATACAAAACATAAAAAAAACTAAGTGGATTTAGAGGAAGCATTCCGGTATTAAAATCACCTTCTAATCTGTCCGTTTTGCCCCCATCTGCCCCCTCAGCTCTCCTCCAAGCCTGGCTTCTTCAGACAAAATTCAGAGCGGCGAAGCTTCAAGCTCCTGGAACTGCGCAAGACCGGCAGGGACACTGGTGTCTCCTCTCCCTCCCGCATCAGCCCCCCCTCCACACCCAGCAGCCCAGACGACACCCCTTGCCTCTCCGGAGACCCGTACAATCGCAGACGGAGGAAAATCCCCAAGGTAAGGGAGTCTTTAGAGGCCAGTCTTGACAAAGCTCTGTTTTTGATTTATGGTCCAGTGTACCGCTCAGGGAGGTTCGGAGCTGGTCCACTCATACTGCTGTCTGGGGATGAATAAGAGGAAAATTTTCTGACGGATATTTCCTCTGAGAAGCGTGCCCAGAGGAAGGCCTCCCAGACGCTGTATTGAAATGATCTTGGTAGGAGCCTGGCAGATTTTGTTTATTGGTTTAAGGAGTTAAAGATGGACATTTCTATCCCCTTACCTCCTGCAGATGGTGCTGAAAATCAATGGCATATTCGAGGCGCGGAGGGGGAAGAAACGCATGAAGAGGGTGTCTCAGTCTACGGAATCCAGCTCAGGGAGAGGTGAGGCTTCAAATGTGAAAGCAGGTCATAAAAAGCTCTCTGCATCCACCTTTGATTGGTAAAATGTTTTTTTGACAAATGTGAAAAAGGTTTTTCCTTTGTAACCACTGAATTAAAAGTTTCAACTGCTGACACTTTTCGTCAGATTACCCATCCTACGACTCTCAGCTACCCCACAATATGTATTCAATTGGTTTTATGGGCAAGGTTATACAATGGGGTCAGTTGAGTTTGACACGTTTCAGTGGACTGGGTGGCGTTGTGTGGTCTTAGTAAATTCCATGCGCTCCGAGTTTCCTGCGATTGTTATTCGCAGCCTTCTCACACTCTGTTGTGTTCCTTTCTTCTCTTTAATATAGTGACAGATGAGAACAGCGAGTCCGAAAGTGACACGGAGGAGAAGCTAAAAGGTGAGAACAGAAAATAAATACTTACATGTACAGTGGCTACGTAGTTGCCTTGCAGTAAAAGTATAAGATGGTGTTGTATCTATGCAATAGGCACAATAGGAGCATGTGTACAAAAACTGATTGGGATCATAGTTTTCATTACATTGTTCCACTGTATAGCTCACATGAAAAATATACACAGATGGAAATACAGATTGCCTTGCATGATGGCCTAACAGTGACCCTCCTTGCATGCAAATGTGTGAATATATGGCATGGATGTATTTGCGTCAAATATCTTTCTGTGCCTGTCAGCTCACAGCCAGCGTCTGGTGTCAGTCCAGTCCATGCTGAGGCAGACGGGGCGGTACCGGACCTTGGAGAGGGATCTGATGGAGCTGCAGGAGAGGAAACTCTTTGAGTATTTCATAGTTGTTGCGCTCCACAAGACCAAGGCTGGAGTCCCTTACCTGCCAGAAGTCACACAGCAGTTTCCTCTCAAGGTAAAAGGGGATAGAAATGTTACTGAAGCGTTTGTCTTTGACACTGGACATCTTATTTGTAAAAGAACTGCTGAAAAGGAAATATCATTTCAGCTTCCCTACCTGACCAATAGCAATAATTAAACTTATATATGCTAGTTTATGGGCACCTGTTATGGACTTTTCTGGGAAATTTTACAATTATGGGAACAGCAACAGCTTAAGTTTTATGCAATAAAAAAAGAAAAGCCTGTAATTTGATGCTGCCTTACTGTGGACTAAATAAAAGGATTTGGCTTTGGCTATCGCCACTATTTACATAAAACAGTAAAATGCAGTGAACAAAGAACAAAAAGCATTAGGTCAAGGTTAACCCAAATCTAAAATTGTTTAGGTAATGGCAAAGAAGATGTGCGCTTTAAGTGGTTATTTTTGTGGTTCATTATTTATGTCATCCTGGGTGTAAACATCTTTTTCTGTTTCAGATTGACCTCACTCTCATATAAGTCTTAAAGCAGTCTAATCTGAAATCTGTGTGTGTGAAACCTGATGGTCTAAGACTCCAATGGTGTTATCCTTCAGGCCTCATTAAATGTATTTCTTTTCATATTTTCCGTCTTTTTGTCTTCCTCCAGCTGGAGAGAAGCTTTAAGTTCATGCGGGAGGCCGAGGACCAGCTGAAGGTTATCCCTCAGTTCTGTTTCCCTGATGCCAAAGACTGGGCGCCTGTCGACAACTTCCCCAGGTCAGTCCCTGGTGAATGCCTTGAGGCAAAAAAAAAAGTGAAACAAAACAGGGACACTGGAATTTCCCAGCAGAGTGGTAATAGCTCAGCTGTTTTCCTTGCTAATAACCACTTGTTCAAGAAGCCTGAAATAGAAATGACCTTGTGGCTTGTAAAGATGACTGTTTTTTCTTTGACGACAGTGACTAATGATTACAGGGAAAGATTTTGTTGGATTTAGCACCTTACACCTGGTTTGCCATTACAAAATCGCCTCTCTTTCTTTGCTGTTTAAAATCAGCTGTATTACCCAATATCTCCGAGCTTAGCCTCTCAACGCCATCATTGTTCTGAGAAGTGATGATGCCTGTCCCGACAGTGATGGCTAATAATTACCCGGGGGCAAATGTTCGATGGTGAGGGGCCACTAAACGCACTCCTGCGTTGAACTGGCTGACACTCTCACCTGTCAAGAGGGTCCTCACAGCTAAATGAGTACCTGTCAGGAAGAGCTTAGGAGGTTTTGTGTGGATATTTGCAGAGTAAGCCTGTCCTGAGGGTCTTCCTTCTCAAGCAGAAAGTCGTACCTTTGTTCACCAAACCTCAAAGTCCAGTCTGGAATGGGGTTTTCTGTTTCCACAACAGTCCTATTTTGGGTGATTTTAACAGCTTCAGATATTTTCCAGCATGTCTGGATTATATTTTTCTCTCTCCTTTATCATCTCCAGTGAGACATTCTCTTTTGTCCTGACTGGTGAGGATGGAAGCAGGCGGTTTGGCTACTGTCGACGATTACTGGTATGATAAAATGCTACTGCCCCCTGTCAAAAGCTTCTTGTAATTTGATCACAATATAGACAAATCCTCATTATAAACTTTATCATCCAATTTCCTCTCCTTTCACTATTTCCTTTTGTTGTGTCACCATGCAAGTTGTTAATAAGGATTTCTTTCATATTTCTTGAATTTGGTTGATATGTTTTTCTCCCTGCGAAACAAAGGCTTTGCTTTGCTCCACTGGTCTAATCCTGTTCTTGTACTTGGGTGAGCAGTCTTGTGACACTCCAGTGTTTTGAAGCTGTCTTTTTCTTGCCGCCTGTTCACAGCCCAGTGGTAAAGGCCGAAGGCTCCCTGAGGTCTACTGCATCGTCAGCCGCCTGGGCTGCTTCGACCTCTTCTCCAAGGTAGATATCGTGACGTAAACACAAACACACAAAAAAAAGTTGGTGTAAATACATCTGCTGCATTAAATTAAATTGCATTGCACAAAATTGCAAGTGTTACACAAACACGTACACACAACCCCACCCCCACTAAAAGAGTACAGATCAGTGCCACCCTGGGTGCCCACAGAGCCCCACCCACCCTCTGTCCGGTCTACTTTCCCGCAGAGCCTTGTAGTCCTGGCTCCAGTACAGAGCCACATGTGAACTGATGTGGTTACTGCATTGGAAAAGGTTCCCTGTACTGAGCCTTAGATTTATAAGCATGCCAACTTGTATATGTAAATATCTGTGCAATGTAAATATGCCATTGCTAAAGCTGGGTTTGTAAACATACAGACATGGACACTGAAGGGTAAATACAGTATATCTGCTGTTATATATATGAATATATGAGTATGTTTAATCTGTGCCAGATGAGCTACATAAAAGTTTAATATCACACAGATGTGTACAGTACGTGTCTAAATGGGTACACATGATGGATTCAGGCTGTTGGCCATTTGTTGTATTGACTTTTAACAGTGTTTAGTTGTCTCCACAGCACCATGGCAACAGTGAATAAGTTTGTGGTGATTATAGTCAGTGTTGTTGACAAATTGCAAATTTACAAATTGTCTCCCAGAGGACTCTAAGTGTTGATTGTCTCACCCTTGATTCATGTATGATGAATCGAATGTAATTTCAACAGTCAGTTTACAGAAAGAAGAGATTGTAGTCTGAATGTGACTTTTATCTGATTAAATAAAGAGAAAGAAGAAGAAGAAAGGGAGTTCCATAGTACCTATGATAATAAGCAGTTGACCCCGATATTGTCATGTGTATTCATAAAATCACATCAAATGGATAAAACCATCTATCAGAGTGTGTGTAATTTAGTAAGAGAGACAGAAATGTCTGTTTGCAGGTAATATAGTAACATAAACACCTGAAAGGTTAAGGTACTCCATCACATCCATGCCATGATAATATAAAACAATGTCTGGTCTAATACACCCAGAGATATAAAAGGTATGGCCAGCATGGTATGAATGTAAAAATATTTTGATTACAGTAATACCTCTAGTATATATCATTATATCGCGCAACCCTAAGATATAAATGTTTAAGATACACAAAAGATCTAATCTATTCAAAAGATGATGTAATTGTGGGTTAGACTGATGGGATGCTTCACACACACCTGACACAACTACATTAAACTCATATAAATATTATAGTTGTGATTGCATGTATTCAGTTCTTTCCCGCTCTGTGTGTTCCAGATCCTGGATGAAGTGGAAAAGAGGAGGGCGATCTCTCCTGCCCTGGTGCAGCCTTTCATGAGAGGCATAATGGAAGCTCCCTTCCCTGCTCCCGGAAGAACCATCACTGTCAAAAACTTCTTACCCGGCTCTGGGACCGAGGTGAGTCGATGGCGGTGTGGCACTGTTGGAAAGAGTTTTGCGCCCCGATGTTGGAGGCAAACCTCATCTGCTTGTAGATGACTATCGAATGGTCTTTTTCTTTTTGTTTGCGTCCCTCTCACATTCTCTCTTTACTTTCCCTACAGGTGATCGAGCTGTGTAGGCCGTCAGATTCTCGTCTGGAACATGTGGACTTTGAATGTCTCTTCTCCTCCTTGAGTCTACGTCTCCTTCTCCGAGTGTTTGCCTCTCTGCTTCTGGAGCGAAGGGTCATCTTCACCGCCGACAAACTCAGGTTGGCTCCAGCTATATACTGTTACAGAGCTGCTCTCCTAAAAACCTAAAGATCACACGTTCAGCCCTTCCTCACAACAGGCAGCAGCCTTGGGGTGGGTGGGGTTACTGCGGTAATATAATTAATATGTTTGACTAATCTGTTGAGATCAGGTTATTGAAGGAAGGGTTATGATGCTTGAAAGACTGAGAGTAAAGAGTTTGAAGGATATGACAGAGACAAATAGTCCGAGGAAAAGAAGATCCTGACCGAGTGTGAGAGGAAGGAATGCTGTTGTGTTATATAGTCGCCTGGGGAACAATCACTTCTCCTCTGGAAAACTGTCATGGACGCCAGATACAAAGAGTTTGGGCTTCAGAGCATGACTCCAGAGCTAACACGTGTGCACAATGACGTCATCGCACCCACACAGTCCACCTAAAACCCTTTAATTTTTTTAACTGTTGTGTTACACCTGGTTCAACATGTGGGCTCAGTGGAATCAGTCAAAACACTTACCGAGTGGTCCAGGCTATATAATCGCAATATGATACGCAGTTTTCCAAGCTATACAGCTGTTTTTTGGGGAGTATCTTCCCTTCTGCCCACATACTGTTGTTTAAAAGGTAGTATAAGAAGCATTTCTCACCAGAGCTCATAAGCAGATCACTTCTTGTTGCACATTTTCTGCTGCGGAGTGGAAACTTGGCCGTCGTCAGTCAATTTTTTTTAATGAATAAACTGCGAGCAGATGCACACCCTGGAGAGATTAAGTTCACAGCGTGGGGTGAGTGTGTTTGCTGCTGCTGTATAGTTTTTATAAGTGTTACATCACTCTCCCCAAAGAGATGCTTTTTAACATTCATCTCAGGGTAACAAAGGGTTTGTTGGAGCGACAGAGATGAACTTTTAACATTATGTTCCAAATTAATAGATAGGTGGTAGGAGAGGTTTTTCTCTTGAGGAGTTGAATTAGCACCATCTGGTGGTAGAACAAGACTATAAACTGTTAAAAGAGAACCCCAGTCATCAAAACTAGCTTTTTGGGAATGATTTGGCAGATTTTTGTGGCATATTTTATATTTCTTTGAATAACATTAAGGTGTTAAGCAGAAATTTACACCACTTTGCTTAGTACCTCTTGATTAAGTAGCAAGAGACTCATTCATTTTTTTTAACTTGCTCTATTTGTATAATTCATTCTGAGTGTAGCAAGTTCATCTCTGTTTTCTGGGCATTGTTGTGCTCCCATATTAAAACAATCTTCCTCAGATTGGATGAAGTTGCACAGTTTTTATGAAATCATAAATTAAAAATTCTCAGAATAAAATTTATTTTTTTTTTCTGAGCACTTTAAGGATTTCTCATACATTGCTTGAATACTGAGTTGAAAGGTTTCAATCAATGAATCATTCAAAAGCTCCAGAATACCTTCTATTTGTATTATCCCATCCAAAAAATATCTAGTTGACTTACTGTCATTGTTTTATGAGCATTACCCATTGCTGTTTTCTCTTTCTGCAGCACATTGTCTCAGTGTTGTCATGCAGTGGTGGCACTACTCTATCCCTTCACGTGGCAGCATACATACATTCCTGTGCTCCCACCCTCCATGTTGGATATTGTCTGCACTCCTACCCCCTTTATAGTCGGCCTCCTTTCCAGCTCTCTGCCTCGACTCAAGGAGCTGCCCATAGAAGAGGTAATTAGTCTTTTTTTGTCTGTGATGTGCACTGTGGTGCCCTTGACTCCTTTTCTACACTGAACAACAAGTCCAGGAAATGACATCACTCTCCCGCTGCTTTTCCCTCAGGTCCTGGTGGTCGACCTCGGCAACAGCCGCTTCCTTCGACAGGTAGGAACCATAGAAACATAAGAAAAACTGTGAAAGTCCACCCATCGCCACATGGAGTCACCCCTTAACTTCATTACACATGTAGTGACTCTGCCAGATGTTGTGGATACAGTATGTTAATTCACGGTTGACTGCATCTACATCTGTGTTTTTCCCTCGACAGCTCGATGATGAGGACTCCATCCTTCCCCACAAGCTGCAGGCAGCTCTCGAGCATGTGCTGGACAAGAGGAGAGAGCTGGCGTCTGAGAAAGGAGATCTGCCCAATGGTGACTCACCACACTTATTACAGTATTTTCTCTACTAAGATACTGTACTTATAAATTTACGTTTTTACTAGAAATAAGTAAGGTGCAGTCTGCAGCTTGATTTCCCCTCTTTTAAAGAAGATTATTTCCAATACATTTCTAGGACACTTTCACTGACCTACTGTAGGATCAGTTGGATCACTGAATAAAAAAAAATAAAATAAAATAACATGTCTTTTTTTAAAGTTATTTCATCTGTAATAAAAAAGACCTGGTTTCAGTGGCATTTCAGTGGTTTTACTATTCCAGGGTGTTCAGAATATTTTCCAAACATAACTTTGAGGTTTGTATATAATTTTTAACTTTCCATCATCCCAGACCCCAAATGTCAGCTGCCAGCTGTATTCAATAAAAATACATTTGGGATATGTGAGATCTACCATATAGGTTAGCAACTTGATCATAGTTGTGGTACATAAAAGAATTCTTCCATGAGAACTCTGTTGTTTTTCTGGGCACTTTTATTATTTTCCAGGATATTATTTTTCCTTAATGATGATGCTCTCTACTTTAGTGTGCATGTATGAAAGTGGCATTAAAGAGTGATCAAAACTTATGCTAGAAATGTAGCTTTTTTCTCTTCATTGTGGTTGAAAATGTCAGAGCCCGAAAGTACTGTAGCACTATACTATAATGCATCAGACCTGGTCTAAAACTAAATGTCTCAAAAATGAATGTAAGATGTATAAATGAGATGTATGAGATTATTTTCAGTAAGTAGGGAGTTTATTGTCTTACTCATTAGAGTCATTAGTATTCATCATTAGTTTTTCAGACTCTGGATGTATTAGTCATTCTGTCGTATCCTTTTCTCTCCTCTACCTCCACCCAGACTCCAGCTCCCTCAGCACGGTGGTGTCAGAGGCCTTTGTGCGTTTCTTCGTGGAGATGGTGGGTCATTACTCCCTCTTCATGGGTGGAGCAGAGCGGGAGGATGAGTCTGTCTCCTCCCCCATCTTGCCCAGCCCCTCTTCTTCCTCCTCCTCATCTTTTCAGCGTGAAGCATTTCGCAAAGCCGTCACTTCCAAGAGCTTGAGGCGGTTCTTGGAAGTGTTCATGGAGACCCAGATGTTCACCGGCTTCATCCAGGAGAGGGATCTGCGCAGGCAGGGCCTCAGAGGTACTGATATTTGATCACCTACAGTAATTTTACACTACAGTTTAAAAGTTGAAAGTCTACCCATGGCTTTGGGAGAAATGTTACACCAGTTAACATGTGTTTTAAGGAATTTTATTGTTCTTTAGTATCATAAAACTTGAAAGTACAAATTATGTAGCTATAACTGACAAAGCAGTCTCTTTTTAAAGCTCACTTACTCACTTTTTTTTTTTAGCATTTTAAAGCTGAGCACCCTTGTTTGTGACATAAGCATAACAGGAACCCACTCATGTAAAATCCCCCAAAAATAGTGAAACTAAAGGGTCTAAAACTCCACCAGGTACCTGTAATTTGATGATGATAAAGACTGTGTGATACAGTTCAAATTTTTAGGAGTAAGAAGAGAGAAGAGATTGTTTTGTGAACGTCAGACAAGACAATTTTCAACTTCAAGAGTGAATTACAAACAATTCAATACAGTTATTACAATTATTTCCATTTTTTAAAATCCAGCAGTGGACAGAGGTCTTCCAAAACATCTGAGTTGGAGTAGATGACTTGTTTTATTTATTTCCAGGTCTATTTGAGGTGAGAGCACAAGAGTATCTAGACTCACTGCCTGGGAGCGAGCAACGAGGAGTCAACAAGTTCCTCAAGGGTCTAGGTGAGATTTAATGACAGTCAGAGACACTGATCAGAGATTTGACCATTTATAACAAATGCCCAATGAGCCGTTCATTGTAAAACATATTGTTTTACTATTTCAGCCAATAAAACGTTCTGCCTGTTGTAACGCTAAGCTTATTTTTTTGTATATTTCCTTTTGATTGACTTAGATCTTTGCTTTTTTCAGGAAACAAGATGAAATTCCTTTCCAAGAAATGATGCTCGGAGTCAGGATGTCATCTGTGAAAGTATGAAGAAGCATGAAGAGGTGTGCGGTTACCATAAAAAGATAAAGACACGCTCTCTCCGGATGTGATGTGTCTTTAGCTCAGAACGATAGGAAGAAGTGAACTGTGAACTCACAGTTTGTGAAGATGAGAGGAATCTGGGGAAAGTTAGGCTTTAGCTCCCAGCTTCATTAGCCAGTCATTCCATTAGTGTTGTGAAGGGTTTACTCAGCGTGGACCAAAACTTCCCTCCAACGCAATAAACAACGTCCAGCAGTGTCTAGTTGGGACTTTTCCCCAGGTTGTGATGTTTTACAGATTACAGTCAGTCCCTGCAGTGTATTGCTGTATAGCACAAAACTGTGTAAATGTTTTTAGGAACAGTGTTCTCCCTTTTACAGTTACTGACTTCACCTATAAGCCTGTAGGAAGGAGCGTCACTGAAGGCCCCATTTTGTACAATACTTTTCTATACATTCCAAGTATTTTCTATAGAAGCTTTTATAAATACAATAGTACAACTTCTTCATCAACAGGAGGCTTTTAAGTTAATTTATATTCTTTTTAGATAAACCTAATCTCTCTTTGTTTTAAATGTCCTTCAAATGAGTGCAAAGAAGTCTCCTGTAGTTTGTAATAGGCTTTATTTAACAGAGTCCATTCCAGACAGTTTGTAGACCACTTTGGGTTGTTGGGTAAATGTACCACTGTTTTAAGTAAATGAACTTTTAGTGGAAAAGGAATGAGCACCAAAAGAAAAATCAATGTGAATACATCTCTCACTTAGGTTTGAGTGTAGGGTTTGGATGTTGAAGGAAGACGTATATCTTAGGCCAATCAGTATCGATGTGTTTCACTAAAGCAACTAGGTTTGCTGTAAACTTGATTGAGAATGCAATGAAACTTTATAAATAAAGTGATCTGAATGTTTGAATTGGACGAATGACGCATATTTTTTCATAAAATTTTACATTTTACATATATATTTTATCATTTTTTATATATTATATATTTTATTTTGTCAACTAGTAAGTCAGGCTGCAGCAGCAAAGTCTTGAACAAAGGTGTGTTTGATTCCTTATTAATTCCACTTTTCATTTGGAAGAAAGAATGTTTAATTTATTTTTATGTGGTCTTGCTTTACAAAATTGCTTGAAATTATATCACGACACATTAAACTAACTGTATATATACTTTATGGGTGTAAAGTAGCTCTTTGATCATGAAAATTAAACAAACTTACACAAAAAATTCAACAAATTTAAACGTCCAAAATGGTCAGCACGATTCAGTGAGAGCAAGAGAACCACTGCATTTTAAACAAGTAGCTCATCTCATCTGTAAGTTAGGCCCTAAAAAAGTTATGTTAATTGAGTAATTGCTCCTTTTGAGCCACAGGGACTGAATGCTACTACTCACTGGGACTATTAAGTTGACTTTGACTTGTAAAATCAGTGAAAATCCTTTTATATGTTCCTTAAGTATGATGCTGGAGTCCCTTCCAACTCCAGGGGGTGCTGTCCTCAAAGTCCTGTTCCCTGTTTTAAGCAGGCAAATGAAATCAAGCTCCCCTACAGAGAAAATCTGAATAATGTATGAGTACATGGTTTACATATTAATCGCAAATATAAAATACATGTTTTCATAAGTGTAATATTACACATCTCAACCATCACTGGTACAGCCTGTTGATTTAGAAGCTATAATTAGTTAGATGGAATTCACCCTTGTGTAGTAAAGGGGTTTTAATTAACTGTAGTGCAAATACATTCGCATCTGCAAGGTCCAATGACTATTGTTGCAAAAATCA
This sequence comes from Scortum barcoo, assembly GCA_023238725.1. NCBI lineage: Eukaryota > Metazoa > Chordata > Actinopteri > Centrarchiformes > Terapontidae > Scortum > Scortum barcoo. The sequence goes on along the minus strand of CM041536.1, from coordinate 8,582,237 downwards.
TGAAAACAAGTGAGCACTCAAAGCAACCCAGTGAAATTTACCACCACATGAATCTATTTTAGCACAATGTTTGGTCCTGAACAGGCCAGCTTCTCCAGCTGAGCACAAAGGCAAATCTCAACAACTGGTGAGTGTAAAAACACCTTTTAATAGGATAAATGTGTTGAATTGGTATATAGCTGCTTACTTTTGACACACAGATGATCAACAGGTCAGTTCATAATCATGTGCGTTGTGTCACTCTTTAAAGTGGGTCTTGCTAAGGAAGCAGCACCATGTCATACCCAGAGTGTCCACTGGAGGTCTCTATTACCCAGTTCATGTTATCCTACATGTGTTTCCTGCACAGTCCAAAGTCCAGAATCACATCTCAGACAATTAGGCCTCCAGGCTTTTAATGACTTGCACAAAATGCAAAGGAGAAGTGGGACTCACGGGGACTGGAGAGAAAGACTGCAACAGGTGGCATTCCCCCCAAAGGTTTCACTTTTATTTGGTTAAAAAAGCATGATATTCTCTATTAAGAATAAAAAGTGGAAAGAGGTAACAGAGATGCATTTTAAGAGGATATGAAAAGTAGTTTATTACTGCCTTATTTCATGCCATGTGGTGGTATTCAAAACTGATACAGTATTACATTAGTTAACTTATTTGATATACTTCTTTTATATATGCATATATATTGTCTTGTTTTATCTCTTTTAACAAATTAAAATTATGACACAAAGCCCCCCTCCCAAAAAAAAAAAAAACTCAACAAAAAGAAAGTGTAACATTAAACGAGTTACAGTCTGCTGTAACATGGTGAATATCAGCATTAAAGCCAACACCATCTGCTGGAGTGAACTGGTCCAAACAAACAAAATAAAAGTGGATAAAATATGATATACTCCACTTGTCGTTCATAAGGCAACAAAGACTTTATTCATCCATGTGCATGTGCTGCTCCTTTATGAGTGATTTCAAAGAGCTTTCTTCTGCTGCCATGTGTTTGTCTCCTAATAAAGGCTGTAACAGTATCTTTTCATTCTTGATATTTCCTCCGCACCCTCTCCACCCCACTGCCACCTTTTCCTCTCCTCTCCTTTCCTTTTGGGAGCCCACCTCCTCCTCCTCCTCCTCCTCCCTTCGTCATTACGCGTTGACCGGTCAGACCTGCCTCCCTCCCCTCTCCTCCCCTCCTTCTCTCCCCCTGGTCTTTTTCTCTGGCTTTTTCCAGGCTTCATGTCATACCACGGCTAATTCCTGAAATTCCTGCCCTCCTCTCGCTTCAAGCAAACGGCTTCAGGAAGGAGACGAGAGGCGGCAGAGAAACCACGAAAAGAAAAAAGAAAAAAAAAAAAAGAAAAAATCCTCCACAGAGTCCCTCTTCATTTATAATAATAGTAATAATAAGAAGAAGAATAGTACTGCTCCACCTGCCATACTGCCTCACAGCTGACAGTCTCTCCAGGTAAGAGCCCTCAAAGTGTTTCTTCTTCTTCTTCTTCTTCTCAAACTCCTCAGCTGTCGGAGTGTGAACTTTCAGTCTCTGCCGTCCTCTCGCTTCACTGTCGGAGATAACATTCCTCAAATATTTCGCATTTCTTCGCTCAAATTCCGACATTTTTTCTCTCTCTCCCTCTCTCTCTCTCTTCTTTTAATTCCAGCGCTGGAGTGTGTGTGTGTGTGTGTGTGTGTGTGTGTTGACTTCCTGTGCTTGAGCCGGAACTTTTTTTTTTTTGTCCATTTTTTGAAGGGGGATAACGTCACGGCCGAGCGGTCAAACATTAGCGTCTGTCCGGGTAAAAGTTTCACAGCGGGAAACTGTGTGTTTATTAACTCCTTCCTTTTTTTCCTTTAATTTTTTTTTTATTCAGAGCTTTTCCTCCTCTGTCAACGAGTGTAAGTAGACCTGAAGTGGCTCTTGTTGTTGTTGCCTTGTTATATTTTCAGTCTGTGGCGTGATTTGAATTTACCTTTAAAAAAAATTAATTAATTAAAACACCTGTTGCAATGACGCATGATGTCATAGCGTTGGAGGAAGTAATAGAGTAGTTAGAAGTAATAAAATATCATTTTCTGAAGTAACTAACAGTAACTACAGTGTAAAGATACTCTGTTACAAGTAAATACTTTCAAACATGTACCCAAGTAGAAGTGTACAATGTACTGTTCTCAGATCTTGTATCAGGATATCACATACTCTGTTACAATTTAAAGTCCTGCATTTTACTCAAGTAAATGTACAAAATCATTCAGGCTGTGGCATGATTTAAATCTCCCCCCCCCCAAAAAAAAAAGATATGAAAACACCTGTGGAAATGACGCATGATATCATCAGTGCGAGAAGAAGTAAGAGAAAGTTGTAGTTTGAAGTGATAATATACAAGTAAAAGTCCTGCATTTAAAATTTTACTTAAGTAACACTATAATATTATTGGTGTCTACTTAAAGTACCAAAAGCAAAGAGTACTCATCATGCAGAATGGTTCATTTCATATAATGGTGTATTGTTTTATATGGTGATAATTATTGATGTAATAATATGTGCATCACTTCAGTGCTGCAGCTGGTAAAGGCTGAGCTCATGCAAACTACTTTATCTGACTATCAGGGCAGTCTGTGAATCATTAAAGTTTTCTCTCAATCGGCAATGTCACATCATCATTTGTTTGCTTATTATTTTGCATTATTAATCAAAGAAATTTAGCTGAGTGGAAGTATGAAGCAAGAAAAAATGGTTAGACTCAAGTAAATGTAGAACTACCTGAAAACTGTCCTACTTGAGTATATGTACTTAGTTAGTTTTCCACCACTAAGCAAAAATAGCATCACCACAATGTAAAATTATTTTATTGACAAGTACAAGTTGGGCATTAAAAGTGTTTCAGCAAAATGTTCACACTATGCAAGTAAATCTCTGTCATTTATATTATCATATCAGCCTATGATTTAAATATTATTTCAGCATTTTAATGAAAAGCAGCATCTGCTCGAGTTGGAGCTGAGTTTTGCTTGTTAAATGTTTTCAGGATCTGTGATAATGACTCATAACTCCAGCTGTTGGATGAATACAGTGCTGTAAAAAGTGTATTTTCCTCTGACATGTTGTGGGTTGTGCAGAATGGTGCTTTCCTAAACATTATATCATCATTCTGTATGCTGTATTATTTGATTATTAGTTTTATTCATTAACTAAGTGAAGTGGCATTACTTTGAACTATAACCATATAAATGTTTGTGAAAAAGACCATATTATTTGTTGCAGAAATCTCAACCTGCAAAGTAACATAACTGTCAATTAAACATAGTGGTGTATAAGTATAAACACAGCAATACAGCAGCATGTGTGTGTGTTTATATACAAATACACTCAATGAGCGCATTTAACTGTAAATAAACTACAACTCAAAAGCGTGTTCAGTTCTGCAGTGCAAGTTTAACAGGTTTAGTTTTTTGTTGTTCAGCAGTGTAAAATAAGTAATTATATTTGAGCATTTCCACTCCACAACATTTCAGAGGGAAATATTATTTGTACTTCCATTACATTCTTTTGAGAGCTGCATTTACAGAATTGCATAAGCAAAGTTTAATCATCTTGTAAGGTTTAATGCTTTGTTTTAGGTGAAGCTACCAAATAGTGTATAGAGGAGTTAAAATGAGTTCCCCCTTGAGCCAGTACATCAAAATTCTGCTTACACTGTCATGCATCATCGGCAATAATCAATGATTATAATATATAGCAATACAACAGTGACTGGGGTTAGTCTGCTGAATAATGAGTACTCAGAATGCAGAGCAGAGTATTTTGAATTTGTATTACTGCTGTAGTATGGTAAAAAATCTGAATGCTTCTTCAACCACTGGAATGTGATATGTATGGTATGTGATAATATGTCAGATCTGGGGGGTCTGTAAATACACTTCATGCAGGTGTCTCCAAAAGGACAGATCTGAAAACCTCACAGTTGTAATGAAAATCTTTAAATGTTTCTCCATTCATCCTAGTGATACACTAAACACTAAAACTTGAGCTGTTATGTGTTTTCAGCTATGATTCAGGCATATCTAGTTAGGACTGCTTTAAAACATTTCAGTCCAGTGATGTTTTGTGAAACACCCCAAAGAACAGCTCAGATATGCTTCAGTTTAGAAACAGAAAGTAACTTACAGAGGCGCTGCTCGAGGTTATTTTCATTATGAAATAATGTGATGATTATTGTCTTGATTAACGAGGGAGCTGTTTGGTCTATGAAATGTCAAAAAAATATGAAAAATGCTTATTGCAAGTTTCAAAAGCCAAGGTTTTGTATTCAAATAACACTGAACAGTATCCACATATATTCAGTCACGAGAAACACTTTTTGGCATTTTTTTATTTAAAAAACAACTTACTTCCAATACACTTTTAGAGCTAGTGCCAGATTCAACATGATACTCAGCCTTACCAAATGTGCCTCTTCAGACAATGAACAGTATTCAAACCTCTGTGTTTTGTAATATTGTGTGAATACTGTATGTTTGTATGTTTGTGAGACTTTGAATTGTAAGCTAGATTTCAATAGATTTTTCTCTGCACAACTGTAGAGCTGAGGCTTGCCGGGATGTGTGTGTATGTGTGCGTGCGTGTTATGGTGTCCTGCAGGGCAGCTGAGAGGAGTGTGTTTTCCAGAGGGGCAACAGGTGGAATGGAGCAGGGTGACAGTGTGACGGGGAGGGGTGTAAAAAACACACTTGTCAAAGCCTCCTCTGAAGTGTCTGACAGCCAGAGGAGTTTGGGTTTTTTCCAGGCCTTGGCCCTTTTTGTTTTCAAGGCTCTGAGTTCACTATTGTCTGAGACAGATGAATTATATTGTAATGTGAACGCTAAGGTTTTATTGTTTGCACTGCAGGACCGTGTGTGTGTGTGTGTGTGTGTGTGTGTGTGTGTGCATCTGTATGTGGGGGTTGATGTGTGTTTGTATGTGTGTGGGTGGATGTGACTGGGCCTAGAGGTGGATGTGTGTGTGTGTGTGTGTGGGTGAATTAATGTTACAAGTAAGAAGGGAGGTAAATAAAAAAAAAAGTATGAAAAGGTGTGTGAGCAAGCAGGGAAATTTTAGTGTTTCAACCTTGTGTCCGTGTCAGCGTGTTTATGTGTGTGTCGAGTTGCCCTGAGACAGGTCCTCTCCACAGCGGAGGAGTTTTTTTTTTTTTTGCTGTGCTCATCCCACATAGCGATCATTCCTCCTCCGCTCTCACGAGAGAAACGAATAATGCCTCAGATATGAGCCTTGTAGAACAAAGACTTTCTGCACCCCCCCCTCCCCTCCTTTTCTACCAACAGCGCTCTGCACCCACAGCCCTGTGCAGCGTGTGTGACTGTGTTGTCCATTGATTCCAGCCCGTCTGATGGATCTGACAGTTAGATTATCTGGGACTGATGTGATAGACTCACTGTCCTCTCTGGATGCCATTAGATAAAGAGTTGTGGGATTTGTGTAATGGTGAAAAAATATACAAATATCAGCATGTATATTTTTATAAAGCTGTATTTTTATGGATTTTTGATCCCTGATTGTCTTCATTTAAAACCGATTGACATTTAACCTTATAAAGTATAAACTTGTAAGCACAAAGCAGAAATGTAGTAACGTTGGCATTTAATCAAAGTTGTGTTTTTGGCCACCTGTTGAATGTGCATATGTCATTTTATAGACCAGTCCATTAAATAATAGGCAGATTAAGTAATAATAAAAATAATCCTTTGTTGCCTTCCTACAGTCATGCTGTAGTATTTTTGTTTGTTTGTAAAAAGTATATATATTTTTTGTTTTTAGTTTGTTTCAGTGTCTGGTTGTGTGTGTTTGAAGGTGATTGCACTGCACTTTGCATGCTCATATGAACATGAATCTCTAATCTCTAATGCAAAATGCAAAATGCACTGTGTTGTATAATGTGTGTAAATGTGTGTGTGTGTGTATGTGTGTGTGCGTGTGTTCATATACTGTGTGTGCAGAGCTTGGAGACTCCCACCGGTGCAGCCCAGTGGGACTCGGTGCCAGAGAACATGTGCTCTCTGCAATAACCCAACAAAACAAACCTGTGTGTCTCCGCCGGCTCTCACTGCCACTTTCCACCGCATAGCCTGATCCCATACTGCTGCCTTATTTTCAGACTGTTTCCTGCCTTTACATTCCCGGCCTGATTAGTGGAGATTGTTGAGCACTTGAGCACACACACACGCTTGCACATACACACCCAAATACACCTACCAAATACACACACAAATGCACGCTCAGACAGACATATATACATATAGTCCAGAGGAGGTGCAGCTATTAAGCACCACAGACAAACACAAAACCTACACTACACACATAATTGAGCTTTTGTTCACCCTTTCATGTTTATATTTTCCTTAAGCATTGACCTGGACTAGTTAAAAAGTGTGTTATTGCACTTTTCATCCTGAGAGGGGCATCAATGTGTGTACCAGATTTCATCAAAATCCATCCAGTTGTTGAGACACTTCACTCCAAACTTCAAACGCCAATCTGCTGGTGGCACTAAAGGAAAAGTCAGAGGTTCACCAAATCTAACAGGATTCATCCTCTGGGCAGCACAAATGTCTGTTCAAAATTTCAGGAAAAGCCATTACATATCTGTTGACATAGTTTTAGTGTGGACTAATGTGGTGGGCCAAATGAGCCATGCAATTTACCGACATAATACCAAGTAATATCAAATACAGTCTCGCAGAGTAATGAGTTCAGGCTCCTCTGCCCCATGCAGCCAAGCCACACAGGGTCATGCAGGGCAAAGGTGAACAGAGATTCAGCTACCTGCAGCCTTGTTGTAGTCTTTGTCTATGTGTGTGTGTGTGTGTGTGTGTGTGGAAGAGAAGGCTATATCATATATTCTTTGACTGCAGCAGTGCATGTGTGCTATGTTTTTCATATGAACCTGCTTGAATGGTTTGTGTGTTAAAGCATCTTATGTGTGATAGATAGATGTGGCTTATGTGTGATAGATAGATAGATAGATAGATGATAGATAGATAGATAGATAGATAGATAGATAGATAGATAGATAGATAGATAGATAGATAGATAGATAGATAGATAGATAGATAGATAGATAGATAGATAGATAGATAGATAGATAGATAGATAGATAGACAGACAGACAGACAGACAGACAGACAGACTTTATTAATCCCAAGCTGGGAAATTACCGTAGGTAGCAGCAGCATTATAACAATACAAAGAGATAAAAAGAAAAAAGAAGGAAGAAAAACCTAGACATCTTCACACAATATAAAATGCAATAACAAAATGTATAGAACATGTGATGGATATTTCCGTGGGCCCCTCTTTGTTCATGTTTTTTTTCGCATACGTTGATGCCATGAGTGTGTTTGTCTCAGTTGTGTGTGTGTGTGTGTGTGCATGCAGTTGTGGAGGGAGGGCAGTTTGAGGGTTGCATGGCCCCCTGAGCACAACACCAGCTGGGGGATTATCCTGTTGAGCGGATCCAGGGAAGAGGGGCCTTGCTGGGGGTGGATGAGGGACTGGGCTGGATGGGTGAGGGAGGGAGAGAGGGGTTGATGGGGGAGTAGGTGAAGGGGGGTTGCTTTAAGGCATGGCTTAGGTTAATTAACCTCCTGGACACTTTGAGGCTCCAAACAGCACTCTAATGGTTTATAGCCTCCACAAATCTCTCAGACCTGCAGCAGTCCTGAGCTGGAGCTGCAATTAGTTTAAGAGTCAGTTACAAAATAATGGAAATGTGAAGTTTGAGTTATTTTTGGCCATTTATATTAAAAAGTTCTGTTTTGTTGTAATTTTAATGAAGCCATTGGCTCACTGGCGAGTAGTCTGTCGGCTCGTGATCAAGATTAGGACTTATTGGATTGTGCACCAAGGTTTTTCAGCTAATTTTGTTTTTTATGTGTTTGATTTAATCTAGAAAAGCTGTATTTAGATCAGCTTAGCTCTGCTTTCATTAAATGTAAGAATGTCTGTGTTGAGGCTGAGTGGCCAACTGTTTATTTAATATTGTCCCATAATGATTTAAGTTATCTGCTTTGTTTCTTTTATTTGCCTTTTCATGTTTTCAATGATTTTGTTGTGTTTTTTAATAGTTTAATGGTTGTGTTTTGTAACAAAACTAATAAACCTTTACAATAACATTACAGAAGGCATAATGGCACTCTTTGTTTCTGATAAACGTCACTTTCTGAGCAGAAGTTTTGTTGGGCTGAATTTTTTTTAACATAAGCTGTAAAAGCAGTGAGTTATTAAAACCTTCACAGCCTCTCAAGAGACGACCTGTTAACTAGTTGATTATGAACAATGTCACACTCACTTCAGTGTCTAATAGTGTCAGTCCAGATTTTCTTTTGGTGTCACACAGAGTTCAATAGTTCAGCTGTTTTTCTTTTTATATTGTAACCCAGTTAATATAGAAAAACTCTAGCTCTGATTTTTTCATTATTGATTAATCTTTTCAATTAATTAATAGGTTATATACTCTATAAAATGTCAGAGAATGAAAGTAATTTTTTTTGTCCAATGATATTATATTCAGGATCATCAGAATCAGAATACTTTATATATCCCAAGGGGATATATCAAGTATTAGTATATAGTAGAAAATTATTTGGTAAATGATATAAATTATATGGTATGGTATGGTAAGATATTATATACAAATTTAAGTTTAATATTACAGAAGACCAGACCATTGGTCCAAGACCATTTTTTCATTTTTTCTTTTCTTTTTTCCTCAAAAAACTCAGTTAAGATTATTCATTTTTAGAGGGGAGAGACCACTTATCCACCTTAGTTTAGGACCACAAATAAGAACTTATCTAACTAATGAAGACATTTTTAAGATAGCACAGATTTCCAGAGACCAAGGTCACATCTTTAAATTGCTTGTTTTGTTCCACAAACGGTCTGAAACCCAAAGACGTTTGATTTACAGTTGTGTAAAACATAAAAGAAACAAATCCTCATATTTCAGAGAAGTTGAACAAGCAGATGTTTTCTTCATAAAGGTGAAAGTGATCAATTATTTGTTGATCAACAAATTTATTTACCTTACCACCTTAGTATGACATAAGTCTGCTCGTTTATGGGTTGTCCAGTGATTATGAACTTAAAATAAGACTTGATTCAAGTGTGACATTTTAATTGAATTCTCCAAGTCTGCATGAACATGGAATCATATTACTAGTAATCATACTCAAGGTTTCAACTGAAAATAGATTTTTAAATACTTTTTTTAAAATACTGTGAGGAATGCATTTCTGGGAAATTAAATAATAATAAAATGTAGTGACAGCTTCAATCCAAAAATAAGAATGTTTTAATTTGTTTGGCACTTAATACTAATACCACTGATGTCAGCCTTTGAAAAGCCATATCAATTGTACATACCACGTATATCTGTGGAAAATGTGGTGAAAGTAGCTTTGAGTGTATCCAGTCTGCGCTCCAAGTCTTTCTGACTCTCCATTAGTGTGTTGGTGTGTTTTGTTTGTGTGGGCATGAGTTTATTTTATCACAGTGTGCTTCTGCGTCTACGTCTGTTTATACGTCTCTGTGTGTGAGAGAGAGAGAAAGAGATGGGGAGAATGGCTGGCTGACTGGCCGGACGCTTTACAGGAAGCATGGTGGAACATCAGGGGGCTCAGAGGAAGACTGAGGGACGGGGAAACTGCACTGGCTGGAGAGTCTTACTCACCCTCTGCAACACACCGACTCACTCACTCTCCAGATCACTACGACCCCATTTCCCAGCCTCACAATTGAGACCCTGTGCCCTGTCCACACGTAACACAAACGCTCATGTTTGGGATTATATCTGACGTAATGGTTGCCGCTTTTCTTTTTGTCGCCCTACATGGACATGGAGGTCTCATTTTGACGAACAAAAAGCTCTGTTTGTGTTGACTCATGAGTTCTTTGCCGTGTCCTACCGTCTGTGCCCGTTTCCATTTTTGTCCCCCCTCACGTCCGCCGAGAGGAAGAGGTGGAGCCGACATTTGCCTCATGCACGCCACCTAAATGTATAAGCACCGTGCGCACATCCTAAACAAACTGGTGTGTAGAGAAAACAGGATATGAATCTGTTGATAGACGTTTTGCAAGTCAAACATCCCCGTGCTGTCACTCCCCCCTTGGATCTCGCGCCATTTTTTTTCCCCTCTCTGTAATAAAGAGCCAGTGGAATGTCAAGTTAATCCTTTTAATCAGTCAGCTGGTTATTGTAACACTCCCCCACCCAAAACAGTGCACAAACACATTGATTAGAACCTCTGCTGAGGATCCCTATGTTTAATAAAACAGTCAACTGTTGTGCTGGTGATAAAATGGGCAACCTAAAAAGCCTGCTGGCCTTAATATCCTGGTATGATCCTCCCTGGCATGTGTGTCTAAGTGTGTCTCAAGACGGTGATCCCACTTTAATGCGTCTCCTCATTTGTTGACTTAAGGCCCCTCCTGCACCCCCCTCCTTCCCCCTGCTGTTGTCTCAACACTAGGTGCCACTTTATTTGTTTTCACTAACCTGATTAATGATCTGAGGGGCTTTTTCCAAGTCGGGATTAGCAGCTGTGGGGCTGATATGATCGCGCACTGTAGTCCACTACGCGCTTCGTATGACTGCCTGCTCACTGGCCTGATCACCTCGTCTCAGAGGCATTTATTTTTACGAACTTTAAGGATGAAACCTTGTCAGACAGATTTTGGTGGCCTTCATGTTTTATTTTTTTTATAGTGATGGATTACATGGTTGGCAAATCTGGGACCCCTTGAGTTTATGAGATCCTTTTAAATTGAGAAGCTCAAAGTATAGTCACATGCTTGAGAGCCTGAAAAGATGTTTTCTGCATTCCTAAATATTTCTATGAAAGAATCAAATGATACTGTGAAATTTTGAATAAAAAGCATCCTAGAAAATTAATCAGCAGCCACTTTAATAAGAAATTAATGTAATTTATTTGTGCATCATTTGCTGCTTTTCCCCTCTATGTTTTATAGCTGGAACAATTAATTGATTAGTCAAAAAATGTTGTCACAGCCCCATCATTAACTTTTGAATGCTTATGTGTGTGTTTTTTCTCTTTTCTTTGTCCTTTAAATTGAAAGGTGTTTTCTTGCTTGAATCATTTTTTAAAACCACAGAAAGTAAAGCTGATTTTGGCAAATATGTGTTATGCAAAATTATTGATCCTCAGTATGTTAGAACATGATATCAACTAATTTTATAGCATTAATTACTTAACTTTATATTACATGGAACATTTAAAAGCGTACTCAATGTACAATACTAAAACAGAATAAAAATCCTCGCAGTCTGAACACTGTTTACTTCACAGTCTGTAAAATCCTTGTAAAGCATTCCCGGGATAAATCTGGATTTAAGAAATTTCCTCTTTGCTCAGCACCATGTCAATTTTATCCTTTTCTTGCTTTCCCAGGACTCCTCTGCCACATCCAGATCATCATCACATCTGTGGATTTCATACAGGCAGGCCGACTCTGTGTTGCCTTCTTCCTTTTTCCTACCATCATCTCCCCCAACCCGCACCATCCACCCCCAGCTCTGTGGTCCCCTTTCCGTCGTCCCACCACGTCTGCGGAGTGGGTGCCGGCTCCCTCCCCCAGGGGTGGGAGCGAGGAGCTGGGGGACGCACTCGACAAACCCCTGGAGAATGATGCGGAGGGCGTGTGGAGCCCAGACATCGAACAGAGCTTCCAGGAGGCCCTGGCCATCTACCCACCCTGTGGCCGCAGGAAGATCATCCTCTCTGACGAGGGCAAGATGTACGGTACGCCCACCTTTATCCTCATACTGCCCACGTTCCTTTTCCTTCTTGAAGGGGTTAATAAGCACAATACCTGAAGATAATCTCACACACAGGTTAGGGTGGTGGACTTTATCTTAATAAAGACAAGTCAAAGTCTATCATCTTCTCTCTTTTCAGAATTGGTAAATTTAGATTCAGTTTCAATAATAACAAAAAAAAAATATTTAAAAATTAAGCAACTCACCAGATCTCATAATTTCAGATTTTGCAAACTTTAATGGATTTACCACGTTATCCCTTATACATTATTTTCCTCAGTGCATTTGCTTTAAATATGCTTGAAATATTCAACTAATAATGTCATTATGGACAACAAAAAATGTGATCACGCTGAACAAGATGTTTGAGAAATTGAAATCTTTTTATTTGAATAGCCCTCTATACTACTTTTAAAGTTGCAGAAAAATGTCTATAAAGCTAGTTTCTGATTAGGTTTAGCACTTCACCATTCCCAATAAGGACTTGATAATAATATGTATAATAATATGTATTGGGAGAAATCTCTATTTTGAAGTGAATACCTCTCCTCATATGCTAGACACTAGACCCGCAATGCAAACATCTGCAGTGTTGTGGGGCACACACACAGAAAATATTGGCTTGCACACACTCTCCACTCTAAACTGCACTTCATATGGTCAGACAAAGTGTTTCACATACTCTCTCCCACACACACCCATTCACCACCACTCCTCCTGTTCATGTTTCACATCACTCCTGTTTCCTGCACAGCTGTTAGCTTCACTTGGTCCCATAGTGTACAATATGATGGCATGATGTGTCAGAAACAGGCCCACACACTCATTCTTGTACATATTCATGCACTGTGTCTCTTGCACGCAAGCTTCAGTTAATTTATCTGCAGGAAAATGTCTCCCCCAATTAATAAGGAACAATAACAATGACAAAACAATTCACCATACTGTGAATTATTTGTGTCAGGCCTTTGTCTCATCTTATTTCTGGCAGTGATAGTGGGGAGCACTTTACAGTATTGCTGCTACCAATTTTAGCTCCAAATCACTTTAAAACAGGTTCAGAGGAACAAGGATGTCTCTCACTTCCTACCCAGAGTGCACTGCTTGTGATGAAATGGTGTGGATGCTAACTCTATGTGTTGTCACCTCAAGTAATCTGTCCAGATATCACATTGTTCATTATACTTTGAGTCCCTCTTGGGATATGTTATTTTTAAAATAATGATTTGAGGTTTGGGGGGGGGGGACAATAACTTTACTGCAGGTCTTTCCTCAGTGAATCTTTGGGTAAAGTCAACAGGTGTTTGGAAGGTGAGGTGACATTCCTCTGTGACATCTTGCTGAAAGATATTTGGTAACAGATGGCGTGGCCATAGTGTGTCCTCCTGTTTGATAGTAGATTTGGTCGATGGAAAACGGGCAGACAGAGGTAGTGGCGCTGTCAGACAGCCTCTGTCATCGCCTTGTTTTGTCACTGTGCCAGACAGCTCCTTTAACTGTTAGCTTTGCCTAGCCAAGCTTAGCCACCTATTGAGGTCATGGCCATCCTCTGATCAACACTTAAACCCTTATAAAGCCTGTAATAATAGTTGGAGGGGGGCAGAGGAGAGCGGGGCAGGTGGCTCACTCTGTGTCACGGGGTTGGGTTGGGGGGTAGATGGGCAAAGGTGGTGATGGTGGGGTTTCTGGCAAGCAAGCACTGAGGTGCTCCTTCCTCCCTCTGGGGGTCAGGGGCAGGTGATGCGCGCCAGGGAGCGCTTTGGCCCGCCAGGAATGGCATGTGCGCTCGGGAGCCCGGGGGTTCAAGGCAGCTCGGCTGTAACCCTAAACCAGAATAGACGTTTACCCTTTGAGCGCCTGGAGGGGAGGAGGACGGGTGGACAAATAAACACCAAGGTGGGCAGTGGTGTCTTGCATGGCCTCAGGCCCCAGCAGAACTCTCTCACACCTGTTCCCAGTGTGTGTGTGTGTGTGTGTGTCTGTGTTTTAGAGTGAGAAAGGTAGAGGTTGTGTATTGATGCTTACCTCCTCTGCTCCCTGCTATTTCTGTGATTTACCTCGCTCATATCTTTTTGTCAGTGACTCCCTGTCTCTCTTTGTCCTTTATGCAAAACCTCTTCTCCCTTCTGTCAGTTTGTCAGTTGGTCCGCCTGCCTTTCAGCTCACCTCCAGCTGCTCTCTGAATTCGACCTGACAGCCTTGCGGCAAATCCAAATTTATGACTTGAGAAATGAGGCAAGGCTTATCCTGTGCGTGGCCCGCTGTGCCCCTATTGCCCCTAAACAGCCTGACCAGCCCTTCCCATACAGCCCCTGCACCTCCCCTGTCTTCCCCTTTTATCGCCATCCCTGGGGTCACAACTGGCCAACAACTCAAGTCATTCAAGCAACCACAATCAATGCAAAGCCACTTTGAAGGTCTTTATTGTTGTTAATGTTGTTAAAGCGCTGATGGGTGGTCTTAAATCAGGTAGCCAAATCAAATATCAGCTGAGAATATCTTTAATGGCATACATGAAATGGTGAAGCAATGACTTGATAGTTTTTAGAAATGTTATTTAGTCTTCTTGCATGGATGCTAAATATGGATACACAGACAAAACAAACCAGCAAAATCACGGTCTGTTGGCTGAGAGTGCCATACTCCAAATTTTAGGTTGAATTCCCCTCTGAGGACTGAATGCCATTCTTTGCTAAACAATATAATATTGAGTCTTCGAGCACTGAAACAGAGGGAATGTGTGCCTCAATCCTAAACTGAATGGAATGTTTTCACCCCATATTCTGCGTACATTCACCGCATTTTTTTCCCATAATGCTGTGCATAGCGCTGACCCTCGCGCCCATTACTCAACAGACCTATTAGCTTGCTTATTAGGGACGGTGTCACGGATATTGTGGCGGTTATGTGCTCCAGCGGTAATTCGACATGCATCTGCCAAGGAAAACATTTCCTGCCTTGTGTGGCTCTCAGCAAGAGACGTGCCCTGTGGTCTGACCGAAGGCCTCATGCTGCAATAATGGAAAAACAGTCCCAAACTTGTAGTGCAGTGGAAACCAATGTGCTGACAGCTCTCACTAGAAGAATGTGGCACTGGAAATGTGATTATCTTCCCTCTTTGTTTACTGCCACATAACCGCCATATTAATTTATGTGCTGATTTTGCAATTGTAATTGTTTTATTTTATGATATCTTTTTGACTAGTCTCTATTCAGCAGCATTGAATCTTGCGTCACATCATGTCTTACGCAGCTGTTAAATTTCGTCACACTTGATTTCCCGACATCTGTGAGAGGAGCACTTTTCTCAAATTTTAATGGGTCCTGCTCCTTGTGGGAAAAAAAAAAGAAAAAGAAAGTTGGTTGTGTTAGTGTAGTGGATAATGTCAACAGAGTGTCCCTCAGTAGTGGCATATTTTTCTGTCAGTTCAGAACAAAGAATACCCACACAATGAATCATGCTCCCACTAAGCTCCGCTTGTGAAACATGTCAACCCACTGCGGGTTTTTGGCAGGCGATGCAAATATGTTTTCATCTCAAGTCAGTCTCATTAAGGCTGTAATGTAAAGGTCAGCGGAAAGCAATAGTAAGTCCTCACCCAGGTGCAAACTTTGGCAGTAAAGCGAGAGATTCACCAGTGACCTTGACCTGTTGACCTTTTGAAGAGGCTTCTGGCTCCTTTGTTTTCAAGTGGTTTCCCCTTGTAACCACACCTCAGTTGTCTAATTGGAGAGGCGTATTGTGTTTAGCTAATGCTGAGCAGCGTGGATGAAATCAATGGGAAGAGAAAATGGGGAGCGAAGATTTTTCTCCCATCGATATACATGTTTTCTGCTTTGGCTTGCTTCAGCTCTTCCTCAATCAGAAGCATCCAAACCATGGCTCTTATCGCTGAACTCTTCCTTCAAACAGAAATATTCTCGTCATGTGCGTTATTTAATACACATTTCCCTCAAAGTCACATATTTGGCATCTCTGGAAATCTTTGGGATCTCCCCTAGAAATACCAGAGGTGTCTTGTAAACCACTGGCTGTCGATGCCTGTAGCACTGAGTATCAACAACTATTAAGTGTTTTTAGCTTGCATATTTTATTGTCTTATATATAATCTCCTTTACTAATTCTTTGATCAGATAGTTCCAGATTTAAAACAAAATTTGCCTAGTTTTAGACAATTTTATTTAGGCAATTTCTTGGTTTTAATATTCTGTTCTTTGTTTGGATCCACATTAGATTGCCAGCAGTCATCTGTCTGGAATTCAGTTTTGAAGAAGTTTGGCTTATTTGGTTAAATGAAGAAAACAAGTTTGAATTGAAATCAAATTTTTTCTCTTCACAACCCTCAAGGTCATTTAAGTGTTTTTTAAAAAATAGAAAAGAAGGCATGTACATTCACCAGAGAACACTTTCTCAAATTCCTCTTGAATATTCAATGTAGCCAGTGCTTTCTAGCATATGTTTAATTGGTTTGTGTTACACTGGTGGGGGATACCTGGGGCTCCACGATATGCCATGTTTAGGGGGAGTATTTCTGGGTTGGGGGAAGATGAACATGAACCGCGTACCATTTAGTCCCACTGCTGACCTCCAGGCTCTCTTGGGATTTGATGCTCTCTGGAGGGTTTTCGAGGAAACCCCCCTGCTGGTGATGAGCTTGTGGAATCTCGACACAACGCCCTCCATCTCAGTCACTCTCTTTCTGTCTGTACTTCTCTTTTCTTTATCTCAGTGTGTAACCAATAGGACATGGAGACAGAGCTATTGCTGGCACTTACTCTGGGCATCTCAGATCGACAAGGTGGACGGTTGAAGACGGTTGAGGAACAGGCCAGACATCTGTTGATGTGCCTAGGCGATTAACTTACGTCTAGCCGCGCGCAAACTACCTCTGCATAAATTTCTGTAATAGCAAAGACACTAGTGTCATGTTGTGTTAATATAACATGACATGTTAAATTTACTCCTCTGGTAGAAATACTATACTTTGTCAGAATACGAGCGCAAACTTTAAATTTGGCTCGGACAGCAGTGCATCTGGTTTAGCATGCTAATGATCGCAGGACTCTCACGAGAAGCAGTAGTTTTTAAAAAACATGAATGACACCTGTGAGAGAGAATCAGACTCTCAGAGGGTGTGAGTGTGAGTGCAGATGGGAATAGAAAGTAGGAGAATTAACACTTTTTATGGGTGTTTGATTTGCTAATACTATACTAAAAATTTTTACTGATAATAGTTTCCTGGAAAGAAATGTTATTTGGTCCTGATTATAGGATGGGGAAGTGTTTATTTTTACTTTAGTTGTGTTGGCTTTAAAATGAATTTCTGTAAAGTAACTGGTCCAGTATATTTATCATTTCTTTAGTATTAATGACTTTAGGTTGCGTTATCCAGGCAGTTAATTAAAATGAATTAATTGAATGTGAAACAACTGTGCACTGTGTCTCTTACCTACTGTATAATTAATATCAGATTCAACTTTCAAGAAATCAGGGCTGTTCCATTGCTAGATTTATACTTGACTCTTTGCTTTTGTGGAGGCTTGATAGAGGTCTTTTCAGAGCTCAGCAGGCTGCAAACAGGCTCTATCGGAGGGGAAATGACACCCAGCCAAGACATTCCTGCAGCCTAAATGTGACCTTTGTTTTCCCGAGCAGACACAGGGCATATGTGCTGTTGAGGGGAAACGTATGGCTGGCAGATGTGTCTTCAGAGAAGATGGCAGTCTGTATACAGCTAGACATACATGCACAAATTGTCCATATGCACACACGTGCGTGCCATATTTAAGTTATAATTTCGTTAAGGTTCAACAGGTGGTAGATTAAATTGTGTAATTATTGCACATACAACCATGTCTGTTGTTATACAGACATGGCTGTATCATTCAATGTCTTGAACTGATTGATAATTATAGTTTTTAACGTAATTTAGGAAAATGTGAAATAGGATCATAAACTAATCCATAGGACGAGTTTACATACATGGAGGGTTGTTGTTGCACACAAACAGATATGACTTGGATCCATGGGGTGATGTCGGAGCAGCAGATGCAGGACCTGGTGCGGACCAGTCAGTATATAGGAATGTCAGGAATGCACTGGGCTGGGATGGAGACACTGAAAAGAAGAGAGAGAGAGAGATCAGACCAGGCCAGTGATGACCGCAGCCCAATTGGGAAGGGCAGATTTATGACCAGCCAGGCCCAGGGGTTGACTTTGGACGGGACACTATCGGCTGCCTTCACTAACCCTTCCACCCCTTCCTGACCTCTACCAACAGGCCTGAGGAGGAGGAAAAGCGAGCCAGAGGGAAAACTGGTGAAACAGTGTTTGTAAAGCCTAGGATAATCACAGCTCCAGGAAACAAGACTTTAGTATGTTTATGATTGAATTCAAGGTATTGTATTTTTACTGAGAAACCTCACATTCTTCATCATAGAAATAGAAAGTTGATTTTATATGCAACAGAATTAATTTCACTTCATTGGTCTCAGGGGATATTTAGGCGTGAACAACACTGTATGTAAGCAAACATGCTTTAATGAGTCTTCCCATTAGGAATGTGGATAAACTTCTACGACCAGTAACTATTGTTTACTAGCTTTACTTAAATATTTTGTGTGTAACCGAGAAGGAAAATGATTAAGTTTGCGACAAAGTATGAATTTATTCGAGGTCTGTGATGGTCTATGACAAAAGTGCTTTTTGAGCAGTTCTGCAGTTGGCCACTAGGACAATTTGTTAGCAAGGCTGACTAATTGACTGTATATAAAGATGGACAACCTGTCTTCACTTCCTCCCACTGCACAAAATATCTTGGATACAGGCACTGCCATTATGCAATGGTGACGTCATTGGGAGCCAGAGTCTGCGCCATATCGAGGTCCTGCTCATACACCCGCCTGACTCGATCAGGAATTAATAATTAGTAACTGCAAACTGACGATCGCCTGCTAAAGTTTTGCCTCTTCTCTATGTTCCTACTCTACATTCAGTTCCTAAGAAGACCTACATGTGCCCACCATACTACTTCACTGTGATTGACACTTGTTTTTATAGCACTAAATAGCTAATTTAAATTAAACTTATGAGAACGTTATTTAAAAAAGAACATTTGAACAAACGTGATAAGAACAACAATGACAGAAATCATCTTTGGGAAAAAGTATTTGGATCTTTTAGTTTGGCCCATAAACATGGAGGGGGCAGAACTAATGACCTATACTGCAGCCAGCCACCAGGGGATGATCAGAATGGTTTAGCGTCACTTTTTGGGAGCTGTCATGTTGTGCATCTTTATATATGGTCTATGGGCTGACCCTGCTTTACCGTTATTCAATGTTCCACTATCCTATAATGTTACCACTTGCCAATGGTCAGCAAAAACTGCACAAACTTAAATTGAAGCAGCTGTAATGTTGCTCTTTAGCTGTTGAATGTGTAAAGAAGCAGTTATTCAAGATTTAAGTTAAAAATTAAGAATAAAGGTTTTGGGGACACATACACTTGAGTCTGATCAAAGACATTTTTTTTGCTCACAGTGTGGAAACTATAAATATTACAGAATCTAAAGGAGAGGCTGGAAACATAACTGATATCCTCCAGCAACAGAAATATTCCCCATAAAGTCGCAAATTATAATGTTTTCTGAATTTCACTACCCAGCAGTATCCCCTGACCTCTGGAATACTCGACTTTGCTGCCGCTGCAGTCAGTTTCTTTTCATGCCCTTTCATTTTTCCAGAATCAAATTTCCCTCAGACAAGTCCGTGACTGCGGGCAGTGTGATAAACAACATCAAACTGTGGACCAGTGGGTGATGGTATAATGTTCCTACTGACTTTCCTGCAGTCTTGGCTGGCACACGTTTTCTGTCTGTGCTACTCCCGTTGGATATCATGATCTCATCGCTGTGTGACTGAGTCCCCTCTCTGATCTCATGGGTGTGTTGGAGGGTATTTTTGCTGGGGCCCTTCCCCAACCACTTGCACTAGGAGTGGCAGGGCATCTGTTACTAGAACATGAAGCAAAGCCTCTTTGACAGTCCATTAATGAAGCAGTTTAATGCTTGTGGTAGGTATGTGGGTAATTTTACATGGGGATACTATTATGTTGAAAAAGCAGGTTTCCCTTTGCTCTTCTGGTGGTAAAATACCTTTTTAACCATTGTTCTTGGGAAGGAAAAACATTTTATCCCAATGTAGAAAACACACATGTATGCTAACGTTTTCAGAGAAGAACTTCACAACTCCAATTTTAGTATCTTTCAGGTTGATCAAGTCTAAAAACAAGTCGGGTCCCAGGAATGAGGCTTACAAATCCATAACGATGTTTCAGAAGTGTCTGGCCGTGAAAAGTGAAAAGATGGCCCATTTTTCTGAATTCATGAAAAGTTTTTATTCATCTGTGGAGACATGCTCATGCATCAATCCCTATTAGATTGGATGCACAGTGTACATCTTACTGTACACTGAGTAAAGTTTCCAGAAGAGAAATTGCTGGGAACTGGAAGAACTTGCTGCTGTAATGTGAGTGTCTATACATGTTCATTTGAGGTCAAGTACTGTGAGGAGTTTTACAAAGCTCTCTGTTCGTCTTTTCAAGAGTTTGATTACGAGGAAATGTGGAGCACTTTCTTAATCCCTGGGGAATTAAAGAAATGTGCATTTAGGGGCTCAAACAATCGGCCGGCGAGTGCACCTCCCGATAAACACTAAACGGTTGAGGAGTTACAGCACTGAAAGGAAATTAAGATTGAGGAAGAATGAATGCTGCGAGTTGGGTGAAGTCTGTCTGCCTTAGTGTGTGTGTGTGTGTGTGTTTGTGTGTGAGTTTATGTCTGTGTGCTACTGTGTATAAACTAGAGTAGACAGCATTTGATTTGAGAGGGGTTTAGTGCACAAAAGCCTCACACAAGGGCCGGTGTGTGTGTGTGTGTGTGTGCCTGTGTGTGTTTCAGAGGCCTAGAACTTTACAAGGACTGAGATTGACCACTTTTTCCTCTTATACTCTCGAGATCAACACTGATTCATCCATCCATATCATATCATCATATGTGTTATTATCCAAGTTCCACTAGCAAGCTTTAAAAATGTTCTCATTGTACAGCAAAGTTCATTTTACATACCGTTTGACCTGTTCAGTGAGACTATCCTCCCAAGGATAGGCCCCAAAGCGACATTTTTATGTTCAAGAGACAAAGCCCTCTAGGAACTGTAGTAATTATGATGGGGGCAAAGGAGGAAGTCCTCATAAAGAGCAGGTTTAACAAGGGAGGCTGCTGTTTGTTTCAAACTGACAGTCAACATTGGTCTTTTTTTAAGCAAGTCTATGAACATCTTTGCGATGGTCACTATGCTGATAGTTAAAGGTCCCCGAACCATAGCAAAGTAGTCTGTGTAACCCAAACTACGATCTAAACTTAACCAAACCTTAGCAACAGCATTGTGACATGACAAAAAAAGATTTTTTGTTCAGCTGTTTGTAACGGACAAACACAAACACGGTCAGCCTCTCAGTAAGGTGTTCGGATCATAAAATGATTCTATGTGTTGCTCTAAAGGCCACGAACAAACAGTGTATTTTTGTAATTTAATTTGGAGGTCTTGTTTGTCCAGCTTATTCCACACAGTGGTACTATAATACTGTGGGCTGCTCTTGAATGGAGCAATTTTAGATGCCCAGATTTTGAGTGTTTCCAAAGCCTGTCCTGCTAGTCATTAAGCCCACCTAAACAATTCAGTCAGGTATAACGGGACAATGTTAGTTATTTACAGCTATATAGCAGTAGTTTTCCTAACTAATTACCCAACTGTTTGACGTAAACTTCCATCACAGTTTACTTCAGTGTAGTTGGGCACACAGCTTTTTATATTGCACTGAGGGTTTATTATCAACATTTTGGTTGCACTGACTCAGAATAAATGTATTTAGACAAACTGACTAAACTGTTGGCTTGTTTCCAACCCATCTGATTGTCTGGCTGTGTGTGTTTTTTGTCCTGTCTGACTTCATGTAATGCTGTTGCTGTGCTTTCAAGATCTCCGCATTTACTGAGGTGAGTACAATGGAAATGATGGCCCAAAACAAGAGTTATCCCTCAAATGATCAAGATTTAATGTTTAAAACTCCCCTTCCAAAATTCAACCTTTAGAATTAATACATTTGAAAATCAAGATTTCACTATATTTTTAGGATTAGAAAGTCATCCAAAAATCATACAGCTCAGCCTTACAGCACCTGCTCTCTATTTGGGGACTCCTTCTCTAGTTTTCTTCAAGCCTGCAGGATACAAGCCTTGTATCCTGCACTTTATGGAGGCAGACCTCTGGCTGATAATTTGTCAGTTTTTATGACCAGCAGAGGAAATCTAAATAGTTTCTGTGAGGACTTAGCAACCAAACACCAATGCTTTCAAAAAACATTAAGTTGAAACTCATGTCTGAGCAAAGTGTGAGGTCTGGGATGGCCGACTCACATGAACACTAGGTTCAAAATCTGATCACTTTTATTGGCTGACGAAATTTCTGATATGAGCCCGGCTGAGCTTCGGGTTTCCTCTTTTCACCATTTGGGGTCACTCGATTGGCCGGTTTGTGGAGCGTTGTGAGGTCTGACCCAAGCATCACTATGTAAGGGAAAGTCTGACGGGTTTGTACCAGGTTGTGTGTCGTGACTGATCTGTGTGTTAATTCACATGGAGATGTGGTGCCAAGGGAAAAATGACAGTGTTTAAGAGGTGGTGCAAAGTCTAGCAAACTCTTGTATGACTCTGTGTGTGCACGCGTGTGTGTGCTTGCGTGTATGTCCGTCTGTGTGTGTGTGTGGGGGGGGGGTGGCTTTTGGGGGTGTGAGAGATCTCCTTTGAGTGCACGACTTCTGTGCTTCACTCTGTAACTGATCTTATGTGTGTTTGTCTGTATCCTCCCTTTTATTAGTACCTTTTTGTAAATCTGCTGCTCTCTGTGTAACGTATTATTTTTAAGTAATGTAGTTAATGTTTTTTCTGAGATAAATCTTCTAATTTTACAAACAAATGTGAAAAATGCCCGAAACATTTTCCGAGAGCACTGAATTGCTTCTTTTGTCCAACCAATGGTCTAAAATTCGAAGATATTCAGTTAATAATGATGTAAAACAAGACAAGCTGCAAATTTCTCACATTTAAGAAGCTGCTACAAGCGGATATTTAGCATTTTTGCTCAATAAATTACTTAAATGATTGTTATGTTATTTAATACCTTCTAACTTAAATAAAGTCCAACTTACATTGCATGAACTCACATGGAATTAGTTTGGAGCCCCTAAGCCATATAGTTTCTTATGGCAGCATTTATAAGCAGTATTTACATTGAAAAGTTGTTCCTGAATTACACTTGGCGTGTAATTGTGCATACAGCCTGTCTATTTGAGTGTTTTTACTATTTTAGCCATTAAAGTCGAAGTTTAGTTTTGGAGAAGAGGATGAAAGAAGCCACATGACCGTTGTCCTCTACTGTAACTGGAGACTCTGGATGGAGGGGGGGATGGAGAACAAGCCCAAGATTTACTGTGGGCGTAAAGGCATATTCCATAAACATTGACACACACACCAGCTGCCTGGCTGCCTCACCAGACTGGGCCCCCTTTGGTCACTGGCCTGTGCCGTGTCTGTCCTGAGACCGGTCCGCCCGAGGATCGCATGGCTGCAGCCTCCACCTGCTCTGCCAATGTGACCTGTCTGTCAGCAGTGCCAGCGCACAGACACACACGATGTAGAGATATGAGCTCACGTACACTCAGGGGGTCAGGGTGAAACTGATGCAAGCTCTCGCACAGACAGACATATACACTTAGTGATATACTTACACTTGCAGTTTTCAGCGTTGACACACTTGACAGACTTGACTCTTGCTTCAGGCGCGTGTGTTTGCACACTCATCTATATCTGTGTACATTCAGACTCTCCCAAATATGCGTACACACAGGCATGAATACAAACACATTTTTAAGTAGTTGATTTAGCTAATTATATGCTGACTTCGGTGACTGCGATGGACGAAGTATTTGTATAAATATGTGCATTGAAATATAGGGTGCATATACATTTCCTCATTTCTCCCTTCATACTTTCTGGTTTGGCCAGGCATGCAGAGCAGGCTCCCTGATGACAAGTTAATAGCAGGCTTCAGTAAACATTTTAATTCATCCACACCCAGAACATGCTCCTCCATTAGACCCTTACTTTCAGTATGGGCACAATTGAGATTTTGCTGTGTTATGCTGTGTTTATTGTTAGTGTATCATTAAAACACAAGAAGAAAATCAACTGACAATAAAAAAAACTTTATCATCTTGTCTATTTAATATCTTCAGACTGTCAAGTTTAATTTTTGTTTTATGAATTTAATGATTTAGGGGAGATAGTTCAAATGAGCTGCACAAAAACATGCACAGTAGCATCAAATAAAAACAAGACATTTTAATTGGACCTCTTCTGCTTTCCTCTATGAATTCTTCATTGACCTTTTGACATTTGACATTTTCTTGTGCCTCTCTTTCATGTCTCTCCAGATTCGGACAAAAAATGCAATTCAAAATTAAACATCAAATTCATCGGAAATGACATTGCACTAGTAGAAAGTTGAAATGTAGCTAAAAGCTCTAGAACTTTTCCAGTAAGCTGAACTTGTGTTATTTGTTGTAAAACTTACATAATGTTTTCTGGTCTCTTACAGGACGAAATGAGTTGATTGCACGCTACATCAAACTTCGAACAGGGAAGACGCGGACCAGGAAGCAGGTAAGTTCTCTGCAAATGCCATTTGAAGCAGCTCCTATTTTTGGGCTTTTGTGGCAAGTCCTCTCCTGCTGAGTGATGCCCCAACACCCCTCAACTTCTCACTTTCTTGTATGTGGAGGCCTACAGATGACGATTGATTTAGGGCCAGGGCCCAATGCACAGATGCTATAGGATCATGTGTCGGTGTTGTTTCTTCACCACCTCATGGATCTGGTGCTTGTTAGATGGGGAAAGAAGCTGGGGAATATGGTGATCTGGACGGGAGACTGAGGCGAGACGGTCGAGGGATTTGGAACTCTATCCTCACTACGGTATCTGATATGGAAGAACTGATGTATGGGCAGTGATGGATGTGGAGAGAAAGGCTCCCTGCTAAGTCATCTGGCAGAGTCAATGTGGGAATGAAAAGAGATGAGTGGAGATGAGAGAAGAAGGGGGGCTGCAAGGGATCAGAGATGGATGGTGGGACACACTGGAGGGATAGAGGGACACCTGCTGGTCCAACAGCAGTAAACTGATTGATGGCTGTGCTGCAGGACAGCTTCTTGAGAAAGTTGCACTGACAGAGTTAGAGAATATTACCAATAAAATCAGTATCATGGAGAAACAAATGCTTTTTTTCTTTCTTTATTCGTAATCCATATTTAATTCAGTCTGTAATAAATATTCTGAGATGGGGGCTGAAAAAAGAACACAAAAGTTACTACAAAAATACATCCTCTTCTACTTGCTCATAGTTTTTATATACTTCAGTTTTGAGGTATCTGCCTACATGCCAAACAATTGAGGTAAATGGGATTTTGTTTATTGTATAAAACTTTCATTTGAAAACCTCAATAGCTGAGGAGATGCACCAAATTCTGGACACTGTACACAGGTTCTCTATGGGAGTCCACTAGAGTTCATTTTTTAATCTTTTTGGGCCTTATTAATATTAGTTTTGTGATTAAAAAATGTATAAAGAAATAAGCAATGGTATCTCAGTGACCCATACTATACATTTGTCTGTGGCAAAGCTCCCATGGACCAAAGAAACCTCATTGAAGTAAATTAATGTCCATCGAGCTTCCATCCATTTGTGCTTTAAATGCACTGATTCTGTGCATGGTCGCCTGGTTCCTTGTGAGGGCACGCCATGGTTAGGTTAGCCACAGAAGCATATTCTCACACACATTTTTTGCCTAATTATCATCTCTGTATCATCTGTTTTTAGGAATGTGAAAAGAAAGAGGCATCTATAGGAAATTCATGTGAACGCACAGGGTTCAAGGTTTAAAGCCCCTATTTAATGAGCCTGTTCTTACTGTGAGGTGACAGCTTTAACCATTAAGCCACCGTGTCACCGTTTTTAGTTGGAAACTTGTTACATATATGCAGTGTGTAACTCTGCTGTACTGTCTGTTGTCTGTCTTTCAGGTATCCAGTCACATCCAGGTCCTAGCTCGACGGAAGGCCAGGGAGATCCAGGTGAAGCTGAAGGTACGCTACGTGAGTCACCTGCTTTTTTTTATATTCACTAAATGGTTTGAAAGATTTAACAAATATTGATGCAGTGCTGATGAGGGAAAACAGGGAAGTTAAGCGTATGTGAATTTAATCAAAGCAATGATTGTCAATCTCCATGTGTCTGAATGCTACTGCACAAATTCTGTTAATCGGGTTTGCTCTGTGCTCATTGCCAGAGAAATAATGGTCATAGTGGAGTCAAGAGTGTGATGAGTATGTCGCTCATATTTTAATTTTTTTCTTACATTTCATTTGAGATTTACTGATACAGGTTTTCAGATCATAATCAGACCATGGTGGCTGCATTCGGCTGAGGTTATTATCATGATTTTAATCAAAATGTGCAAGAGCAGATGGAGAGAGGTTGAAAATATTATTACCCTGTATTATTCCCTCTTATAATGAAGTTTCATGTTTTGTTAAAGGTATTCCAACATCCATTCTCCCTGCTCTGCCATGTATTCACATTCCATTAACACAAAGGCACAAACGATGGGCTGTTTTAATTGCACCCTCTAATTGATGCTAGTTTTAAATGGGATGCTGACACATTTCCAATGAAATGTGAACATATTTCGGGTAGCCCGGGGCTTAGTGTGCACGATTATGAACAAGATGAACCAAATGCAATTGTCAGGAAACAAATTAATCCCTGCATTATTCCTTCCAGGTATTACATTTGATAAGTACCTCAATAAAAGTTTTCCTGTGTGGTACGCTGAGAGCTTACACATCCTTGTCCCCCCAGCACTTTCTCAGTTTGCATTTCTCATCCGTATACACCCGCAAATGCGCAGTCACAGCAGGCAACAGGACTCTCCCTCACCTTGGACGGCAGCCATGAGGGTTCAGCTGGCAGGGCCCGGCATTGGTCACAGGGTTGGCCCCTGTGACAGGCCTTTTTAAATGCGTCTTTGGTGTAACTGAGATCCCGACCACATGTACCCCCCCATATTTCAGCTATGCCCTTGTGTTAGCCAGTTCTAGGAAGAAGAATGCACCGTGTGGCCTTGCCCATTAGGGCTGGGCGGCAAGTGCTTGTAGTCCTCTGTGGTTTGGAAACTGCTGAAGGAGTGGATTCAAAAGAAAAGAGATATATCACTTTACACTAGTAGAGCAAATACAGTTTTACAGCTATAATGTATTTTAAACTCTTTTTAAATGCATTTGCACACAGACATTTTGGTACAATTATTTGCATATTAACATATCACCCTGTTGCCTGTCTTGTCTTCCAGTATGACCTCCAACAGAAGCTTGTTGTCATCACTAGCTTGCCCCTGCCAAAGCAATAAACTTAACTCTTGACCCAAAGGCCCTTGACTGTAATATCACCTTCTCCTCAGCTCTCTGCCTGGCAGGGATTCACCGATGATGCAAGCTGGCCCCAGCCCTTCATTTCCCCTTTTAGGGCTCTGCTTGTGTTACCGGTGACTTAAATGGAGTCCAATAAGTGCTCTCCCTTTTTTCGTAACTGTCTGGCCTGTCTCACTCTAGCTCTCTATCCCTCTCCATAGGACCAGGCTGCCAAAGACAAGGCACTGCAGAGTATGGCCACCATGTCCTCAGCCCAGATCATCTCACCCACCGCTTTCCAGAACAAGATGGCTCTCCAGGGCCTGTCCAGGCCGGCTTACCCTACTGCTGGTGGGGTGAGTCCCTGACCAGTGTCCCCTACACCATCTTATTCAGATTAAGCTGAAAGGCAGTTGCCACATTTCTTAAAAAAATACCCTTGAATACCAAAGTCTGGGCTTTGTGCTTGGCCATTTGTGGTCAATTAGCAGTATTTTCTTGGATGTTGGTTAGATCTATTTTGTGACTGCTCTTCCTCTTTGCAAGGTTAGTTAGCTTAAATATAGAATATTTGATACTGCTTTAGCTTTATGACCCTGTAGTTTGGCCACACACGATTTGGCTTCTTTAACTACGAAGTAACTTAATCAGTTCTAAAGTCCATTTTTTAAGAGGTGTTTGAGTATGACACATTAAAGCTTTGTGCTTCTATTTTGAGATGCAAAATAAACACAACTTAACAGAAATAGGCGTTGAGGTTAAAATTTTACGTAGCTTTCACGTTTTTGTTTTTCATAGTTTTGGCACGGGGCACTTCCGGGACAGCCAGGAGGCCATGAAGAGTGAGTAGCCATTCTTGTACTTTGTAGTCACACGGTGTCCATCAGTAATTTCTCATGTGATCAGCTTAAGACCCATCAGATAAATTTCATCCAAGGACTGAAACTTACATATCAGTGCAATTATAAAGAAAAGTCTTCAGCTGTCTGACATTCAGCATACCACTCTGCCCCCTGTGTCTTTAGAGGTCAGGCGGTCCAATTAGTATGCGAGATGGGGTCATGAGGCCGAGACGGTGCATAACATGCCTCTCCCTCTCTTGTCTGTCTCGTCTCTCCAGCATTAAGCCCTTCTCCCAGCAGAGTTACGCCATGCAAGCGTCCGGCCCGGCCCCCATAACAGGTGGGTGCTCTTTCCCCCCTTGCTGTGTTGACAGAGGGCTGTCATGCTGGCATGATGAGACAACGTGGCTCATGATGAAGAGCTTGCACAAAGCTCAGAGAAATAGCTGCAATATCACTGCATTTCCTTTTAGTGTTTTACATTGTTGCACTCAAAACACACATTTACACACTCATTGCCCTCTTGTCTGCAGGTTATGAAAGCACAGCAGGGCTGTCGATGTCTCCCGGTGCCCCCCCTTGGCAGGGTAGAAGTATTGCCAGCTCCAAGCTGCGAATGCTGGAGTTCTCCGCCTTTCTGGAGCAACCTCAGGACCCAGAGGCTGTGAGTAGACTAGATAGGAGATATCTTTGTCTTATTTATACTCCGAATGAGTTTTTACTCTCTAAACAAAAGTTTATTTTACTTATTAATAACTACAAACTTTAGGCACACCAGAAAGTCATGTGGATCAGAACAAACATCTTTTGTTGTTCTTTCCTTAAAAGAAAATCTAAGAAAATAGAAGCCTGATGTCTTTTAAAAAGACTGGATGTTGTGGTTTAATACTTTAGTGGTTTTGATGTGTGACAGCAGCTCGCAAAGATCACAGGACAAATTAATACAAAGAATATACACACCAGCACATCACACAACTGTGAATGGTGCACATAGAAAGCAAAGGCAGGGACCCTTGAGACAGGTGATGGGATATTACGATAATTATGATCTAATGGAACAGCAGGCCCAAAGTGACAGATGTACTGGAGCGGAACAGTGCACTTGGTTTTAATGGCAATTTAAAAACTGGACACTTGTAATTTTTGGCTCAGATCATGTCATGATATGCACTTTTGTCTCCGCAGTTCAACAAGCACCTGTTTGTGCACATCGGCCAGTCCAACCCGAGCTACAGCGACCCCTATCTGGAGTCGGTGGACATCAGACAGATCTACGACAAGTTCCCAGAGAAGAAAGGAGGCCTGAAGGAGCTGTTTGACAAAGGCCCACACAACGCTTTCTTTCTCGTCAAGTTCTGGGTAAAACATTTTTCACATTTAAAAAAAAAAATCCATTTCAATCCAGTTCCATTCGTTCACTTTTACTTCCATCCACTTTAATTCTTTTCAACTTATTAAAATTAAAACCCATTTTTAATGTAAACACAGCCCAAACCTCCGTGTGTGGTGTGTTTCACACATCCTGAGTACATAAAATCCTCCACAAGCCATGAAGGTGAAGTGAGACCACAGTGAATTTTGTTGTTAATGTTTTGTAGCACCTGTTGGCTGTTAATGGCCTAACGGTGTTAACTGTGTTGAGATAGCTTAAGCATTGGAGTTAAAGGAACTTAAGATCGATTTAGAGCCACAATGAATGGAAAGTCATTATTCCCATGACCTGATTGGTGGTTTATATGCCGACAAAGAAGGCATTGCTGTGCAGCATGCATGAGGCATGGGTGTATTTGTATTTGTGAAGTATGTGTTCGTGAGATTGTGTGTGACAGCAGCCTTGTGGAGAGTGGCAGGCCTGATCTTTCACCAGGGGAAATATGAGCCCAGGCACCTGTCTCAGCGCTATTAGACTGAGTCCAACCCTCATGCCCTCCCCATATGCTTATTTATAGATAAGACCCCCAAAAAACATACAGAGACACGCAGACAAACACACGACAGCCACAACTCACCATTACACACTGAGGGAGATGAGAGAGGAAAACATGGTGACAAAGTCAAGTTCAGATGCAGGCGAAGGAATGAAGACAGATGAAGGACAATGTGTGATATTGTTGAAAACAGTGAAATTATGCATACTGACAACCTGAAAATAGGGCATAAAGAAAGAAACTGTGAGAGAGAGACAAATAGAGAGGGAGTATGCCGGTGTAATTGGACACGTCCATTTTGTTCATCTCAGCTGATCTGCCCAACTTAACTCACCTCAGTGCAAGACCTTTGGTATTTGCATCATGCACCACACGCACACATTTGTAAACTTGCTCTCTTTACCTCAGGCCACCTCCCTCTACAAATACATTAACTTTTTTACCAAAGTGACTTTTAATATATAATAACCCATGGCATTTCATTCAAACATTTTCCACTCTTTATTATGTAGTCATGTCAGCTTTACAGCAGGGTTATGAATGATTAGAAGGACTGAAAGTATATTTACTTTGGAACCTCTGCTTGTTAAAATCAATGTGCTGAACAAACAAAGTCAGAGAACTGAGCTATGCTGCTTCCTTGTATATGACTGTGGTGCGCTGCAACTGAGAGTTTTAGTTGCAGACTTCTATCATAATGTCTGTGATATATGAGCACCTAATTAATACTTTATAGTTGGTGTAATTATCTCCTTCACTCAACAAAGAAGTTAAACATCATTAATAGAAAATAAAAAGCAACAGACATCACACTAGTGGCCACGCAATTTAATTTCCAAGTCATTTGCAGTACACCCACACTAGAATGATCATTTATCGCTAAAAGGGAAAAAAAAGTAAGCCCATGCAAGAAATATATATAAATGTTCACACACATGTATTTTAACAAATGAGGGCTAGAATCATTGCTTTTGGTTTAAAAAGCCCTTTAAAAAGTGGTGGTAATAATGGATGTTAAGCACATTGGCATTCAAAATATAAAAACATACAGCTTTTATCACTTTGGCATAGAATCATCGATAAAGACACAGAATTGTAAACAAACAAAAAAAAATATAACTGTCTAAATCTAAATTTAAAGGATAGATTCAGAGGATATGAACTAACATAACAAACCAATGCTTACCCATGTTTCTCTATTTATACTAAAATCATCCCAAGCACAGACATAGAAAGGACCCAAACAGGAATGGACAGTGTTGACTATAACACTGCTACACAAATCCCCTCCAGAGATTTTCCACTGAAAAAGGTGCAAATGCTGCCATATTTATTTTCCAGCGCACAAACAAATGGGACCACCTACTGTGTGGGGGTTTACTGCTGCTACATGCCAGTACATATATGGGGCACAATGTACATTTTTCTCTCTCCTGTGGGTGGAGGTTAGATGGCACCAACCTGAACCTTGCTGGGCCTAAATAAACCTCTCATGTTTGGAAGTATAAAAGACATGGTGCTCTGACTCAGAGAGGTTTTAGAGGTTGTCTGAGGCTAGGCATGCCTATCATGGTGTTTGTCTACTATAATCCCCCTCTCCTGTATTGGGGAACTGAGTCATTCATGTGGGGCAGAGCATGCCAGGATACCAAGACCCACATCCGGCTCAAACATCATTTAACTCCTCTGGTTTGATGCAAGTTTGAAGATTCAATACTGATCATCACCATCACCACTGTGAAACATTGTAAAACATAGCTGCCATTATCCTCTGATCTGATGATTTTGTAAATAAAAAAAAAAAAAAGGTGTAGCGTTGAGGCCACTGGTGACTTGCAAAGCAGATGATATAATATCGCTTTAAGTTCTGTGGCTCGGAGTGCCAAAGACGGCAAATGTCAAGTTCAAAGTCCTTGCAAATTTCATGACACCAGATGGCTTTGTGTGTATGACATTACCCTTCTCACATGTTTGACTGCCACATTATTTATTGTGGAGCGATAAAAGACATTTGTGAGTGACACCATTTTGGAAAGAGTCTTTTCCAGTCCTTGGAAAGAGCAGCTGGTCAAGCCATGGCATTTGATTCAGGAGGAGAGGTGGGGGGGGCAAGGAGGGGATGAGTAGCCCTGCCGTATATCACATCTGAAAAAGAGAGCAAGGCAGCAATAAAGAGCATGAGGTAGAAATAGGGACGCAGACAGTGTGAACAAGAGATTGGGATGTCAGGAGGAATGGTGGGTGGCATGTAACCAACAGGTCATTCATCAGTGAAATATTACTCTCTTGATTCATGTCAGAGCCCAGTGGAGTCAACAGTTATGACATGTGCAACTCCCTGCTAGAGGAAAACAAGCTCATAACACTGTCCCCTCTCAGTCTGTTCATCTTATCGTATCCCAAGGGGGTCTTCCAATTCTCAAGGCATCCATGACAAAACACAGAAATTCTACAAAACAGCTGGACATCTCAACACTAATACAAGAGGGGAAAAAAAAAAAAAACGACAAAGATGCTCTTGGCCATGAAAATAAGCAAAATGAAATCCTCGACACATCCGAAAATACGATAACTTTATTTACGGCATCATAAAAGATGAGAAGAGCCCATTTGATGTTGCCGCAGTGACACAACCACGTGGTAGGTCATGACTCGGGGGTGTGCTGCGGTGCAGGTTGGCATGGTGACGGTGACAGGCGGCTGGCCCACCTCCAAAGCTATGGTATTCTAGATTGAATTTCCAGCAAACCCCCCTGTCGGCCGCTGGCTGCCCTGCCCCTCTCCTCACCTTCCTCCTCACCCCTCAGCGCCCGTGGCCCTGTCCTAACGGATTGTCTCACGCCTTTGAAGTGCCGAGGGAATCCGATTTGAGCTGGCTCTGCTAAATTGTTACACAGCCAGCCTGCCCACCATGATCTAATCAGCCAATTGCACACTGCTGATTGTAATTGGATGAATTCCCTCGCAGGCTGTTAGGGAAGCAGGGAATGGCGGTTCGGGGAGGGTCACTAGGCCCCAGGGATGAAGACAAATAGAGGAATTACACGAGCCGGGGATGAAGATGAACGGGGTGATGAAGAGATGAGAGGAGGCTGAGCGGTGTCTCAACGGCCCATTAGGAGACTAGAGCCCGACAGGGGAAAAGGTAAAACAGCCCAGCTGTCTGACAGAGGAGTCGGCACCTCAGTCTGATCCAAAATCTGATTATACTTGCCTGAATTCAAACTTGAACTAGTGGGAGCATCAGAGATAGGTGAATCTGCATCCACATGAGGAAGAAGAAACTTGATTCTGCCAGGCCTTTTTCAATCAAACTTGTGAAGTCATGTCTTTGACATTCAGAGTTTCAATTTTAATTCAAACCGATTTGTTTCAGGGATTTGTTTTTTCAAGTGTTAACATACGGTACACCGTGTAAACGCGTGAGCTTCTTCTGTATTATCATCTTACAACAAAACACACACACACACACACACAAAGAGATACACAGCATCTTGGGAATCTTGGCTGGATTTGACAGCATTTTACTGGGTTAACAAGGATCTGGCCATTGGATGCCTCTTGGCTTTACAGAGAATCACTCCTAAGATTTGTTGAGCTGTAAAACTCTTGGTGATGTGTTTGTTAGGGACACTTGTTCCTTGAGATCCAGATCTCTGTGCAGAAAAGAAGATGAGGCCTTATATTTTGTTATAGATTATAGAGATGGTTCTGCATATCGTGATATTTTGGATGCACAGTGTGGAGCAGCGTCGTGTGTACTGTAGCTGTGATTCGGGTTTCTTTTGGGTCTCACTGACCGGTGTATATTAATGTTAGTAGATCCTGACGTGTTATCTGTTTCTTCCTTCTAGGCGGACCTTAGCATAAACCTGCAGGACGACAGCAGCTTCTTCTACGGTGTTTCCAGTCAGTATGAGAGCTCTGAGAACATGATAATCACCTCATCCACCAAAGTCTGCTCCTTTGGGAAGCAGGTGGTGGAAAAAGTGGAGGTAAGAGGGGCACAGAGTGTTCCCAAGAATCTTTTTTTAATTTGTAACTTCCACTTTTGTACCGTCTACTTTGTAAAGCTATATACTGCTGTCCAGCCACCGTAATTCAGATGAAGAGTAGCTCCCGGTGAAACTACAGATATTGTTTGCTCACTATCTTTACCCCTGGTTCTGCTTTCAGACAGTAATTTGGGATGGAGGAAAAAGCTGCACTCGCCTCTATGGGCTGAAAAATATAGGTTACTTAAATCACCTCACAACAGATACTGAAAAAATGCACCGTGTTTACCTCTGCAATGCAATTTTTTGGGGGAAAAAAGTATTCAGCTAACAATGTGTTACTGTAATAATTTGCTAAAATGATTTTGAATTTCAAACCAGGGGACGGTGCTCTTTATATGTTGCAGAAAATCCTGTTTTTCCTATGTTGATATATAAGTGCCTACAATTATAATAGTAAACTACATATGCGCCTTCAATTCAGGAAGTTTGCATCTCTGATTGTTCAATAAATGGGGGATATTTCAACATTAAGAGGTCACAGCCATGTCAGAAACCACTATTATCACCCAGAGGAGTGAATAACTGCGACTACTGGAGATGGATTCCAGTCAATTACCTCTGATCTGTGGTCAGGAAACTGACGTAATTCACAAATCTCCCCAGCATGACTAACTGTTATGCTTCCCGTTAACTAGACACAATAGTGGCCCTGCCCCCACCCGCTGCTGATGGATTGTACAATATAAACACATACACACACATCCCTAGGTAGAGCCATCTGCCTCAGAAGACCACATGATGATATTTAATGGCCTCATCATTTGATTACGGTTGTCACGAGAAATATGTTTATTGTCATATCTGGCATGCCATATGCTGCATTAGGTATATTATATTACACACACTACAGCTTATCACACAGATGTTCATATCTAATGTATCTAATTGAGTTTCAGTGGAATATGTATCCCTATTTATTTACAGTAGATTTCACATTTCACCCTTTAAATGTGTTTTAAATTCTCTTTATACATGGTATATGTTCTCATATATATTAGACTGCATATTTTCATTGTGGATTGTCTCTGTTTCCCCCAGACGGAGTATGCACGCTTTGAGAATGGACGCTACGTGTTTCGAATCCACCGTTCCCCATTATGTGAATACATGATCAACTTCATCCACAAGCTTAAACACCTGCCGGAGAAGTACATGATGAACAGCGTACTGGAGAACTTTACTATCCTACAGGTACACAAAGCAATGAGGGATATGCAACATGTGTAAAAAACTTTCACTGCTTGTATTTTAGTTGTGTGTCTACATGCATGTTGTTTTTGTATTTGATATTTGGTTGATTTGGTAAGATATTCAGATGTTCTATTTCTTAATTAAAGTCAGATGGCACATTCAATAAACAACTAGTTGTAGTTTTGTAGGGATTATGTGCTACACCACTTTTTAGTCTTATTATCACTGTGAGTTTGTCAGACAACCAGCAAATAGCAGCTGAGGCATTTAAATTTCAGGATGGCGATATAAGGAATTTCTGAAAACTGTTCCTACCTGGCTTAAAGAAAAGGACTGTAATGATTTTTACCAATCTTTTCCTCTAACTCTTAATAAGAAAGTGAATTAACATATTACCAAAAATGTCAAACTACTGCTTTAACTATTTCAGAAATCTTAATATGTTATAGGAGGTATAAACGGCTTATCCTGACTTTAAATGAATTTGGATATGGTCATGCAGTGAATCTGCAAACAATTGTGCATTGAAACACACTCCTTGGCCTTCATCAGTCATGTAGTTCCATTCATACCATTCAAAGGCGATAGCACACAGTGGCCACATGGACTATCAATATGTATGCAGATACTGTCTTTCAGTTTCAAAGTTCTTTTTGCAAGCACCATGATGTCGTAAAGGTAGTGAGGCAGGAAAACTGGGCTCTAAGTGAATATGATTGTGCTGTGATATTTCCTTTGGGTAATTTTGTCAGACCACTAACAGCTGGTGCCAATTTTTCACTGCCTAGGAGG